>JACEFZ010006842.1:252500-264648 GCA_014155875.1 Cepaea nemoralis
CAGTATGGTGATGCATGCCTGTCAGTCCAGCAAGTGTATGAAAGAAGGCCCAGTATGTTGATGCATGCCTGTCAGTCCAGCAAGTGTATGAAAGAAGGCCCAGTATGTTGATGCATGCCTGTCAGTCCAGCAAGTGTATGAAAGAAGGCCCAGTATGGTGATGCATGCCTGCCAGTCCAGCAAGTGTATGAAAGAAGGCCCAGTATGGTGATGCATGCCTGTCAGTCCAGCAAGTGTATGAAAGAAGGTCCAGTATGGTGATACATGCCTGTCAGTCCAGCAAGTGTATGAAAGAAGGCCCAGTATGGTGATGCATGCCTGTCAGTCCAGCAAGTGTATGAAAGAAGGTCCAGTATGGTGATACATGCCTGTCAGTCCAGCAAGTGTATGAAAGAAGGCCCAGTATGGTGATGCATGCCTGTCAGTCCAGCAAGTGTATGAAAGAAGGTCCAGTATGGTGATACATGCCTGTCAGTCCAGCAAGTGTATGAAAGAAGGCCCAGTATGGTGATGCATGCCTGTCAGTCCAGCAAGTGTATGAAAGAAGGTCCAGTATGGTGATGCATGCCTGTCAGTCCAGCAAGTGTATGAAAGAAGGCCCAGTATGGTGATGCATGCCTGTCAGTCCAGCAAGTGTATGAAAGAAGGCCCAGTATGGTGATGCATGCCTGTCAGTCCAGCAAGTGTATGAAAGAAGGCCCAGTATGGTGATGCATGCCTGTCAGTCCAGCAAGTGTATGAAAGAAGGCCCAGTATGGTGATGCATGCCTGTCAGTCCAGCAAGTGTATGAAAGAAGGCCCAGTATGGTGATGCATGCCTGTCAGTCCAGCAAGTGTATGAAAGAAGGCCCAGTATGGTGATGCATGCCTGCCAGTCCAGCAAGTGTATGAAAGAAGGCCCAGTATGGTGATGCATGCCTGCCAGTCCAGCAAGTGTATGAAAGAAGGCCAGTATGGTGATGCATGCCTGCCAGTCCAGCAAGTGTATGAAAGAAGGCCCAGTATGGTGATGCATGCCTGTCAGTCCAGCAAGTGTATGAAAGAAGGTCCAGTATGGTGATGCATGCCTGTCAGTCCACCAAGTGTATGAAAGAAGGCCCAGTATGGTGATGCATGCCTGTCAGTCCAGCAAGTGTATGAAAGAAGGCCCAGTATGGTGATGCATGCCTGTCAGTCCAGCAAGTGTATGAGTGGAGTAAGAAGGCCCAGTATGGTGATGCATGCCTGTCAGTCCACCAAGTGTATGAAAGAAGGCCCAGTATGGTGATGCATGCCTGTCAGTCCAGCAAGTGTATGAAAGAAGGCCCAGTATGGTGATGCATGCCTGTCAGTCCAGCAAGTGTATGAGTGGAGTAAGAAGGCCCAGTATGGTGATGCATGCCTGTCAGTCCAGCAAGTGTATGAAAGAAGGTCCAGTATGGTGATGCATGCCTGTCAGTCCAGCAAGTGTATGAAAGAAGGTCCAGTATGGTGATGCATGCCTGTCAGTCCAGCAAGTGTATGAAAGAAGGCCCAGTATGGTGATGCATGCCTGTCAGTCCAGCAAGTGTATGGTGATGCATGCCTGTCAGTCCAGCAAGTGTATGAAAGAAGGCCCAGTATGGTGATGCATGCCTGTCAGTCCAGCAAGTGTATGGTGATGCATGCCTGTCAGTCCACCAAGTGTATGAAAGAAGGCCCAGTATGGTGATGCATGCCTGTCAGTCCAGCAAGTGTATGAAAGAAGGCCCAGTATGGTGATGCATGCCTGTCAGTCCAGCAAGTGTATGAGTGGAGTAAGAAGCCCAGTATGGTGATGCATGCCTGTCAGTCCAGCAAGTGTATGAAAGAAGGCCCAGTATGGTGATGCATGCCTGTCAGTCCAGCAAGTGTATGAGTGGAGTAAGAAGGCCCAGTATGGTGATGCATGCCTGTCAGTCCAGCAAGTGTATGAAAGAAGGCCCAGTATGGTGATGCATGCCTGTCAGTCCAGCAAGTGTATGAGTGGAGTAAGAAGGCCCCAGTATGGTGATGCATGCCTGTCAGTCCAGCAAGTGTATGAAAGAAGGTCCAGTATGGTGATGCATGCCTGTCAGTCCAGCAAGTGTATGAAAGAAGGTCCCAGTATGGTGATGCATGCCTGTCAGTCCAGCAAGTGTATGAAAGAAGGTCCAGTATGGTGATGCATGCCTGTCAGTCCAGCAAGTGTATGAAAGAAGGCCCAGTATGGTGATGCATGCCTGTCAGTCCAGCAAGTGTATGAAAGAAGGCCCAGTATGGTGATGCATGCCTGTCAGTCCAGCAAGTGTATGAGTGGAGTAAGAAGGCCCAGTATGGTGATGCATGCCTGTCAGTCCAGCAAGTGTATGAAAGAAGGTCCAGTATGGTGATGCATGCCTGTCAGTCCAGCAAGTGTATGGTGATGCATGCCTGTCAGTCCAGCAAGTGTATGGTGATGCATGCCTGTCAGTCCAGCAAGTGTATGGTGATGCATGCCTGTCAGTCCAGCAAGTGTATGAGTTTCAAAACGGCGTGACTTCTGTGAAGAGGTACTGCTGGTGATGCAAGAGTGGTTTTACATGCGACCAAGAGAATTGTGTTCTACATGAATCCAAGCATTTTATCGGCGCTGTAGGACTTGAAATTGAATGCAGCGAAAAATAATACATTTGTTTTGTACTTGTTCAGAATATATTCACACAAACAAACAAAAACATTTACGGTTTTAATGTGAAGCACTCTCGTATGTATTGATTTGAATTCATAGACGTAGAGGAAAGAAGTAGAAAAATAGATGTGAATGGAAGTGTGGATGTTAAATACATTTCGGTGATGATGATGATGATGAGGAGGAGGAGGAGGAGGGGGAGGAGTAAGAAGAGGAGAAGTAGAATGAGGATGATGATGATGATGATGATGATGATGATGATGAGGAGGAGGAGGAGGAGGAGGAGGAGGAGGGGAAGGGGAAGGGGAGAATAATGATGATGATGATGATGATGATGATGATGATGATGATGATGATGATGATGATGATGATGATGATGATGATGATGACTATGATGACAATGATGCTTATAATGAACGATCGGACGTCGCCGAAAGGTTAAAAGCTATCTGAAACTTGTGAGCTGATGGTGGGGGAGTGGGTTCAGTCCCTACATCGGTTAGTTGGACTTTAACGTTGACTTCAAGTTTCAGAAAGCAATGGCAAACTATTGAAAGTAAGCATTGCCCTAAAGACATCCTGGGTTTGAACGCAACGTACTGAAAGAGACATGCAAAAGGTAAGAATGGACCAACAGCAGTCTTATAGAATGTACAGTCGAAGCGAGCATTGCCTTCGAGATCCACTGTCTGTCTCTCGCTCTGAGTGTATATTCATCTCTTTATGTTATCTTCCCACTTGTATCGTTGTCTACCTCTTGCTCGTTTGCCTTCAACCTTGCCCTTATGGTTTGTATAAGTCTTATGTCTTTTAACGTGTCCAAATTATTTCACTTGTCTCGTTTTTATTTCTTTCATCAACTCTCTTTTTATTCCGTCTTTATGGAACCTCTGTATTTGTTTTTGTTTCCATGAAACACGACGTATTCTTGATATATCCACATCTCCAGGGCTTCTATTCGACTTTCTAATTGCTTGTTCATTGTCCAGGCTTCCACGCCATACAGTAGTGTTGATAGACTATCATGGTCTAGAGAGAGCGCAGCAGCAAGGCATGGGTAGAGGATCTGGTCGACAATCGTCACTCTGAGGACGGACATATAATCAGATTGCTACGGGTACCATTAGAACTGGAACTCTCCGCTGGCTGATGAAAATGAGGACCGAGCGCTTATAGGAATGCCCCGAGTGAAGTGATGTCGGTTTTTACTCAACTCTCTCTCTCTCTCTCTCTCTCTCTCTCTCTCTCTCTCTCTCTCTCTCTCTCTCTCTCTCTCTCTCTCTCTCTTAGCGAGATTACGAACGGAGGGGTCGAACCAACATCCGGCTGCCCTCATGACATTATCAGCGCAGGTCCTTGTCAACCACACTAACGCGTCCGTTGAGAACCATATACTGCCTCCTTAATCTACCTCGGTGTGCCTGTCCGAGAGACATATCGAGTTCTCCAGAGGAAAGGACTCTACGCTAGCGATACTGTAACTCAAGACAACACCGCCGCCTTAAAGCCTCAAGATGAAGTGACCCGTGGAATATCCAGCACACAATCTATTAAGTAATGAGGTTCCCAAACTGCATGCGGGAGTGCCATTGTCTTCCTTTTCTTCTTTGAATTCTATCTCTCAATGAAACATAGGTCCTCAGCCTTCATCGTCATTATTCAGTGCCCTGCCGGCTGGCGTAGGCGATCATGCCTCTCCACAAATTACGATCTCCGACGTCATGGATCAGTTCTTGTGTTGATTCCCGTCGGTGCCATGATACAAGACTGTCAAGAATCTTCTCACGCTGTCTATCTCTATCTCTCTTTCCACACATCTTTCCGGTTGTCACAACATGTTCCAGTTTTTGTCTTCTCATAACATGGCCACAAAACGATGAATTTCTTCTAACTTTCAAGGACAGTGACTTATTGAACAAATTGTTCTTCATTTGATAGAGTGCAGTTTTTGCTTGACCTATTCTGTTCTTTATCTCAGTGATGCATCTTCCATCTGATGTTATACATGTGCCTTGATATCTGAATTTCTGCACTTGTCCCAAAATAACCTCCTGTACTTTCATTGCACATTTAGGCACAATCTGTTTCTTCGATATTACCATGACTCCTGTCTTTTTATTATTCAAACTAAGGTCCATCTTTTCACTTTCAACAGCCATTATATCTACCATTTCCTGTAGATCCTTGTGACTTGTTACTATCAAGACGGTGTCATCAGATAACGTATGATTATCTTGGTGAAAGACAGCGGTGGTTTCCCTTGCCTCCCGCACTAGCCTCAACATTCAAGCCTTCCTATTTTTTGCTATCCCACGCAGCTCTGGCCATTCCTTCCCATGTTGTCCATTTATGTTTCTATGTCTCCCTCTGTTTCTTTTGCCATGGGAATTCCAGGTTAAAGCTTTTCTAGTTATACAACTCTCGGGTTTTCTCAATGCCTCAATATGCGGTCTATCTAGCGCTATTGTCTTTTCTTCACCTCTTGTTTCATGGTGCAACATTTACCATTGTAAAAATCAAGACAAAGCGGCCTTCTTCATAATCGTCTGCGAATTGGAGTCCAGAATGGCGGGATTGTGAAACTCCGGTCACTACCCCTAAGCCACAAACGCCGACCCAACTCATATGAAAAACACTCTGGATACACTTGACAATATCAAAAATGAAAAGCTGTAGTGGTCACAACGGGATTCGAAACTGTCGCCTTCAGATGACGATAGCATCTTGCTGAAGGAACAAGAGTTTATGGACACCGGCCAACTGAACACCCCCAAACTATTTCCATGGCCTCGCGAGATCAGTGGTTTAGTGGCAGGTAACGCGGTCTCATAATCCCCACATTAAAAAACAAATAGTTAGTTCCATGTCCTTTACAGGAAGTTGCAGTCAACACCAGCATTTTTTGCTATTGTGATCTCTTGGCAAGTATACGTTTAGTAGTTTGCCATTGCTTATATTTCGAAATCACACTGCAGACCATATGAAAGCACACCGTTCTACGTCAATTTTTAACAATGGTATGAGCTTTATTTAGTTGTTACGATTTGAGGTTTGAAGATTCAGCACAACCCATTAATGGCAACGCTAATCGTATTCCGGTACGAACCCCAATCAATCAACTAAATAACCAGTCCTTCAAGCAAGTAAGTAACGAATCAATCAACCAACTAACGAATCAATCAACTAACTAACGAACCAACCAATCAATCAACCAACTAACTAATCAACAAATGAACTAACTAATCAATAAATTAACCAAACCCACACCTAACCAATCAACAAACTAACCAACAAAGCAACCAATTAACCAACCCACCATCCACCCGACCCACCATATAACTGATCATTAAACCAGCCAACTATCCAATTAATCAAATATCCAACCAACAAAGCAACCATTCAACCAACTATCCAACTAACCCATAACCAACCAACCAATGAATCAACCAACCATCCAACCAACCAACAATTCAACCAACTATCCAGCTAGCCCACCAACCAACAAACCAACGAACCATTGAACCAACCATCCGCCCAACCCACCAAAGAACTGATCAATAAACCAACCAACTAACCAACCAACCAACCAACCATTGAACTAACCCACCAACCAACCCTCCAACCAATGTATCAACTAACCAACAAACCAACAATCCAAGTAACCCACCCACCAACCAACCAGTGAATCAACCAACTAACAAACCAACAAGCCAACCATCCAACTAACCCACCCACCAACCAACCAACCAACCACACATGCTGAATGTGTCCCAGTTCACATCCCCGTCCCTCAACAGACCTTGTCCTTTCAAGCAGTTAAGTGTCCTGCAGGTAAATAACCAGACACAGCGTATAAATACTGCTGACGGTAGGTGGCCAAGGTTATCAATGAACCTTATGAGGAAAACAGGCCCAGAGTTCTAGCTAACGGACCGGAATGAATGTCAATGACAGTTGATAACACAAACTAAACACGCTAGCATACCCGTGTATGATGTGGCGTAGGTTTTGGGCCATAGAATATGGCGTTATTTTTGAATGAAAGTTAGGTCTGTGTTGTAAAGGTAAATTAGATCATATTTCTATATGGTTAACCAGACGAAGCTGCATGAAGTGGTTGTTACTACGTGCTGTGTGTCCGTTTGAAGCGTTGGTCCTCTTCTTATTTCACCGTTTGTTCACCAACGGAGCATTTGTCCTCAACCAGCTTATTTCAATGGTCTCGTTCTTAGCTATCGCATTCAGCTCCGTCTGTGTACTCCTCATCCAAGTTACTTCAGTGGTCTTGTGCTTAGCTATCCCATTCAGCTCCATCTGTGTACTCCTCATCCAAGTTATTTCAGTGGTCTCGTCCATAGCTATCCCATTCAGCTCCGTCTGTGTACTCCTCATCCAAGTTACTTCAGTGGTCTTGTGCTTAGCTATCCCATTCAGCTCCGTCTGTGTACTCCTCATCCAAGTTATTTCAGTGGTCTTGTGCTTAGCTATCCCATTCAGCTCCGTCTGTGTACTCCTCATCCAAGTTATTTCAGTGGTCTTGTGCTTAGCTATCCCATTCAGCTCCGTCTGTGTACTCCTCATCCAAGTTATTTCAGTGGTCTCGTCCATAGCTATCCCATTCAGCTCCGTCTGTGTACTCCTCATCCAGTTACTTCAGTGGTCTTGTGCTTAGCTATCCCATTCAGCTCCGTCTGTGTACTCCTCATCCAAGTTATTTCAGTGGTCTTGTGCTTAGCTATCCCATTCAGCTCCGTCTGTGTACTCCTCATCCAAGTTATTTCAGTGGTCTGTGCTTAGCTATCCATTCAGCTCCGTCTGTGTACTCCTCATCCAAGTTATTTCAGTGGTCTCGTCCATAGCTATCCCATTCAGCTCCGTCTGTGTACTCCTCAGCCAAGTTACTTCAGTGGTCACGCCCATAGCTATCCCATTCAGCTCCGTCTGTGTTTTCCTCATCCAAGTTATTTCAGTGGTCTCGTCCTTAGCTATCCCATTCAGCTCCGTCCGTGTACTCCTCAACCAAATCATTTCAGTGGTCTTGTCTTTAGCTAACGCATTCAGCTCTGCCCGTGTACTCCTCGTATGATTCATTAAACAGCTTTCATATGCGGTGTCTGCGAAGAATATTTGGTATTAAGTCATCCGCCAAAAAGTGCCCGTCATTTACTGCCTACATTTACTTGTGGTGGATGGCGACAGAGGGGGGGGGGGGGGGGGTGGGGTCTTGAGCCTGAGGAATTAAGGTCGCCTGGTCAGCGCAGTGGCCGCGAACTGTGCAGGTTATGGTTTTCTTTTTGCCCTCGACAGAGAAAAATCCACACCTTACCGAGGATTCGAACCCGGGTCTCCCGAAGGAGTATCCAGCATTCTAGCCACTCGGCCAGTCGCTCCTCTAGATATTAATTATCAAGACAAAATCACTACTGCGTAATTATTGGGTTGTATGACGTTTTGTTCCATGCTCAGTCTGAATAGACTTCGATGAATGGGCCAGTTTATGAGGATTGACGACTGCAGAATACCAAAAGACAACTTTTGTGGTGAATTACAGATGAATAAGTGATTTCGGGATCGGCCTCTACTATGGTACAATGATGTGCGTAAGCTGAACAGGCACTAATATTGCACTTTGGTAGCAAGTCGTCCCCGATCGTGTTGCATGGAGGGCAAAGATAGAAATAAAATAAAAACAAAGGAGAAAACGACTGCAGATAGATCACAAACATTAAGAAGTAGCAGTCATAAATTGTTGGCCACATTATGAGAAGACAAACACTGGAACATGTGACAACCGGAAAGAATTGTAGAGTGATAGAGGAAGATAGCGTGGGAAATTTCTTGAGTCTTGTGTCATGGCACGGAAGGCAGTCAACACATGAATTGATCCATGCCATCGGAGATCGAAATTTGTGCAAAAACATGATCGCCCACGCCAGCCTGCAAGGCACTGGATGATGATGATGATGATGATGATGATGATGATGATGGCGATGATGTTGATGATGATGATGATGATGATGATGATGATGATGATGATGATATAACGAAATTATGTATATGTGTTTTCAAGAAGCCGATCGATTCTTATACATGAAACAAAGCATGTTGGCTATCTGTGACATGAAATACTGACATAAACAATGAAATACTTACATAAGGCGAATCCTGCACATGTAAAATTTTATCTTCTGTGCAACAAATGCTATTTTTAGATTTCACCTTGACCCTGCTGTCGAGTTCAAGGTCAGTGTCCGAACACGGGAAGCATAATTCTCTCAAGGCGTACGTCTTTTCCCCGACCAACCGTTGTAAAGAGTCCAATGACGATGAAGAAGATGATGACGATGAGCTGTCCTTGGAGGACGCACTTAGAGAAAGATCATTTTTCTGGCTCATCCAGAAGCCAAAGAAGATCCCAAACGGAATTCCCAGCAGGAGGTTCAGAATTACTGAGAGAATTAGGGCCACTTTCATAGTTCTATTATTGAAAGACCCGGAGACCTGGCGCATCAGTCTCTGGGCCCGGGTGCTCAAAGCTGGGAAGGACTCGCTCATCTCATTGACGCAATTCTCGGCGTCTTCGTAGGAAATCTGTCTCTCTGTGCCGCGGCCGTGGCGAACTTTGTTGCCGGGTTTATTGGGCGCCTGCGCTGGCGAATCAAAGCTGACTCGAGTATCTTTCGCCATTGCTGAATGGACAGCTTCCGTTATGCTGAAAGAGAAACAGACATATATGAGACATTCGGTAAAATGTGGAACTGTTCGTGTACATGAAACTGGATAGTGATTGGCTTCAATAGAAGGTGTTAATTTAACGTATAACAAATAGGGAATTCTACGTGTTAGTGATTAATCCAAGGGGTTCAAAATATTTACAGGCTCGGTGTTTGAAGGTTATTATTTGATAGATTTCGTTGCACTGTGTTTTATCTATATGGCTCGGCAATTTCCTGGACACTTCCTCAAGGAGGCCGCCACTTCCTTCTGAGCTTAACTATTGACTGGAGTCTCCGTGGCGAAGTAGTTAAGCCATCTGACTCGGGCTCCGTAGATTCTGGGTTCGATTCCGGGCCGCGTCCATCGGTCACGAGTGAATTTTTTTCGGAGACTCCTGGAGTCGTCGCTGGAGCTACGGAGTTCGTGCTTTGTGCGACACTTTCGGCGGTTCGCTATGGAAAGAGACTGAGCCATATGGGATAAAACCCGGTGCAATTAAGTCGACCCTGTCGACTTTTAAGCGACTTTTTTAAACTATTGACTAAAGCGGACTCTTTGACCTTGCCAGAAGAGGTTGCTGACAGTGCTCGCTTCACATTCTTGTCGCCAACCTCAACTCAAATTTATGTTTTAATTACTCCTACATATTACGAGGCAGAAAGGACAGTACCATCTGTCTTCTTCTCCGCTTACGTTCTCAATAGGATTTCCAGAGGCCCCTTAGAAAAGTGCAGTTGGAAGACCTGTCGATGAGTAACCTCCTTATATGCATACAACTGTCTTCTCCTTACCCCCCCCTCCCCCTACTTTCTTCCCCCCCCCCCCCCCCCCCCCCCCCTAAGTTCTCAGTAGGATTTCCAGAGGCCCTTAACAAGAGTGCATTAGTCAATTTTGAAATATCCGAAATCGCCAGCTGAGGATTGAATACCTGACCTAATGGGCGCAGGCGAGTGCCTATCCTAGCTACCACACTACGGCTTACGGCCAAACCATTTAATGTAGCATTTTCTACCCACATCTGGTATAGTTTCCTTTGACTTCTATAGATTTCATAATGCTATAAAAACTTATCTTGTTTATTGTATTTTGTAAAACCTTTTGTTACACGGACGAACTACTACTACTTGCTTGTGTTCGTTGGCTTGAGCTCCAGCGCGAAGTCCTGTATGTCGGATGAAGACATCCTGTTGTCCAACATCAGTGTGATGTCATACAGGACCTGAGTTTTGCGTGAGTATCCGTTGTCCCATGTCTGGCTTATTGGTGTGCAGACTGGTGGTTCCTCGCCATACAGGCAGACACTCTCCGACTTCGGAGGAACTACTACTACTACTGCTACTACTACTACTACTACTACTACTACTACTACTACTACTACTACTACTACTACTACTACTACTACTACTACTTCTTCTTCTTCTTCTTCTTCTTCTTCCTTCGCCTCCTCCTGTCTTCGTCTTCTCCTTTTTCTTCCTCCCCATTCTTCTTTTTCTTCTCCTTATTATTGCTCCTCCTCCCCTCATCCGCCCTCTTCTTTTTTTTTCTCCTCCTCCTCCTCCTCCTCCTTCTTCTTCCTCTCCTTCTTCCTCTTCTTCTCCCAATTACTTTTCCTTCTTCCCCTTCTTCTTTTCCTCCTCCTCCTCCTTCTTCTTCTTCTTCTTCTTCTTCTTCTTCTTCTTCTTCTTCTTCTTCTTCTTCTTCTTCTTCTTCTTCTTCTCCTCCTCCTCCTCTATGCCCCTTTGGAGGGACATGTGCCCCAACCAGCTGTGCCACTCACAGGTCAGCGTGATCGACTACGGCAGGCATTTCTGCCAGGTTTGCTGTCTCTAGACAAATTCCACCAAAGGCTTCAGGCTCATACTATTCGTGACAATGTTTTGCTTCTTAACAATTTTGTCAGAGCAGCTCTTTAAGGCATACTCTCTAGTCCAGTGGTTCTCAACCGGTGGGAATTCCCCACCCCCAGGGGAGAATTTTAGGGTTTCCAGGGGGGGGGGGGAATGAAGATCATTTCAAGATCGCGTTAATACAAGAACCGATTACTTGATATTGTTTTTCCCTTCATACTTTACAGTTATGCACGTCTCATCCTTCTAAAATTCATTTTATAAAGTAAGTAGACCCACAAATCATGTTTTATGTGGATGTCTAGACCTGTTTTAACATATTTACCTTCCATTTTTACGTATACTGTGTAGGGGTGGAGGGATGTTTAGGTAGGAAATATGAAAGGTGGGGGGGGGAATGACGTTCTGAAAATATGGTGAAGGGGGGCACGGGCCAAAAAAGGTTGAGAACCACTGCTCTAGTCTTTCAGCTGTCGTGGGCCTCCCAAACTGAGCAACTTACACCTTCTGCTCTTCGCCCTTATTCGCGATGACTAGGTAATCCGATCGCATTACCCAAGAGATCAGGGGTGAGGTTTTTACATTTACATACATTCTTCTCATAATGTGCCCCAAAATAATTTGACTGTCTACGTCTAATTTATCTAATCAGTCTGCTGTCTTCATTTGCCTCTTGTAGGATTTGCTTATTGGTTTTTCTGTCTGCCCATGGTATTCTTTGCCATTTCCTCAGAAACTACATTTCCACTGCCATTAGATGTTTTTCAGCTTGTCTGCTCATTGTCCACATTTCAGATCCATAAAAAGTACAGGTTCTGTGTAGGACTTTGTAACACTCTTGTTATCATTGCAATTTACAGCTTTTTATTAGTCAGTATGTTTTCCATCTTGCAAAATTCTACCTTTGCTAAAGCAATTTTGTTTAATTTTCTTCCCC
>JACEFZ010006843.1:0-23604 GCA_014155875.1 Cepaea nemoralis
GTTGCAGTAAAAACCCTAGCATTTAATGGCTGTGTAGCTAGACAGTTTTACACTCTGTGAGCGGCTGGCCGAGTGGCTAAGAACGCTGTGTTCTCATTTGGGAGACCCGGATGCGAATCCTCGAACTGTTAAATTTTTTTTTTTTTCTATTGGGGGCAAAAAGAATCCTAACCTGCACAGTTCGCGGCGACTGCACAAGCCAGGCGGCCTTAATTCCTCAGGCGCAAGAACCTCCCCCCCCCACCCCCCCCCCCCGCGCCTCCCCCTTTCCGCCCTACACTGCAATGTACTATTGGCAGTAGATGACAATTTGACAGCTTGTAATTACTGAAACTTGGACAATGAGCAGTCAAGCTGAACAGCATCTGATGACTGCAGAAATGTGGTTTCTGAGGAAAATGCAAAGAATACCATGGACAGACAGAAAAACCAATGACCAAGTACTACAGGAGACAAATGAACATCGTAAACTGATTAGAGAAATTAGACGTAGACAGTCAAAATCTTTTGGACATGTTATGAGAAGAAATGGATTGGAGAACTTAGTGACAACTGGCAAGATCGAGGGGAACAGACCAAGAGGAAGCCGAAAGGAAAATACCTGGATGGCTTGGCCACATGGCATGGACGAGACAGGAACACTGAGCTGATCCACGACTCTGGTGATCGAGTGAAATGGCGAGTCATGACCGCCCACGCTTTCCGGCATGGCACATGATTGATTGATTGAATTACTGAAATTACTGTCTGAGCGGCCAACGCCTCATACCATTGTAATCAACGCAAAGCTACCTGCTTCCAAATTCGCCCACGGTTTATATCGAACCCTCGGCTCTGTATGACGGGGAATTGTGAAACTGCATTCACTAACCCTTAAGTCACAGTGACTAAGCATATCTTTGTAAATTGTTGCCATTTTGTTTATGAGTAAATTATACTAGGTATATTAATTATTGATGAGCCGCTTATTCCATTAATAGAAATAGAAATAAATTCATAGGTATCGATTGGCA
Source organism: Cepaea nemoralis (assembly GCA_014155875.1). Classification (NCBI taxonomy): domain Eukaryota; kingdom Metazoa; phylum Mollusca; class Gastropoda; order Stylommatophora; family Helicidae; genus Cepaea; species Cepaea nemoralis. The sequence continues at coordinate 1,014 of JACEFZ010006843.1, forward strand.
CTCTTAGAAGTATAGAAAACATTAGAAATATTTTTTTAAAAACATTAGAAGTATAGAAAACAGGATAGATGTGAAGACTCACTCGAAAATATTCACACGCAATACTATAATATAACCACACCGGGATTAGAACCTGCCGCCTCTACGTGACAGATTCTCACGGTAAAGAAAAACGTAACTGTAATATTTCAATATTGTTCCACCACTGACATTTTAGTTCCGACGATGCCGCGCGCACGACAGACAACAAACAGCTGTAGCATCAGTTTGAGAATAAACAAGAAGGTTATATCAGCAATGGAATTTTGTCAAGGCCACTCGAACAATCCTTGATCTCACCGGACATCCACTTTGGTGTCCAGGTTCATCAAACCTTGACAGGCAAAATTTTTGATCCCAACAAAGAATACAAGGGACACATGCCAGGCCATAATTGTTGTGGCTACGGCCTGTGGGAGACAAGGCGACCAAGTACAACACCATTCTGTTATTTGTCATGTTCTTGTTTAGACATCTAGTGTCCCCCACCATGGTCTGTCACATTCTGACAGGAACTGTCGTGCGGGTTCTCAGATGTCCAATTTTGTTTGAGAAGCTGCCGACCTCAGGGTTTTCTATTTGCTGGTTGTGGAGTTTCTGCGGCAGATTCTGCAAGCTTGTACTTTATCCTTAAACGACGATGAACACACACACACACACACACACACACACACACACACACACACACACACACGCGCGCGCGCACACACACACATTCACACACACACACACACAACACATTCACACACACGAAAACATCTTAGTTTAGATATTTTATTTTGCTAGGGATGAGACTTAACTTTCTCCCATTTTAAACTTATTGTTTTTTTTTCTTTGTTTGTTCGTTTTTGTTTTCTAACAAACCATGTTTCTATTAGTCATTAGTCATTTGTCGCAGTTCTAACTTCAAGGCAACGGGTCGTTCCCATTATGCTCCGTTCCTGTGCGAGTGAATATCACACAAAATGCTCCTCACTGCCCCCATCTGAAAAGTGGAACAGACAGGAGTCTCGACAAACCAACAGCCCGCACAGGTATACTGCCAACACAAAAGTCCTCTACGAAAAATACAGTTCATCGTCGATGGAAGTGGCAGTCACTAGAAAACCATACACCAATCCAGTCAGTTCTGCGACAAAGCCAGCCGCTATTATTCCGAACATGCAGTTCACGCTACAATCAATGCGGACATATGTAAAAGCATTTCACACGAAATTCACAGATCACAGTGTCGCGCCAAGCACTCAACTCAGTAGCAGGGTGACTAACTATACACGTCCAGTCCAACATGAGGAAAATGCGAATGCAAACGGTAGCCACGAGCTTAACACTCCAGATGCTATAACCGTTTAAATGCCTAACCTCCATGTTGGGGACCGGAAGGCACCATATTTCTATGTCTGTAATGAGTTCTGTTACTTTATTGCAAATTTACTCACATAAATAAATTCACAACTATTGATTTGCTCTCATAGAAGTAGAAGACAGAAGTAGAGATGAGAAGAAACAACAATAAAACATAATAAATTGAAATCTAGTTACCATGCATGCATACTTTTCCCGATGGTGTTTCAACCTTGTCGTGGCGGGAGAGCTTGACTTTCTCAATGACCCTGAGAGCTATGCCGGCGGTAGCGTAGCTACCAGCAGGGCCTCCCAGGCCGGAAGGTCAAAGGGTAGAGAACAGACAAAGAGAAACACCCTGGTCCTCCAGTTTGGGGGTTGAATCGTGGGGTTAACATCCCCACCTTTGTAAAAACTATTTTGTTACGAAACAGATACATAAGCCGGACTGACTTATTTGGACAACGACCTCGGAACGTTAAAGGACTCTTGAGATTTGGAACATGAAATGTACGGACACTATATCGAGCTGGAGCGGCTGAAGAACTAACCTGGGAGCTGGTTGAATATCAAATCGATATAACAGCAATCCAAGAAATAAGGTGGCCAGGAGGGGTTACTTTAGAGCAAAATGGAATGATTATAATATATAGAGGAAACACCCAAAATAAACATGAATTAGGAACAGGATTTGTCATAAAAAAGAGTTATGGGAGAACGTTCTAAATTTTAAAGCTGTTAATGACAGGATTAGTAAATTACGAATAAAAGGTAAATGGAAAAATATAACGATGATTAATGTACATGCACCTACTGAAGAGAAAGAAGATGACGTTAAAGAAGACTTTTATAATGATTTGGAAGATGTCATAGAAGAAACCCCCAAACAGGACATCCTGTTTGTGCTGGGAGACTTCAATGCAAAAATAGGTAGAGAGCAAACTCATAAAAAAGTGGCCGGTATGGAAAGCCTACATACAACTTCAAATGATAATGGATGGAGAGTCATCAACCTGGCAGAAGTCAAAGAACTGTAGATTAGCAGTACCAGACTACAAAGAAAGGATATACACAAACAAACTTGGAAATCATGTGATAAGAGAACCTATAATCAAATAGATCACATTTTAATTAACAACAGAAATGCATCAAACATACAACAAGTTAGAAGTTATAGAGAAGCTGAGTGCCACAGCGACCACTTCCTCGTTGGAGCAAAATTTACAATAAAACTTAAGAGAGATTTCTATACTAAATTACAAAGATTACACCCACCATATAGCAGAGAAAAACTACAAGAAATTACAGTCAAAGAGAAATAAAACGTAAACTTGAATCTCTGCAAAACTCTTTGGAGGAAAGCGTTGATCAAACTTGGTTAGACATCAAGAATACAATTCAATCTACCGCAGAAGAATGTCTCGGTGTGTTAACCATGCATAGAAAGAACAGATGGTTCAATCAAAAATGTGAAGAAGCAGTCATTAGGAAAAAGAATGCCAGACATTTATGGTTAAATGACATCAACATCATCCAAAAGGAAGAGCAATATAGAAATGAATGTAAAGAGGCTACAAAAAATAGTTCGACAGCAGAAGCAAGAATATATGAGTAATATAATCAAAGATGTGGAAACTAATCACCAGAAAAACGAATCCAGAAAGATTTTTAAGGAACTGAAGTCAATGAAACGAGGGCACCAACACAACACATATGGTTTAAAAGACAAAAATGGGAATATGATAAATACCAATGAGGAAATGTGCAACACATGGAAAGAATATTTTGTTGAATTACTAAATTGTGAAGCTCCAAGTAACACTTTCCCACAGGAAGAGGTTCTAACGTGTGAACCACAAATCGAAGAACCAGCATTTGAAGAAATCCTATATGTAATCAAACGACTTAAAAACAATAAGGCAACAGGGGCTGATGGAATTGCCCCTGAATTTATAAAGGCAGGTGGCCATGCATTATATCTAAAGCTATACGAACTAATAATAAAAATCTGGAGGACAGAAGAATTACCCCATGACTGGAAAGAGTCATTATTGATACCTATCTTTAAGAAAGGAGACAAGTTCCAATGTGAAAATTATAGAGGAATATCACTACTGTCCACAAGCTATAAGATACTATCCGCAGTATTACTAAATAGACTAAAACCATATTCAGAAGACATATTAGGTGACTACCAGGCGGGTTTTAGACAAAACAGATCAACAATAGATCAGATATTTATCTTACGACAAATAGCCGAGAAAAATTGGGAATATAAAAGAGATCTCCATAACATTTTTGTGGATTTTAAAAAGGCTTATGATAGTGTCCATAGGAATAGTCTATGGAATGCTATGCAGGAATTTGGAATACCAAGGAAGTTAATCAACATGACCAGACTATGCATGGAAGATACTTATAATATAGTAACATATAAAGGCAGGAAATCAGACCCTTTCCAAATAACATCTGGCTTGAAACAGGGTGATGCACTATCGCCGCTACTCTTCAATCTGGCTCTAGAGAAAGTTGTAAGGAAGGTAAAGGAGGAATGTGATATTGGAGGAACATCCAAGCTGCTTGGTTATGCAGATGATATAGATATTATAGGGGAAAATGAACAAAAGACATTGGAAATATTGACTCACTTAAAGGAAAAAGCCCAACAGATGGGGCTGGTTATCAACCAAGATAAGACAGAATATATGGTAATTTCAAGAGAAGGAATGGCTAAAAACTCTGGCCACATACAAATAGATAATATGACCATTAAAAGAACGGAAACATACAAATACCTGGGTACAATCTTCAACTGCTCCAACATCATAAGGGAAGAAATAAAAACTATAATCAATTCTGGAAATAAGATATACTATGCACTACAACATCTACTAAAATCAAATGCGCTATCTCGTAACACCAAAATCGCAATATACAAAACACTGATCAGACCAGTTGTGCTGTATGGCTCTGAAACCTGGAGTACAACGAAAGGAGACGAAGCCTTGTTACAAACCTTTGAGAACAAAGTTTTAAGACGCATCTTTGGACCCATTAGGGATACACAAAGTGGAGAGTGGAAAAGAAAAAGTAACGAAGACATTTATGATCTGTTTTAAGTCCCCGCTAATCACTGGTATCATGAAGGCTAATAGACTACAATGGCTGGGGCATATAGAAAGAATGGAAGACAATAGGGAAACAAAACTCGCTTACACTCGGGAAATAAATGACCGTAGACCCCGAGGTAGACCAAGAAGACGGTGGAGAGATAATATATATACAGACCTACAAGCACTTGGAATCAACGACTGGCAAGAGAAGGTCAACCAGAGAGACGAATGAAGACGGATTGTATCTGCAGCAAAGAACCCCAATGGCCCGGAACGCTGAAGAAGATACATGCATTCGAACATATCACTTCCAAGTGACGACAGTCCCTCGCTGCAGGAACACAATGTACTTCGACACACGGCTCATGAAAAAGCTGTCATCGATAGCCGGCTCTATCGTCCCACCTGAACCCCAACTATGGAGTACAGACATAATTCGTATGCAACCGTTGACATAGCAACACGGGGGTCAGAACTGTACACGAACCCTGACATGGGTCAAACAACAAACACACAAACGCATCCTACCGTAATACTGGATCTAGTCTATTCCATCCATCATGTGCCATGCCGATAAGCGTGGGCGGTCATGTTTTGCCATCTCACTCGATCACTAGAGTCGTGGATCAGCTCCGCCGCAAAACATGATTTTCTTGTCATCCGTAAAGAAGGTAGTTTGCCATTGCTTTCCGTTTAGCAATGACCATACTAGTCAATTAATGTAGCCATTGCCTCTCCCCTCACCCCCCCCCCCCCCCCAAAAAAAAAAGAGATCTTCTGTCTACCGTCGTGAAGTTGGAGATCATAACCTATAACTATCTGTCGGCTGCTCTTCAACTTCATCCACCACCTTCACATAGGCTTCACGCAACCCTGATCGGGAGGGCTAAACGGATACTCCACCTTGCCCAAGGGTGCCTCGTAAGCTAGCTGGGGGAAGGAGGCGTCTTACTTCTCCTTTGATACGGCATCCCCCTACCCCGCCACCCCGTCTAGTATATTACAAACATCTTTAAAAGAGAGATAATTGGCCTGTTCTTATGTAGTAAACATAACACACAATCATTATTCTACTTCTGTGAACGCCAATCAATACTTGTCAATATGTTTAGGTGCTGCCTTACTGACCCCAATAACTCCGTAACAACTGATATTTCTCTTGCACGATTTATAGGCTGGCATATTTCGCTGTATCTCGTCGGGTGCATGCTTCAGAGTTACGTATCATAACTTCTTCTTCTTCTTCTTCTTCTTCTTCTTCTTCTTCTTCTTCTTCTTCTTCTTCTTCTTCTTCTTCTTCTTCAGCATTCCGAGCCATTGAGGTTCTTTGCTGCAGATACAATCCGTCTCTATTCGTCTCTCTGGTGGACCTTCTCTTGCCAGTCGTTGATTCCAAGTGCTTGTAGGTCTGTATATGTATTATCTCTCCACCGCCTTCTTGGTCTACCTCGGGGTCTCCTGAGTGTAAGCGAGTTTTGTTTCCCTATTATCTTCCATTCTTTCTATATGCCCCAGCCATTGTAGTCTATTAGCCTTCATGATACCAGTGATTAGCGGGGACTTAAACAGATCATAAATGTCTTTGTTACTTCTTCTTTTCCACTCTCCACTTTGTGTATCCCTAATGGGTCCAAAGATGCGTCTTAAAATTTTGTTCTCAAAGGTTTGTAACAAGGCTTCGTCTCCTTTCGTTGTACTCCAGGTTTCAGAGCCATACAGCACAACTGGTCTGATCAGTGTTTTGTATATTGCGATTTTGGTGTTACGAGATAGCGCATTTGATTTTAGTAGATGTTGTAGTGCATAGTATATCTTATTTCCAGAGTTGATTATAGTTTTTATTTCTTCCCTTATGATGTTGCAGCAGTTGAAGATTGTACCCAGGTATTTGTATGTTTCCGTTCTTTTAATGGTCATATTATCTATTTGTATGTGGCCAGAGTTTTTAGCCATTCCTTCTCTTGAAATTTCCATATATTCTGTCTTATCCTGGTTGATAACCAGCCCCATCTGTTGGGCTTTTTCCTTTAAGTGAGTCAATATTTCCAATGTCTTTTGTTCACTTTGCCCTATAATATCTATATCATCAGCTTGGATGTACCTCCAATATCACATTCCTCCTTTACCTTCCTTACAACTTTCTCTAGAGCCAGATTGAAGAGTAGCGGCGATAGTGCATCACTCTGTTTCAAGCTAGATATTATTACGTATCATATGAAATGAATAAATGAATCATACTTAAGCTGAAACGCACTTAAAACACACAGCCACGGTTATTGTTCGAATATTGTTGGTGGCTTCTACATTTGATTGTACTAAGGGAATACATTGTTTTGATATTTCTGTGTGTTGAAAATCACTCTAGACCACAATAGTTGATGCTATTTAACATTGAAGCATTTCGTCAATCATTACCTGAGGTATGATTTCATACTTGCAGTTATCCGTGGCTCCTGATTTCACACCAGTAATTATCACTGACCGGTCTCCCTGGTCTAGGGGTTACTCGACTTTCTCCGTAATCTAGTATAATCTCTGAGTAACGTGACGTTGCGCGAGAATCGGTATCGGTTCTCTCCGCGTCGGTAACTTACGGGGTATGTGAGCGGGTCGCTCAGAAAGCAATGGCAAACTACTGAGCGTTATCTTACCAAGAAATTAACCATCAGCTGAAAGATGATGATGTTGACAGCGATGTCCTGTAAAGGATATGCGAACAAAACAAAACAAAAATTATCAGTGGCTCCTGATTTCATATTCAGATTTCATATCCTGATTTCATATTAGTAGTTATCAATGGCTTCCGATTTCATATCCAGATTTCATATCCTGATTTCATATCAGTGGCAGCCAGTGGCTCCTCAATGGTGTAGTGGCCTGACACCTGCTTGTCGGCCTTGTGGTCCCGGGTTCGGTTTCTTATCAAGGCTATTCTTAAAACCGACCGGGACTCCAGGTGAGACGTAGACTATAATGGGTACCAGGGAATGTTTGAGGAAGTGAAGACGGCTGGCGATATATTAGTCACATCACATAATGAGTACCTATTGGTCTATATAGTTGTGGGAGTAGAACCATATACCTAATATGTATTAAGGCAAGTGTACTTTACTTATATCAGCGGGCTTCAATTTAAAATATTTTTAGTGGTGAATATATTCTGAAAAAGTATATTTCAATGTATCACCACTGAGTTCAATGCAAGTTCCCCCCTCCCCCCTCCATTCAAATAAAGTGTTGGGATTTCTGTATTAAAAAATAATGCTCTTGATCGTGTGTGTAACCTATCTGGGGTCACGAATCTGTGTGCCTGACCGGTCGTGAAAGTCTGTCACAGAAGTCACGCCGTTTTGTAATTTCCTATTCCACTCATACACTGCTGAACTTATAAGTATACACCGCCATATTGGAATGTCATTCGCCAATGAATTTCTATAGAGATCACACCTACACTGGTTTCAAAAAACAAACGGATAACAAAACGCTATTACTCTCTGAAGCAATGCAAAAGTGGGGCGGCCTTTACGACGTCACCGTGTTCGTCTGCACCCTGATGTCACTTGCTAAACATTCTTTATATCCTTAATAACTATACTGATGGGTTACAAAACAATGACATGGCTATTGTAATTGCTATCAAACTTTTACGATTTTCATGTTAAGGCCCTTCGTACTTATTAGTTAATTGCTGCATTTTAAACATGATTATTTGCTTGTCTATTGACAGGTAAAAGGTGCTAATTTCATTTTTGGAGGCGAAGCAAAAAGGGTCTGTGAGGTGAGTATATATTATTGCACTTTTATAATATACAGTAGAAGGAGAAATGATGAACCAAGTTGATAGATTTAAATATCAAGGGACAGTCATACTATCAGATTGACAATGCATAACATCAAGCGAAACCTGCATTTCAGAAAATGAAAAGCATCTTATCTATGAAGTCACTCTCGTTAAATGTCAGAAAGAGAGAAATGAAATGTTATACATAACCTGTTTTGTTTTATGATAGTAAATCTCTACCGTGAATGAACACATTAGAAAGAACTTGGAAGCAACAGAGATGTTGCGAATACTTTAGATTGCCGGAGTAACTAGCCTGTAAGAGGCTATTCAATGTAGAAAATAATATACAGCTACAAGAAAGAGACAAACAGCATCTCTTGTCATATAATGAGATGAGAACATTGGAGAACGTGACGGCTGGGAAGATCAGTGGGAGCAGAGATAGATGCTGGATGAGTTGTGACGGTGACACATAGGAATAGCATCCAGATTGATCCAGAGCAACAAGGACCGAGATCTATGGGGAGTCATGAACGCCTAGATCAGTTTTCAAAGCACGCGATTATAATGATGGATTTTATAAATTATGGCAACATCAAGAGCACACTCGATGAGATGGACGGGCAATTTGGAAATATATCTACAAGAACTGAGTGTCATAGACATGAGTCGAATCATGTCAGATGTAGAGAGGCACTGAAACAGACGACATTGTAGCCAAACGCCACGCAGGCTTGGGAAAGTGAACAAGAGGAACAGCCAGTCGAATGACTGACTAACTGGCACCTTGCCGTCTTGACAGACGACAGTTTATTATACCTCTCCATAACATGAAGCCTGGGCTGAATCTAGAAACCATGTGTTGCCTATGCAGGATGACTTACCTCCCCCCCCCCCCCCACCCCACTCCTCTCGGCCTGCCTAGTTTACTGTAGAGGAAAGGAAACACCAATTAGTGTGGAACATGACAAGATGCTGAAGCTACCGGATCAGAAAAGCAATACTCTAAATGTCAGCCTGTCGGAGCTTCCATAAGAAGTGATGTGAAGGAACATCAGTATCAGAAATGATTGGCAGAACACGAGACAGAAGGCTGTGCACAGACATGATCACCGTCGCCACGCGGCATGGGCTATAAGAAGATGAAGAAGAGCTATCAAGAATATACAAAGACAGTGTGTGTGTGTGCGGGGTGGGGGGGGGGGGGTGTTGGTGAAGGAATGTGCACGAATATATGGACACGCTAGATAAAAGAGAAATTATAGTTACATCGGGGATTACAAGAGAGAAGTTATAGACACGCTCCTGATCACAAGAGAGAAACTACAGACAATTTAGAGATTATAAGATAGAAGCTATAGACAAGTTGCAGATTACAGGACAGAAGCTATAGACAAGTTAGAGATTACAAGATAGAATCTGTAGACTTGTTGGGGATTACATTAGAAAAGTTATAGACATATCGGGGATTATAAGGGAGAAACTGTAGCCAAGTCGGTGATTTCAAGAGAGACGCTCTAGACATGTTGAGGATTAAAAGAGAGAAGCTTTTGACAAGTCAGTGATTACAAGAGATAAGCTTTATGTAGTTGAGTTGAGTTGAGTTGAGTTAAGAACCGATATCAATGCACTCAGGACATTCCCATACGTGCTCCGCCCCTCGTTCAACAGCCAGCGAAGAGTCATACTACTAATCGTTCCCACCGCTATCTGATTAAAAGTTCTCCTGGTTTTCCCTCTTAGTTTTGAGATTCTTCCAGAACCCCTGCCGATCCCCTGCAATCTCATTTTTTCCACATATGGGTTCTCAATCTGTTCCTCCGCCTTCTCCACCTGGTCCCACAAGCGCACGACCACCTCCCCCTTGTTGGTAGACAAACTACCACCAAGAGGTGCATTCCCTGCTAGCCTATCAGCCTGTTCATTCCCCCTTACCCCCGCATGGCCAGGGCAAAATATCCATACAATTGTCATAATCTGTGACCTCTGAAGCGACGAGAGCCATTCCACGTGAAACAATCCTTTCTCCACCTTACTAAGCATACTCTTTGAATCCGTAATGAATACAACGTGTGTTGCAGTAGTCTCCCCTAGCCACCGGAATGCCGCTGTTACTGCCTCCACCTCCATTCTTATGCTGGAGGTCGTAGGCGCATATGCCAGACTCTCCTTTTTCAAGACTAGTCCATTAGCCTGTGCATTAAAACCCCAACCACTACGTCTGTTTCTCACCACTGACCCATCGGTATAGATGACTATGTCGCCTTGATGTGTGTTGCTCTGGATCAGCTGTTGCACTTCAAACTCAGTACGGCCCACTGCCCATTCTCTGCACTCACGACCCAGTGTTATTATTACATTGTGCCAGTCCGTCATGTCTTCCGGAACTTCAACCCACTCTCTTTCACGATTGATGGGCTCTAGATCACACACCTGACGTATAGAAAGTTCTGCCTGTGCCATCCAGGACCTGCCTCGTCTTAGTCTGTGACCCTTGACCATATCCATTACTGCATGCAGCGGGTGATCCCTATCTGCGACAACTCTCTGGTACCATTTGGCCTGAAGGACCCTACGCCTATCCGTCATTGTTGGTAGCACCAGGATATGCCTCATGCATATAATTAGTGCGTCCTTTGTGCACCCCAGGATTAACAGCATGGCAGCATTCTGTATGCGCTCCAACCTGTCAAGCTGTCTCTTTGATACAATGGAAGAAGGTAATTAAAACAGTCTGCCATTTAGGGAGCAAGTAGTTGTCAGAAAGGCATATAGAGAGAAGGTATTTAAGACAGTGTGACATATTTCGAGAAGGTGGTTAAGGCAGTCTAGATTATGAAGGGAAGATAGTCAAGACAGTCTAGCATATAGAAAGAAGATAGATAAGACAATCTAGCGGTTAGGATGAAGATAGTTTTGACATTCTGGCACATATGACGGGGATATGTAAAACAGTCAGACACGCAGACAGAAGGTAGTTAAGACAGCCTGACACGTAGGGATAAGGTAGATAAGACAGTCTGTCACACACAGGAGAAAGTAGTTAAAACAATCTTCGAGAGAAAGACATAAACTAGTCCAATTACAAACACGTCTCGATGATTGCTGTAAGTGGTCGTCACTCAGTGTTTTTAGCGCCTCTAATGCCTTAAAAATCGGAAACAAGCGCTACCAGTTGTGAATTCCAACTGTACCGTAAGTGGGTTGTGATGTTCTTTACATATGTGGTATGGACATACAACTAGAAAAACAAGCACCTCAGACAACATGTTCAAGGCACAGACACAGACACACGGAGCACTTCTAGTGATGAATGGATGCTCATGACAAGGGCGCGAGGACTTTGAGTGTTCGTGTCGAATGGAATGCTTTAAAGCCCTCAAGAACGTAGTCTGTGTACATGGTACGCGGGGCATGACCGATAGATGGATGAGGTGTGTGATGCACTTATCAACATGTACAACTCAATGTTAGCAGCGTGTGGGGTCAGAGGCATGCACAGGTCAGTAGAGAAGGAGAAATATGGCGTCATTGATTCTTGCTCTTGTTCTTTCTTTCTTTCTTTCTTTCTTTCTTTCTTCCTTTCTTTCTTTCTATCCTTCCTTCTTTTTCGCCCGTGTGTTGCCGGGGCCCATAAGGGAAGCAAAGAATAGTAACACTGTTGCCTTCCTTGCATATCGTAAGAAGCGACTAAGGAGGCTTGGGCTGAGACTTAAGTCTACAGTCTATTGGGACTTCCAATCCGTAACATCGCGGATAGGCATTTAAGGCCTCTGGAGTGTTTACGCTTGTGGCCATGGTTTGCATTCGTATTTTCCTCATGTTGGACTGATAGTGCATGATTCTGTCGCCCTGCTACTGAGTGAGTGCGTGGCGCGACACTGTAGCTGTGAATTTTGCGTGGAATGCTTTTAATTCTGTCTGCGGTTGTTTATAGCGTGAACTGCATGTTTGGAACGATGGTGGCCGGCTGTTGCTGAGTTGACTGGTTTGCCTTTTCGGTTCATGAGTTCATTTTCAGGAGACTCCTAGGAGTCGTCGCTGGAGCTACGGAGTTCGCGCTTTGTGCGGCGCTTTCGGCGGGTCGCCCTGCTGAAAGAGACCGAGCCATATGATATAAAAGTCAGGTCAATGAAGTCTTTCTGGTGACTGCCTATTCCATCGACGATGAACTATTTTTCGTGGAGGACTTTTGGCGTTGGCATTCTGGCGGCGGTATTATGCACAGTGTACCTATGCGGGCTGTTGACTTGCCGATACTCCTGTCTATTCTATTGTTCACATAGGGCAGTGAGGAGCATTTTGTGTGCTATTCACTGGCACAGGAACGGAGTATAATGGGGACGACCCGTTGCCGTGAAATTGGAACCGCGACTAACTTTCTTTCTTTCTTTCTTTCTTTCTTTCCCTAATTTAATCGTGAAAGGTTCATTAAAGAACGCAATGGAAGGGCAGATCCTAGGCAAGCGACTGCGAAATCAATCATTGAACAGCGCAGACACCTGTCTCTGGAGACACATGCCGCACTCAGACATCGGCGACCAAGACTGCCCAATTCTGTCTGTAGTTTGATATGTTTATGAAGCTGGTATTGTTTTCTACCGAAGATATTAGAAAGTAAATGTGACATAAAGAAAGAAGGCATGAAGGAAAATAGAACAAGATAGTGGAATGAGCAATGGAAGGATGGAGTAAAAGAGATAAAGATCAGTTTAAAGAAATCAATTACTCAATCAATCATGTGCCATGCCGGAAAGCGTGGGCTGTCATGACTCGCCATTTCACTCGATCACCAGAGTCGTGGATCAGCTCAGTGTTCCTGTCTCGACCATGCCATGTGGCCAAGCCATCCAGGTATTTACGTCTCGGTCTTCCTTTTGGTCTGTTCCCCTCGATCTTGCCAGTTGTCACTAAGTTCTCCAATCCATTTCTTCTCATAACATGTCCAAAAAATTTTGACTGTCTTCGTCCAATTTCTCTAATCATTTTATTTAAAGAAATAGGTACTGACCAAAAAAAAATGTTGCAGACTATACTCAATACCGACAAGCCCGAAGTGACATGAAGGAAATAGGTGAATTATGGACTAAATACGGACACATTAAATTAACTCTTTGCGATATCCACCTCTTGAGTCTTCAACTATTTTAATGCCATGTTCACGAGAGACAAGTGCTTCACTCCCTCCATAGCAATAAATAATGAAGGTTGGGAGTTGAGTTGAGTCAAGAACCGACATCACTGCACTCAGGACATTCCCATACGTGTTCAGTCCCCTCGTTCAACAGCCAGCGAAGAGTCATACTACTAATCGTTCCCACCGCTATCTTGAAGATTGGGATACATGTGAGAAATCTCTATAATACAACAACGAACTTTGGCTTTCATAGATCGATGAACAGACTTTGGCAGAGTAAACAGGAATAAACTGTGGAAAGTGCTCTATGAATACATTGTAATTGAGCAGCTGTTGGGTAGCATCAGGGCTATGTACCAAAACAATGATAACATCAGGGCTACGTACCGAAACAGTAATTATACAGTAAGAACAAACGCTGGCATCACAAATTGGTTCTACGTAAAATCAGACGTAAGACAGGGATGTGTTTTATCATTACTTTTGCTCCCTAAGATTACTACAGAAGCAAATAAGCACCCAGGAAGTTTAAATGAGCTGTTATTTGCAGACGACTAGAGTTTAATTTAAGAGAATAATGCAGATCTTCAGCACCATATAAACTACCTTGACAATTGCTGTCATAATTTTGATATGAAAATTAACATGGTTAAGGCCCATTGTATGACGATTCGGTGAACACCAGCACCACATAACATAAATATAAATGGACAATCATTAAAAGAAGTTTATTTCTGTTTTCCGTGACGTTATTCATTATTGTACAAGAATCGTTGGCGATTCCTTTCTATAGCTCTGTGCCACATCTTCCGCCAGATGTCATTATGTAGTCTACATGTGTTATTATTGCGCTCGCTCGCTTGTATTATATTAAGAGCTAAACACCCTGCATCAATGGACATGGTCTGAGCTGCAATGGGTAGCCAAAGATAGGGGGGGGCGTAAAATGAATCGGTTGAGGGCCTGTGTCCCATCAATGAACATAGCAGTTAGGATAGACAAAGATAGGAGGGCTTAAAATGAATCGGTTGAGGGCCTGTGTCCCATCAATGGACATAGACAGATGCATTGTGTAGCCAAAGATAGGAGGGCTTGGGATGAGCTGGTTGTGGGCCTCTGCCTCATTGGATGATAGAGGGCAAAATACCCTGTATCAACTGGTGTCTAATTTTCTTGTTTATTTCCCCAGGCTTACAAACTGATTTGTCCGGTTAAAAAAGTATGTGCCCTGCAGTCGATAGAATGGCCACGAACAATGAAGTTTCCGGTTTGTGTACACGACACCCATGTCGTAGGTAAGTCTGCAGTAGTTGCTGTCATACTGACTATACTGTTGACATCACGGTACCCTAATGGTTAGTGTCATCATCATCATCATCATCATCATCATCATCATCATCATCATCATCACCATCACCGTGAGCCATTAGTTATTAGTGAGGATCGTCATCCACAGACTCTGGACACGTCCACTGATGCCCCGATCTCCTCCATAACATCTCCGCCAGCATGTATCGGCCGATAGAGCCATTTCTGTGTTTTTTTTAATCAAATGCCTTGTGCCCTTGATAAAAATGTTCATGTCTGGCAGATCTCCGCTTCACTTCCATCTACCTCACTTTGGACAAGGAAGTAGATTCCTAAGTATCCTTGAAGTCATCTGTTCGTCCAATAGCGTTGGTGACGTCTGGCTCACCCATTGCTCTTCCCTCCTCGATTACCGTCTTGTCAACAAACCGATCAGCTCGCTCTTTGCTTCGAGTGCCCCGTTATCTAGATGAAAGTAGCTTGACTAACTGTGATGTGCTCAGTGTGTCGAGCTTCTCATGTCGTATGAGGCCAGTCAGGACCCCCTTGAGCATGTTCATTGAGTCGCTCAGTATGCATGCGTGTGGATATTTTTGCGATCTGAGCCAAATCAGGGAATTGGTTACAACCATTGTTTTCATCGCAAGATCACGACGTAGATATGTACGCTGTAGTTACTGTCGTCATGGTAGTTTAATGGACAGTATCCTAATCATGACCATGTGACATGTAGGTATAGCTACTGAAGTCACTGTGGTGCAGACTATACTGTTGATGTCATCGTAGTTTAATTATCAGTGCCTTCATCGTCAATACTATATGCCATTTCGTATGTTAAGTTCGCTGTAGTTACTGTCATAGTAAATTTACTGTTGTCGTCATGATAGCTTAATGGTTACAACAACCATCATCACCAAGTATCGACACCACACTACAGTAGTCAGTTTACCAACACCACGGTACAGTAAGCATGTACCAACACCATGGTACAGTAGTCAGTGTACCAACACAACAGTACAGTAGTTAGAGTACCAACACCACAGTGCAGTAGTTAGAGTACCAACACCACGGTACAACAGTCAGTGTGCCACCACCACAGTACAGTAGTCAGTGTACCACCACCACAGTACAGTAGTCAGTGTACCTACACCACAGTACAGTAGTCAGTGTACCAACATAACAGTACAGTAGTCAGTGTACCAACACCACAGTACAGTAGTCAGTGTACCAACATTACAGTACAGTAGTCAGTGTACCAACACAACAGTACAGTAGAAAGTGTGCCAACACCACAGTACAGTAGTTAGAGTACCAACACCACAGTACAACAGCCAGTGTACCAACACCACAGTACAGTAGTTAGAATACCAACACCACAGTACAACAGTCAGTGTACCACCACCACAGTACAGTAGTCAGTGCACCAACACCACAGTACAGTAGTTAGAGTACCAACACCACAGTACAGTAGTTAGAGTACCAACACCACATTACAGTAGTCAGTGTACCACCACTACAGTACAGTAGTTAGAGTACCAACACCACAGTACAGTAGTTAGAGTACCAACACCGCAGTACAGTAGTCAGTGTACCAACACCACAGTACAGTAGTTAGAGTACCAACAGTACAGTAGTCAGTGTACCACCACCACAGTACAGTAGTTAGAGTACCAACACCACAGTACAGTAGTCAGTGTACCACCACCACAGTACAGTAGTCAGTGTGCCAACACCACAGTACAGTAGTCAGTGTACCAACACCACAGTACAGTAGTTAGAGTACCAACACCGCAGTACAGTAGTCAGTGTACCAACACCACAAAACAGTAGTCAGTGTACCAACACCACAGTACAGTAGTTAGAGTACCATCACCACAGTACAACAGTCAGTGTGCCAAGACCACAGTACAGTAGTTAGAGTACCAACACCACAGTACAGTAGTTAGAGTACCAACACCACAGTACAACAGTCAGTGTACCAACACCACAGTACAGTAGTTAGAGTACCAACAGCACAGTACAACAGTCAGTGTACCAACACCACAGTACAGTAGTCAGTGTACTAACACCACTGTACAGTTGTCAGTGTACCAACACCACAGTACAGTAGTAAGTGTACCAACACCACGGTACAGTAGTCAGTGTACCAACACCACGGTACAGTAGTTAGTGTACCAACACCATGGTACAGTAGTCAGTGTACCAACACCACAGTACAGTAGTCAGTGTACCAACACCACGGTACAGTAGGTAGTGTACCAACACCACGGTACAGTAGTCAGTACACCAGCACCACAGTACATTAGTCAGTATACCAATACCACGGTACAGTAGTCAGTATACCAACACCATAGTACATTAGTCAGTGTACCAGCACCACAGTACATTAGTCAGTGTACCAGCACCACAGTACCAAAACCACAGTACAGTAGTCAGTGTACTAACACCACAATACAGTAGTCAGTGTACCAACACCACAGTACATTAGTCAGTGTACCAGCACCACAGTACAGTGTACCAAAACCACAGTACAGTAGTCAGTGTACCAACACCACGGTACATTAGTCAGTGTACAAACACCACAGTACAGTAGTCAGTATACCAGCACCACAGTACAGTAGTCAGTGTACCAACACCACAGTACAGTAGTCAGTGTACCAACTCCACAGTACATTAGTCAGTGTACCAGCACCACAGTACAGTGTACCAAAACACAGTACAACAGTCACTATACCAAAACCACAGTACAGCAGTCAGTGTACCAATTCCACAGTGCAGTAGGCAGTGTGCCCACATCCCCGCACAGTGGTAAATTATCTAACATTCCACCACAAAGGCACATTATGATAATGATGGACTGTGTATTATAAATTGCTATTGAATATAATTTTGACGGAAAACAGCGTTATCTGTATATACACTAACGAAAATTGTGCTCGTTGCAAATGTTATCGCTAGTACTAGCTCTACAGCAAAGAAGATCTGCTACGAGAGTAAGAGGACACCCGAGAAGAAAATGTGTTGACGACTTCAAAGACATCTTACAACCACACCGTAAACTGATTCGAGAAATTAGACGTAGACAATCAAACTTTTTAGGCACGTTATGAGAAGAAATAAACTAGAGAACTTGGTGACTTTTGATTGAGGGAAAATCAAAATCAAAGGGAAGGCAGAGAAGTAAATATCTGGATTTCTTGGCCACATGGTATATATGCTCAAGAACACAGGGCTGATCTACGACTCTGATGATCGCGTGAGATGGAGAAATATGATCGACCATACTTATCATCATGGCGCATAATTGTGATGATGAGTGCTACCCATCGGGCACTGGAACGCCAACTATTCCTCCCCATGACTCTTGACGGTAAAAGTGGAAAAATTAAGATGATGATAGGATGAAGATGATGATGATGATGAAGATGATGACATGATGACGATGATGATATGATGAAGATGTTGATAATGATGCAGATGATGATATGATGAATATGATGATATGGTGAATGTGATGATAATGATGGTATGATGAAGATGATGATAATAATGATATGATGAAGATGATGATGATGAAGATGATGATGATGATGATGATGATGATGATTATGATGATGATGATGATGATGATGATGATATTATGAAGATGATGGTATGAAGATGATGGTATGATGATGATGATGATGATGATGATGATGATGATGATGATGATGATGATGATGAATGATGATGATGATGATGATGATGATGATGATGATGATGATGATGATGATGATGATGATGATGATGCAATTGTACGCCGATGTTACGAGACACTATTCTGTCGTTTATAAAACATAACATGATACATTCTAGAGTGTCCATTAACATGTTCCTGTAATATTTCAGTGAAATCGGACATTTGCCGGAAGCCGCCCACCCCAGGCAGGTGTCAGGCACGGTTCATGAGATGGTACTTTAATGTCCACATGGGAACCTGCAGCTGGTTCACCTACAGGTAACTTAACACAAACTCACACCTCCACTCACCTGCATGAATCTACAGGTAACTTAACAAAACTTCACACCTCCACTCACCTGCATTAACCAGTTTTCAAAACAAGGTTTCCACGTAGTGAATTTCAATAATGAAGACTCAAACAAAAGACTGCACGATTTGTTGCCTGGCATATTTCGCCTCATCTCGTCAGGTACATACTGTTAGAAATCACACAACATACACTGATGATGATGATGATGATGATGATGATGATGATGATGATGATGATGATGATGATGATGATGATGATGATGATGATGATGATGATGATGATGATGATGATGATGATAAAAACAATTGGATTTGGCATATATGATTGTTTTACTTGAAGTTGTGTGATTTCTGCAGTATGTGCCTGAGGATATGTAGCGAAATATGCTAGGCAATAAATCGTACGATCTATTGTTTGTGTCTTTGTTATTAAAATTAACCAGTTCTCCCGTATATTTGGATGGATTGAGACGGTGGCAATTAAGAATATCATCAGCAGAGTTGATCCAGAACACCAAAGACCGAGATCTGTGGAGAGCCATGAACGCCTACGCCAGCTGGCAGGGCACTTGATGATGATGACCGTATATTTTACTTCCTAGTAGCCAGGCTACTCCTGGAGCTCCTAGAGTTCTCCCTGTCAGACAGAAGCCCCGTAGCAGGAACTTGCCGTGGGCATCTGCAGTGTTAGGATCATCATATTCTGTAGGCCTGCGTTCACGGGGGTATAGGTTGCCTGGTCAATGTACCAACACCACATCATCATCATCAGGTTGCCCGGTCTTTCCCTCCCATAGCGAGCCCTTGTCGAGACCAGCGGGTGATGTGCCCAGAACGGCAACAATGGCAGACTACCCTCTTTGCAGATGCCCAGAAAATTAAAACGTTACATTTTAAATATGGAAGACGTGGCGATATAAAACGTAGAAATATAAAACAGTAATATTAAATCAACGAAGAGGCCCAATACTAATGGTACAGATGCAGTCTGATTATGTGTCGTCTGGCCTTTCCTTAGAGTACTGAGTGTAGGCAAGATCCTCTTGTCACTCATGATGATGAAGATGAACATGATGATGATGATGATGATGACGATGATGCACCATTTCCGCACCATTCTTGCCATGCAATGATGGTATATCCGCGCCTCGACATCACACACATGATTCCAAAGGGCCTGACCACATCTGCATGATCGTGCATCAACACTCCATCCAGCGGTAGAGACTCAGCCAGGCGGTCCGCCTGCTTGTTTCTCACCACACCACCATATACAGTTGAAGAGATCCAACATATGCTTTCTATCATTTATTTTATTAAATGAAGCATGCCACTCTGAACGAAGCATATCCGTCAATACTTTTCACAGCATACGAATCCGTTACAACCACGACATATGTGTGCTGTTTATCCTACAGCCAGCGGGACTCCACCTTGACTGCCTCCACCTCCATTCTCAAACTAGATGTTGTGGTATCATATGCCACACTCTCCTGCACTAAACACCGTCCATTAACCTTCCTATGAATCCCCAGGCTCTTCATTTGCCTCATAGGACAGAACCATCCGTGTAGACGATTACGACACATAGGCCCCAATTGTCGTGTATTTGACTTTCAATAATTTCATAATTACGAGGACATCCTGTTCCTGATACCGGACTTAGTTTTTATTTTGGTTAGTACGCTGACTGTTACTGTTAGTTCCCTTACGCTGATTGGTTGGTTACATACGGTTCTACAACACCTCTGGTCTAGTTTTGGAATTAGTCAAATTAAAAATAAAGGACCCTTTGACACGCTTTCGGACGTAGTGGGTACACTGTGCTAGCACTACATTTGTCATGGAGCATTCGGCACTAGATGGGTGATTAGGTCAATATTCGGCACTAGATGGGTGAAGTGGTCAACATTCGGCACTAGATGGGTGAAGTGGTCAATATTTGGCACTAGATGGCTGATGTAATCAACATTCGGCACTAGATGGGTGAAGTGGTCAACATTCGGCACTACATGGCTGATGTGGTCAATATTCAACAGTAGATGGGTGAAGTGGTCACTATTCGGCACTAGATGGGTGAAGTGGTCAACATTCGGCACTAGATGGGTGAAGTGGTCAACATTCGGCACTACATAGCTGATGTGGTCAATATTCAACAGTAGATGGGTGAAGTGGTCACTATTCGGCACTAGATGGCTGATGTGGTCAATATTCAACAGTAGATGGGCGATGTGATCAATATTCGGCAACTACATGACTGTCGTGGTCAACTTTCGGCACTACATGGCTGATGTGGTCAATATTCGGCACTACATGGCTGATGTGGTCAATATTCAACAGTAGATGGGTGAAGTGGTCAACATTCGGCACTAGATGGGTGAAGTGGTCAACATTCGGCACTAGATGGGTGAAGTGGTCAATATTTGGCACTAGATGGGTGATGTGGTCAACATTCGGCACTACATGGCTGATGTGGTCAATATTCAACAGTAGATGGGTGAAGTGGTCACTATTCGGCACTAGATGGGTGAAGTGGTCAACATTCGGCACTAGATGGGTGAAGTGGTCAATATTTGGCACTAGATGGGTGAAGTGGTCAACATTCGGCACTACATGTCTGATGTGGTCAACATTCGGCACTACATGGCTGATGTGGTCAATATTCAACAGTAGATGGGTGAAGTGGTCACTATTCGGCACTAGATGGGTGAAGTGGTCAACATTCGGCACTAGATGGGTGAAGTGGTCAATATTTGGCACTAGATGGGTGAAGTGGTCAACATTCGGCACTACATGTCTGATGTGGTCAACATTCGGCACTACATGGCTGATGTGGTCAACATTCGGCACTACATGGCTGATGTGGTCAAGATTCGGCACTACATGGCTGATGTGGTCAACATTCGGCACTACATGGCTGATGTGGTCAATATTTGGCACTACATGGCTGATGTGGTCAACATTCGGCACTACATGGCTGATGTGGTCAATATTTGGCACTACATGGCTGATGTGGTCAATATTCGGCACTACATGGCTGATGTGGTCAATATTCAACAGTAGATGGGTGAAGTGGTCACTATTCGGCACTAGATGGGTGAAGTGGTCACTATTCGGCACTAGATGGGTGAAGTGGTCACTATTCGGCACTAGATGGGTGAAGTGGTCACTATTCGGCACTAGATGGGTGAAGTGGTCAACACTCGGCACTACATGGCTGATGTGGTCAACATTCGGCACTGTCGCGAGATTGCCATGAGTTAAACAGATAAATATTCCCGACGTTTGCTTGGCGTGTATTTTCAGCACATTATTTTACTAACTGGAAAAAACCGCGGATGTAAAAATCTCAGGAAAATATTTGTAGCTGCACGTGTACACATAAGGATTTGGAACGGTGGTGTGATGGTGACAGGTCCTGGCATCGCCTTGATTAGTTTGTCTACATTTGAAGTAAATGGAAGCAGTGGGTCAGCCCCTCTACACATTTTTTTTGAGTGAGAAGGAAGGGATACCCGAGTTGGCAGTTCATTACCAGTTAGAATCACATATATTTTCACCCCGGAACGAAGATTGACAGTTTGTCAACATTTGAATGCAGATGGAAGCCCCTGAGATCACAAGGGGAGATGTTAAAACGGAAGTATTAGTAGGGAGAAAACATACATATGTCTTTTTGGGTTTTCCCGGGAAAATGAAAAGTTTCCCCGGGGGTTTTTTGAACTGTTTGTTGGAAGTCGTCATAAAAATTTGCGGGTTTTTTGAGAATTTAACAATTACTGACAACTTTTACAGGATTTAAGCCCCGGGAAAAAAGATCCCTTTCAAAGGGGAAA
>JACEFZ010006844.1:0-23336 GCA_014155875.1 Cepaea nemoralis
GGGTTCCCCCTTCCCTTTAAAAAAACCCCCAGAGGCCCAAGGATAATTTTCCCCAAAAACCCCCCAAACTGCGGGGCCCCCTAAGGGGAAAAAACCCAAAAAAAAATCATACAAATAAATTCGGAAGACTCCGCGGCGAAGTGGTCAAGCCGTCTGACTCAGGCTCCGAAAGTTGTGGGTTTGATTTCGGGCCGCGTCCTTCGGTTCATGAGTGCATTTTTTCGGAGACTCCCGAGGATCGTCGCTGGAACTACGGAGTTAGTGCATTGTGCGACGCTTTCGGCAGCTCGCTGCGGAAAGATACTGAGCCATATGGGATAAAAACCCGGTGCAATGAAGTCGACCCTGTCGACTTTTAAGCGACTTTTTTCATACAAATAAATACCAGGCAATTTTAAGAATTATCTTACAGAAGAGAAAAAACCAGACGAGGAAATAGAAGATGCAGCCTGACACGGCTCTACAGGATGCTAATCTGATGCAATTACCAATTCACCGGAACCCTTTTTCAAAGCTTGAGCATCATGGGTAATTTCCCCGGCCAAAATTGGCGCACTTTTTGCCTGGCGATTCAGTTCGGCTACAGCCTTCACTGAAGGTGGCTGTATCGGCCCCAAGTCAGGGGGGGGGGGGGGGGGGAAGAAGAATGGAACTGCCCCCTCACATATTCTCCATCCAATAAGATGTATAAAGGCGGCAAGTGTGACCAGGCCGTGTCCTAGTTATCGCTGATACTGCATAAACCTGTGAAGAAGCGAGACAAGAGTGAAGAGAATTAGCAGAATATGGCCTGCAGAAACACCCCTGCAAGACGCTGGAGGATGTGATTCCCCAATCGTAGTCACGGGGAGGGAACATTCCTGGGTTTTCTTGAGTCCCCCCCCCCCCCCCCCCCCCCCCCCCCCCCCCCCCCCCCCCCCCAACTGACCTAAAAGTCGAGCTTTCCATACCCTAGTTTATGCCTGTGTGGTTAGGGTTGTAGTTTTTATTTCCTACTGCATTGGTTTGTTTAGTATTTCCTACCAATTTTTGTGTCTCTGCCCAAGACTAATTATGTTTTTGGCTTTTTCTTGCGCTTGTCCCGGTCAGCTTGTGGATGTGAGTGTCCCGGGTGGGCACTGAAGGTACTTACCAGACTCGGCTGGACATGGCTGAAGTCTCTCTATCAACCAGACACCACTCACTGTTGGTGATGCCAGACAGCAGTTATCCTTACTGTGGGATTTTTGAATCCCATTATCCGTACTTATTACCTATTCACGAGCCCTGGGGTGAGATCAATAGAGAATCCGTCCCTGTTGTCACCATTATTAACATTGAAATTCCTGTGTTGTCTTGTTCTTATTGATCTGTCGGGTGTGTACTCGGTCATGTGATCATGGATATTAGGCAGCAGTGATTCTGTGGGAACATAGGTTCCCTCTACTGTAGGCATCGATCGTGTTGTGCCTGAGTGTCAATTTACCTTCAGACCATGAGATTCATTCAATAAAGATTTCATTATAGTTGTTAATGATGTGTCATGTTTAGTCTATGTGCAGTTCAACTTGTGTTGTTAACTGTTTGTTCCCTTCATTAATACTGGTCCAGCCAACTCAGTGAGTCATTGCCTTGAATGTGCATTAAGGCATAGTTCACTGCTAAAGTCCTGAATTTCTTCTTCTGTCTTTAAACTTTTCTTTTCTTGTTAACCATGGAGATAGGATGAGGTTCTCTTCGTCTTCTTTTTATTCTTCTCTTTTTCTATGGCTCGTGAGCAATCGGCGTTGTGCTGTTATCTCCATTAACTCTGTGCGGTTACATATTGTTGAGAAGAATGTGTGAAGGCCGAACATTTCATACCTCATATATTGTTGAGTAGAATGTGTGAAGGCCGAACACTTCATACCTCATATATTGTTGAGTAGAATGTGAGAAGGCCGAACACTTCATACCTCATATATTGTTGAGTAGAATGTGTGAAGGCTGAACACTTCATACCTCATATATTGTTGAGCAGAATGTGTGAACGCCGAACACTTCATATCTCATATATTGTTGAGTAGAATGTGAGAAGGCCGAACACTTCATACCTCATATATTGTTGAGTAGAATGTGTGAAGGCCGAACACTTCATACCTCATATATTGTTGAGCAGAATGTGTGAAGGCCGAACACTTCATACCTCATATATTGTTGAGTAGAATGTGAGAAGGCCGAACACTTCATACCTCATATATTGTTGAGTAGAATGTGTGAAGGCCGAACACTTCATACCTCATATATTGTTGAGTAGAATGTGAGAAGGCCGAACACTTCATACCTCATATATTGTTGAGCAGAATGTGTGAAGGCCGAACACTTCATACCTCATATATTGTTCAGTAGAATGTGTGAAGGCCGAACACTTCATACCTCATATATTGTTCAGTAGAATGTGTGAAGGCCGAACACTTCATACCTCATATATTGTTCAGTAGAATGTGTGAAGGCCGAACACTTCATACCTCATATATTGTTCAGTAGAATGTGTGAAGGCCGAACACTTCATACCTCATATATTGTTCAGTAGAATGTGAGAAGGCCGAACAATTCATACCTCATATATTGTTGAGCAGAATGTGTGAAGGCCGAACACTTCATACCTCATATATTGTTCAGTAGAATGTGTGAAGGCCGAACACTTCATACCTCATATATTGTTCAGTAGAATGTGTGAAGGCCGAACACTTCATACCTCATATATTGTTGAGCAGAATGTGTGAAGGCCGAACACTTCATACCTCATATATTGTTGAGTAGAATGTGAGAAGGCCGAACACTTCATTCCTCATATATTGTTGAGCAGAATGTGTGAAGGCCGAACACTTCATACCTCATATATTGTTGAGCAGAATGTGTGAAGGCCGAACACTTCATACCTCATATATTGTTGAGCAGAATGTGTGAAGGCCGAACACTTCATACCTCATATATTGTTGAGTAGAATGTGAGAAGGCCGAACACTTCATACCTCATATATTGTTGAGCAGAATGTGTGAAGGCCGAACACTTCATACCTCATATATTGTTGAGTAGAATGTGAGAAGGCCGAACACTTCATTCCTCATATATTGTTGAGTAGAATGTGTGAAGGCCGAACACTTCATATCTCAATGGAAGTCTCTGCTATGGCACTACCCTTCTCGTGTTTACATATCCACGTTCCTTACGTAGACACAAGTAATGTG
Organism: Cepaea nemoralis; assembly: GCA_014155875.1. Classification (NCBI taxonomy): domain Eukaryota; kingdom Metazoa; phylum Mollusca; class Gastropoda; order Stylommatophora; family Helicidae; genus Cepaea; species Cepaea nemoralis. Next base: position 3,210 of record JACEFZ010006844.1, read on the forward strand.
TGTGTTTACCTGAACACATGGAAAGTCGTAGAGAGAAGATGCTGAACATTTTGACAACGTATCAGGGAGGAATGTCAGTATAGGAGCTGATCAGCTAAACATGAGACAGGAGGCTGTGTGAAAACATAGCAACCCAAACCATACCGCATGGATTATAAGGTAATTACCCAAGAAAAATAAACCACACGATGCCCTTATTGGCACACGTTAAGAAATATAGCACAGAAACGGTGTAACTCCAATTTTTAGATTACAAAGTTAAAATGAAATTAACTCTTACTGCAATGTACAGCACTTTAAATGTCCCAAACATAGTTCCAAATTTACCAAACTTCACTCAGTGTGGCCCCGTATAAGTCCGTAACAAGTAAATTCTATGGTTTGTATTCCGCTCAATTATCAACAACAGTGGAGTCTTCAAAAGACATTAAATGCAGGTTACCCATAGCAATGCAGCGATTAAAAAGTATTAACAACAATGGCAGAACACCAACAAACAAGTACAGTAAACTGGCTGGAAAAAAAAATGGCAAGAGAACAAGGGGACGATAGAGAAATAAATACCGGGATGGCTTGGCCACATGGTATGGTCGAGACAATAACACTGAGCAGATCCACGACTCTGGTGAAAGTGTGAAATGGCGAAACATGACCACGCACGCTTATCGGCATGGCACACGAGGGTGATTAAATTGGTTGAGAACATGCATATTTACCTTAGGAATATATGGAAGCTATTCATCGACAATATCACAATCACTAAAGAAGAAAATTTGGGGTTTTGAGCTCAACTGTTAGAGAAAAAATTCTTAGAATATCGCGGACCAAGAAGAAGAAAACAATGAAACTCTACAAGACGTGAACATCGAAGAAAACTAGGTCATAAAAAGTGTCACGCCTCGGAGCCCATTGAGGGCCAGCCGTTCTGAAAGCAATGACAAACTACAAGCAATGGGAAACTACAAGCAATGGGAAACTACAAGCAATGGGAAACTACAAGCAATGGGAAACTACAAGCAATGGGAAACTACAAGCAATGGGAAACTACAAGCAATGACAAACTAATGAGCGTAATTGCTACCTAGATAATAACAAACAGTCAATAAATGATGGTTTGTTTCCTTGGTTTGTTTAGAACTCAAGCGTAGTCCATACACGTGTTCGTACTTCTAGTGCACAGGGCTTGCACAGGACTGATTTTTGCGTGTGGATTAGCTTTCTCTATTACCAATGTCCCTCGCAATCAGGCCAACCCACTCCGATTTCAGAGGTACTTGTAATTTACGTCTCAAAAGTCAAGGATGAAAAGTCAATATTTTAGTCCAACTGACCGGTGAGGGGGTCGAACCCGCTAACCAGCACGCCGGATGTTTAAGAACGAGCGCACTTATCCATTCAATCGTGCTGAGCTCCACTGCTGGGGTTGATTGCAGAGTCATAGTTAGTTAGTCGACAGATCATCCTCGTTGCACATCGGACCATTCAGTCCATAAGTGCTCGGATCCCCTCCTTAGCAAATCCTGCAGCGTGTAGCGGCTAACGACGCCAGTTCTGTGTTGGTTTATCAATCTTCTTTGGCTTCCTGCGTAGTGTTCTTGTTTGGCCACCCCTCTTTTAATTTGCTGCTCTCGCAGTCTGGCCATTGTTGTAGATTCACAGTCATCACTTGGTTCTTGCAAAAGTCTCACTTCTCGTAGAGCATTCAGAATGTCAGCCTGGTCCATGGCGCGTCCGCCCTCCACAGTAGCCTCACCTGCGAGCTTGTCAGCCCGCTCATTTCCTTGTACTCCCGCATGACCTGGCACGAAGATGAAACTAATCTTTGCCAGCCGAGACCGCTCCAGAGGCAGCAACCATTCTCTTCGGATCGACCCCTCCTCTATCCTCTTGATCATGTTCATTGAGTCGCTAAGGAAACAAGCCCTAGTGAATGTCTGTGTCTCGAGCCATGTTATTGCTTTACTTACTGCCATGACTTCCATGGTCAGGCTACTTGTGGTTTCAGTGAAAGCACCAGAGTCCTCCTTCACAATTCTCCCTCCGGCCCGAGCTGTAAAGGCCCATGAGCTTCTCACATGTCGGACGACCGACCCATCTGTGTAGATGACCGCGTCACTGTCTAGCGAATTCTCGAAAATCAACGCTTGTACTTCAGCCTCCACAGCAGCCGGATTTTCTTGTCTGCATTTTCTATCTAGTTGGATGCAAACTGAAAAGGATGTGCAGAAGTCTGTTGGCACTTGCACCCACTCCTCGCCAGGTTCTAAGTCCTCAAGTGAACACACCTGTTGAAGAATGTCTTCGGCTTGACCCATCCACGACCGTCCTCTTTTTAACCTGCTGCCCTTCACCTTCCTAATTTCACTATGCAGTGGATGCTGTGTGTTTGCGTTAATTCTGAGGTAGGCGCGTGCCCTGCAAACTTGCATTCTCTCTTCAATGGTTGGAAAATCAAGAAGGTAGCGCATCGCCCTGCATGCTGTATCTCTTGTACATCCAAGAATAATGCGCATAGCTTCATTCTGTATCCTTTCCATCCTTTCTATCTGCTTATGGCTGAGAGTCAGGATTGCCATTGCATACTCCAAAACAGACATGACCAGCCCCTCGTACAGAAGACATAGATGGCGCTGCTCACAGTTTGCTGCCGCCATCACCCGCATCGCTGCCAAGCCCCGCTTGGCCTTTGTTATCACCTGGTCTATGTGCACATTATAAGCAAGGCTTCGATCAAACCGTATCCCCAGGTAATTCATTGCCTGCGTTCTTTCCACCGTCTCTGAACACAGCATTACAGTTGGTGTTGGATTGTTGACAATATGATTATTCAACGAGAACCAAGTCACTGTTGCCTTTGTTGGGTTGACCATTGCCCCAGCTTCATCACACCAAGTACTTATGCGATTGAGTTCGGTTTGTAGTTCCACAGCAACCTCCTCTCTATCCTTACCCTGACGATACACTAAAACATCATCGGCATATGACAATGTCCTGCCAGGTCCAGTGATCTGCTCACTGGTGATTCTCACTGTGTAGGCGTTGAACAGTACCGGAGATAATGGTGATCCCTGTGGTAGGCCAGGATATATTGTTGTTGGTTCCGAAGTCCAACTGCCACATCTAAAAACTACTTTCCGTTGGAAGAGGGCTGCAGCGATCCAACTAAGGAGGAATGGACTTACGTTTAGTTCAAGAAGCTGAAACATTAAAAAATCCAGTGGTACTCTGTTGTATGCGTCCTCAAGATCAATCGCTGCAGCAACAGTTTCAGTGCCTGAGTGGAAACCTTCATAGACATCATGGGCAAAGACTGCTGCATTGGTCCAGGTTTCTCTTTTTGGACGGTACCCACCCAGGGTAGGTGGGAAAACACCTTGCCTCTCTAGTTGGCTTGATATTTTCCTGGCAATTACCTTCTCCAGCAGCTTGCCTACTGTATTCTGCATGGTTATAATTCGATATCCCTGAATTTTTTTGTGGTCTTTGTCAGGCTTCGGCAAGGGAATCAGATAGCTATGTAACCATTCCTCCTTGATGCTAGCACTCCCTATACTGTTGTTGTACATGTCTGCTAGTTTATCTAGCTCATTGTCGGTACACCTATTTATGTCGTCGTATCTTATGCCATCAGGACCTGGAGCACTGTTTTTTGATCGTCGAAGCACAGCCTTGATTTCTTTCACTGTCACTGTGTCTTCATCCGAAGTGTTCTGGGCCTTGCATCTGTCTGAGGTGACCTCCTTGGCCAGATTCCGGCCTCCCATGTCTGTCTGGTTGCTCTGCTCAAGGTAGCGTTCAAAGAGGGCTTTGCCCTTGTCCTCATCAGTCCTCTGCCAGATGAGGTCAGCACCTTGGAAGTCAGAAATGCTCTTATTCTTGACTACCCCACTCATGCTTTTATGTAGTCGCCAGAACAATTTCAGTGACTTGTCTGTGCTTACTCTTTGATTGCAGAGTCATGAAAAAGACAAGCAACTAACTGTAACATGTACGAGGGTAAGTTAATATGTAAGTCACAAATGGCTGTAGAAAAATAACTAAATATGATAACAACTTGAAACTAGTTTATTTTTATGCATACATTGTCCCTTTACTTCTCAACATAATTTCCACCAACATTGATGGATTTATCCCATCGTTCTATCAGTGATTTGTTTTCATTTACCTGCCATTCCACAGAACTGTGTGACTTACTTATTGACTCGCCCTCGTAACTTTTCTACCTAGCTAGGCACCGCTTTACGGGAAATCGCTAGGGGCTTAGTCCACTGAAAACCCACCTTGGCGGGAGACATTTCGCGAGTGACGCCGAAGTTGAATGTGAAGTGAAAACGTGGTTTAGAAAACAGAGCACGCAGTTCTATGCAGCCGGTTTGGGAGGACTGATAAAACGATGGGATAAGTGCATTAATGCTGGTGAAAATTAAGTTGAGAAATAAAGGGACAATGTATGTATAAAAAATAAACTGGTTTCAAGTTGTTATCATACTTAGTTATTTTTCTACAGCCATTTGTGACTTACTTATTAACTTAATCTCGTATTATCAGCTGGGGGAGTACATTTGTTGATGGCGTGGTTGTTTGCAGTTCCATTATCAGCTCCAGGTGCAATGCACATTTTCGTACTGAACGTTCGAACAATATTTAATGTACTACTGGCTTGCTGGCCGTATTTGTGGCGTAGGGGTAGTGAACGTGTTTCGCAATCCCGCATATTCATGACTCTTCACAGATCTCGGTCCTTGGTTTCTTGGATCAACTCTGCTGATGATATTCCTCGATGCCACCGTCTCAATCCATCCAGCATCATTTCTCTTGGTCTGCCTCTGCCTCTCTTCCCCTTGATCTTTCCGGTTGTCACGATGTTCTCCAATGCCTTTCTTTTCATAACATGACCGAAGAAAGCTGTTTGTCCCTTTCTTATTGTTGTATATAATGTTCTATAAAGTTTTATTAGCCTCTTTCAGACAGTCATTGTTGGTTACTTTGGCAGTCCAAGAAATTCGCAACATTCGTCTGAAGAACCACATCTCTGTTGCTTCCTAGTTGTTCCTTAATTGTTAATTTACATTCCAAGATTCACTGCCATACAGCAAAACAAGTTCTATATAGCACTTCAGCACTCTCTTTCTTACATTCAATGATAACGACTTATTGTAGCCACTACGATTCAGATTGCCGAATTTAACGGGAAATACATTTGCGGATTTGTTCAGCAACAAATTTTTGTCTCTCCGATTTAAGGAGATTTAGAGTACTCATTATCTTAAATTCCCCGATTATTTCAAGATCGACTTACAACAGAAACCGATTACTGTGTATTATTTTCCCCTCCACGAGCTACGAATCTATACCTCTCGTCTTCTCAAATTCGTTTCCTGAACGGAAGTACATACTGACTTTATAAGACGTAAGTACATCCGTAAATTCCATTTTAACTAAACTTTGAGCATTATTCTTGTATGCTTTATTAAATTTAGCATTCATTTATACGTATTATTTGTAGGTTTCTACTATTAGATTTGGCAATCCCATCTCAAACTGAAATTATAAAGATGGCATGCTGCATTGTGGTATTTAAATGGCGGTAAATAGCAGTTTTCATTGTCATACTTCAGCGATGACCATTATATATTGCTATGGAATATTCATAACAACTGCAATGCCAATGATTGCATGTTTGCATTTAACACCCATTATAGCATTTATGTGTAAATGTTGATAACTCTGCACAGACCACATTGTTGATAATTATGCAACTTTACATATTGCATAAGATACTTTTCATTTTCTAAAATGAGGCTTTTGCTTGCCCTATTCTGCTCTTAATCTCTGTTGTGCAAACTACTGAAAGTAAAATTGTTTAGAAAATCACAAAAAGCCAAAAAATGCTAGAGTTGATTGCAGGGTGCTGAAAATTACACGCAACTAACTTTAACATGTATTATCAGTTGTTTTATTACATTTTGTGTGCAGTCTGTTAATGGTGTGGGTTGTTTATAGTCCCATTACAGCCCCAGGTGGTATGCTAATTTCATTAATAAATGTTCGTACAATAGTTAATGCGCTACTGACTTGCTAGACCAGGTTTAGTTTCAGGCATAATTTAACCAGGTGGACCCGGTCCTAGCTGGCGAACCACGGACCCGTCAGCCTGAAACATCTGACTTCAGATTCCATTGTTCAGATGTTCTATTAGTGGCGCCTTTGTTTGTCAGCTCGTTAACGGCCCGGGCGGTATGCCGAATGCGTCATTCGCAATAATTCTCTTATTGATTTCTTCGAATAATATTTAATCCGATGCTGACTTCTAGGCCAAAGAGAGTTTAACTAGGTTGTATTCCTCTGCAACAAGTCACTGCCATTGAATGTAAGAAAGAGAGTTTTGAAACGCTATATAGAATGTGTTTTCTGGGTGGCAAAGCATCATCGAGCGTGAATTAACAAATTAGGAAGAGCTTCGGGGATATGGTTACTGAGATGAATGTTGCGAATACATCGGACTGCCAATGTAACTAGAAACGATTTCATGGAAGAGGCTTGTGAAACTAAAACATCATATACAACCATCAGGAATAGACAAACATTATTATTTGGCCATGAGATGAGAAAATAGGCACTGGGAGACATCGTGACAATTGGAAGAATCAGTGGAAAGGAGGCAGAAACAGGGTAAGAGAAATGATGTTGGGTGGACTGAGACGATGGCATGGGGGAATATCCACAGAGTTGATCTAGAACACCAAGGGCCGAGATATGCGGAGAGACTTGAACGTCTACGACAGTGGGTGGGACACTTGATGATGATGAATACCCCTCTGCTGTGTCTCCGCCTTATAATGTAGACGGGCTTGCGTGCTCCAGTGACTCCAAGAACAGTGCCGACGGTAGCGCAGATACTTGTAGGGTCTCCCATGTCGGACAGGTCAAACAATAGGAACCAGACGAGGAGAGACACAAACCTGCTGTCTTGGTAGAATTGGGACAGTCAAAGGCTAGGGAAAACAAACCCGAGAAAAATGCTTGTCGAAATAAAATGTGCTAAGCCACAGGCTTGACGAAACAATGCAACGCAGTTCACTTGGTGATGTTGATGACGTAACAAGGCAGCAGCCAGTCTGTAAGTGCTGTGTTCAATCATACCCTGGTTACATCCTAATATATCTCCGCAGATGTGAAAGTCCAGTATCGATCTTGTACACCCATTTGGTTTCTGGTCATTTAGAAGGAAAGGAAAACGGTGTTAGTGGAATGGTACTTTGGTGCCGGAATGGGAGAAATCTATCAAACCCTTTTCATGGCTAATACGATCTGAGAGTCAGTGCATGGGCTTAAAAGTTAACACTCAAGTCTTCCAGAGGAGTTATAACCGACCCAGTTAGTCGTAAAAAACCCGGTTGACGTTGTAGTCCACAAAAATAATGACTAATTATTAACTAAAGGTTAACTGGGTGCCTTGCCACACGAAAGGCGAGATTTGCCTTCGCCTGAGCTCACTAGAACGTTCTTAAAGCTTCTGTCGTGGACCGCTAGACTTCGGATTGGCTTGAATGTTCTACGGACTACTATGAATCGACCGTAAAGGGTAAAAGACCAGCTCACACGCCTTCCGGCGCAATAGGTATATTGTACTACCCCCATATTTTACACACAAAGCGGCAATGAATGGATGATGTGGTCAGTAGCACGCCTGCCTAAACATTGCCTGACAAGGTCTGATCCCAACCTGTCCGTGTCCTCTGTGCAGGACCATGTCCTGGTTATATCCTAACATGCATGTCCACATTTATGAAGTTCCAGTATCGGAATAGAACCATCCGCTGGTTTCTGAACCTGGAGAGGGGAATCCGAGCTCTAAACACAGTCACCATGGAGATGATACGTCGGTGCCGGGTCGAGAGAGAAATCTTTACACCAACCTCACTCCGATAGATTCAATCTCTTTCCAGGGCTCAGATGATCCGAGTGTCAGTGCAGTGGAGTTATGCGTTAAATTCCACATGCTTCAAGACCATTCACAAACAACAACAATAAAGCTGTTACTCTATCTTATTTTAGCTGTTCTTTGGAAATGAAAATGCACTTTTTCAATATTGGACATGTTGGTGATAGAATTCCAGTTTCACTGTATCGAAAGGTAAAATGTATTACTATATTTCAATAATGATGATAATAACAGTCTTCAGACTCCGCAAAGGACATAAAAGGCTGAAATACTACATGTTTAATAAACTAAAGATAGGCGATACTGATGAATGTAACTGTGGAACTGGTAAGATGACAGCTAAATATTTATATGTAGAACAGAAAACGCTGTTTTGGCTTACATCCGCTCCACTTGAGGACAGACTCATTGGAGATGTCAACACCCCCAACTTGACTGCTGCTTTATTTGCATTTATTCATATAGCTGTCTGCAGTTGTACGGAGAAAAAGAGGATAATACATTTTTGTGACAAAACTTCTTCTTTCTAGCGCGGCGCAAAGTATCGAATCTAATCGTCTGGAAATCAGCGGTATAAGGAATGGAAGCCGGAGAAGATCAACTTTCTGTGTTTACGTTATAATTTTTAAAACTTTAGGCCATAACAAAATTGAATTCTCGCATATATCACAGAGGTTGAAGCGACGCAAAGTTGTGTATATTGCCCTATGGAGGGAAAGTGTTCCATTTTAATCTAGTTGAGGAGAATAGTTTTGTTGAAAGAACGTACGTAATGTCATTCTTCTTTTTCACTTTCTATATATTTCGCTTTCTCGTGGTTTGTCTCTCTGACTGTCCATCATTTCGTGTCTTTATGACTCTATTTCTCTGTCTCTCTTCGAAACGATGTCTGCCAGTCTGTCTGTCGCCCTGTATGTGTTTCCGGCCGGCCGCCGGCCTACTCGCAGATATCATCTGCTCGGACACACACTGGCCGAGACCTTGGAGCACATCTTCATATGCGGTCTATCCACAAACTAGGTTCCCTGCTATGGCTCAAGCTCCGTAGATAGCCATGCCTCTCCGCAGACGCAATCGTGAAGCTCAATAGTTTATTTTAGGTTCCTGCCCTTGTAGAGGCAAGGAGAGGTCTGCAACACAAACATGTGAGATGGTTCTTCGGTACCATGTCAAGGGACTCGTCTTTATACCACCCTGATACCGATAGATGCAAGCCCTTTTTAGAACACAGGTCACCTGAATGTCAAAGCTTCAGGGTTAGAACTCACGGGCGTTTAAAGACCTTTCAACCAATCAAATGTCCGATCGTGTGTCTGTCCCTCTGTCCTCAGCACTTATGGAGTAATGCAGTAGGGTTGAATCTTCATTGTAATCATAATTAAACAACAGCTACGAAAAATACCCTAAAGTGTGCAGTAACCAACGAACGCGTGGCGAGACATTTGATGTAATTTGAAAAGTAAGGGCCCCTTTTTTGCGTCTTGAGACGTATAGGGGGTATGGTGCCGGCCCCAATTTTTTTTTTACTCGATGGCTCATGTGGTCAATAAAACACCGACCGCCTTTACTTTCCAGAACACACCCTAATATTCAATGTTGGTCAACCGGGGAGTTAGCTCAATTTCTACAAAATCCTCGCATCGATGTGGATTCGAACACACGATCACCGCGCCGGCCAGTGTTACATGACGTACTGGGATCCACGGAGTTCTCAAATGTCCTTGTGCTACAAAGAAGACACGTGTGGACAACTCAGAGACTCCAAGCCAGCAGCTGCCCAATCTGACTGTTATATCTCCCACTGGATGCTTAAATTCAGCTAGGATCGCATCGCTGTCCCGATAAATCGCCATGCCAGTCCACAACATTATGTCCCCCCTGGCCCGTGGACGGAGCTCAACGATGTAAACATTGTGAAGCACGGAGATTTATGGACGAAGCTGATCTTGCAAATTGCCCACACAAATAGTCTTTGATTTATCTGTGACCGGACAATACTCCTACCGTGGAACACAATACAATCAATATCATAATGCGACACTTCTTTCTGCGAAGTGAATTCTAGCACATTTTTTCAGTGGTGTTTCTGGCCACGTGAATATGTATGTATACATTGGATGGTTTGTTTACGAATTGCGTACCATTTGCTAACTGGTAGTAGCTCTTACATACAAACACATTCAGAGGCGGTGAGGCTGGGAGGTTTCGGTCTACGCCTCTGACTCAGAAGCTATCATGTTCGTTTCTAGCATAGAGATGGACAATGTTTTTGTTTTAGAGCAAATAGTGGATTTTAATTATATTACAAGTACATTTGGCCGGTTAGCCAATGGCTATTGACCTATCAGTCTACTTTGCTGTGTAGGAAAATTAATGGAACGCATTATTAATGGCAGGCTAACATGGCATCTGGAAAAAACCAACTCTTAACACCACACCAAGCAGGATTCAGAAAGTACAGATCCACTGAAGATCAAATAACCTATATAGCTCAGGAAATAGAGGATGCATTCCAAGAGAAAAAGCGCACACTAGAAGTCTGGATAGATTGATAAAAAGCATTTGATAAAGTATGGAAGGAAGGACTGAAAGTAAAACTGCAAAAAATGCTTCCCACACTGTTTCCATTTTGTACAAAAGTGGCTACGGTACTGCATTCAATAAACAACAACAGAATGGCTTCGAAACTGTACACAATAAACAACAGAATGGCCCGAGACGGTATACAATAAACAACAACAGAATGGCTCGAGACGGTACACAATAAACAAAAACAGCATGGCCCCGAGACTGTACACAATAAACAACACCAGAATCACTCCGAGACGGTAGACAATAAAAACGTACAGAATGGCTCCAAGACTGTACACAATAAACAAAAACAACATGGCCTCAAGACTGTACAAAATAAACAACAAAAGATTGGCAACGAGACTACACAATAAACAACAAGAGATTGGCTACGATATTTACACAGTAAACAACAACAGATTGGCTAAGAGACCACACAATAAACAAAAAACAGAATGGCTCCTAAACTGTACACAATAAACAACCACAGACTGGCTACGAGACAGTACACAATAAATAACAACAGATTGGCTACGAGATTGTACACAATAAAAAAACAATAGAATGACTCCAAGACTGTAAACAATAAACAAAAGCAGAATGGCTCCAAGACTGTACACAATAAACAACAACAGATTGGGTACGAGACTGTACACACTAAACAACAACAAAATGACTCCAAGGCTGTATAAAATAAACAAAAACAGAATGACTCAAAGAATGTATACAATAAACAAAAAACAGAATGACTACGGGACTGCATACAATAAACAACAACAGACTAACTACGAGGATGTACACAATAAACAAAAACAGAATGACTCCAAGACTGTACACAATAAACAAAACCAGAATGACTCTAAGAATGTATAAAATAAACAAAAACAGAATGACTCCAAGACTGTATACATAAACAAAAACCAGAATGGATCACAGACTGTATACAATAAACAACAACAGATTGGCTATGAGATTTACACAGTAAACAACAACAGATTGGCTAAGAGAATAGAAAATTTAAAAAAACAGAATGGCTCCGAAACTGTACACAATAAACAACGACAGAATGACTCCAAGACTGTACACAATAAACAAAAACAGAATGACTCCAAAATAAAAGGGAAAAAGGTAACAGATTGACTCCAGGATCGCGCACGATTTTTTAAATTGTGTATCCACATAAACGAAAATATTTCCATTCATCACATGTACCTAAATACATATATTGGAACCAATAAAAAGCTATTCGCTTTATAAACCGACACTTGAATGTCTCTATTTAAGAGTAATGAATGTTTTACAAACAAAATTCAGCACAGCATGAAGGACATAAGTACAAACAGCAACTCAATGCATACATTACTATACTTTCACAGTATACTACAATATGCGTTTAATGTTGTCACGCTGACAGCTATACAAAAGCAGTAAAATGATGGAGCGTACAGCTTAGTCACCTGAGACTAGCGACCGAGTTATGGGTTAAGGCATGTGCATTCAGAAGCTTTAATGTTCCTCAGTTGCCAGATTTAGAAGAAAGGAGATAGTTATTGTGTGAACATAGTCTGGGGTGTATCCAGCGACGAGCCCCAGGGTTCTCGTGAACTGAATGACGGAGTTCTAAAACGAACCACCGACCTTGGGAGCGCGAGGCAGGCGGTCTGACCACTTTGCCACAACGACCCCCCACACTCGTGTGTGTGTGTGTGTGTGTGTGTGTGTGTGTGTGTTGTGGTTTAGGGGATAGTGACTCACGCATTTTAATAATCACCCAACACACTGAACCACGGGTTCGAAATCAGCCGCGGCCCATTTGGAAGCAGAAAGCTTTGCGTTGATTTCGATAGTATGAGACGTCGGTCGTTCAAAATGCACATCTTACAGACACACACACACACACACACACACACACACTCTCTCTCTATCACACACACACACACACGCACACACATACACACTCTCTCTCTCTCACACACACATATACACACACACACACACACATAAACCAGCGAAGTTGACAGCATACTGCGCTGGTAATGTCATGCGCATGGTCTGACTCAGGTCCGACGTCTGGGCTTGTTGCTTACCAAAAGTTAGGGAACCATCCATCCATCATGAGCCATGCCGATAAGCGTGGGCGGTCATGTTCTGCCATCTCACTCGATCACCAGAGTCGTGGATCAGCTCCGTGTTCCTGTCTCGGCCATGCCACGTGGCCAAGTCATCCAGGTATTTACTTCTAGGTCTTCCCTTTGATCTCTTCCCCTCGATCTTGCCAGTTGTCACCAAGTTCTCCAAGTCATTTCTTCTCATAACATGTCCAAAAAAATTGTGACTGTCTACGTCTAATGACTCTTATCAGTTTATGATCTTCATTTGTTTCTTGAAGGACTTGTTCATTGGGTTTTCTGTCTGTCAATGGTATTCTTATTTGTACTGGTGGATGCATTCCAAGATGGCGGTGTAAACCGCGTCGCTCGATTCGGAGATTAATTATGTGTTCTGCGCGTGTCTCTTAACATCAATTTGTTCAAATAAGGATGAACCTACGACAGGTCCAGCAAACCGGTAGGGAATTTATTTGTTCAAGAACTATTGCTCGAGAATTATGGAGGAAATTGAGAGAAAAACGCAGCTCTATCAGCGTTCACGCCGGAAACTACACACCGAAGCGACACAACAAGCGACTAACGACGACAACTGCTAAATTTCGACACACTTCAAATAGAAAAGAGATTTTTGCAACTTGGAATGTTACAGGTCTAGGATATAAGGAACCAGCTCTCGTAGAGTTTATGAAACAATCAAATATTCAATTATTAGGACTCGCAGACACTAGGAAAAAGGGGCAGGACACGAAACAAACACATGAAGGTTACGTCCTTATATGGAGTGGCGTCGACCAGCGAGCTACAGCTAAACATGGAGTGGGTTTTTTTGTTGCATCCAGACAAAGCGAAAGCAATTATCAACACTAAATTTATATCAGAAAGGATAATACTAGTACAGATCAAAGAAGGAAATAGAACAACAACTTTTATACAAACATACGCCCCATGTAATGACACTTACAGCGACGAAGACAAAGACGAATATTTTGATAACCTTGCAGACACGTTAAATAATGTCAAGGAGACAGATGAACTAGTTGTGATGGGTGATTTTAACGGTCGAATAGGCACACGAAGAACACCGTGGGAGGATTGCATGGGGCCATTCAGCGACACAGAGACTGATTGTAACAGCAATGGTCAACATCTACTCAACATATGTTCGGAACATGGACTAATAATAACAAATAGTTTTTTTCAACATCGTCGTAGCCACACCAAAACCTGGTATAAATGGAATGACATAAACCAAGCATCCCAAATTGACTTTATTCTAATTAGGAAATCAGACAGAAGGCTATATTAGATTCAAGAGAACTCCCAAATACAGATGTTGATACTGATCACAAGCCAGTCATAATAAAGAAGATTTCACCACACAGGAAAATAAGAAACAAAAAGGTAACAACACATGTCATCAATTATAGGAGGCTGCAGGAAAATACGGTTAAAGACGAATTCAATCAAGAAATCCAACACCTACATAAGAACATCCCTGATGACCACTCAAGCGTAGATAAGGAATGGACATGTTTCAAGGTTGCCATGCTCGACACACTGAAAAATAAATGTGGAACAAAGAAAGTAGGGCAGGACAAAAGATTAAGAACAGCCTGGTGGAACAACGAAGTTAAGACAGCATATTCAAAAAGAAGGTAGCATTCAAAAAGTGGATCACAACTAAATCTGAACAGGACTATATTACTTATAGAATAGCACGACGTAATGCCAAACGAACAATTAGAGCATCTAAAGATGAATCCTGCAGAATATACGGTGAACAGATGGCGACCCTTAGCAAAGACTGCCCAAGAGAATTTTATAAACGTGTCACCACAATTAGAAACAGAGATGCATGTTACAACCCAACCACCATCATAAACAGCAAAAGAGGTATGCCAATATTTAATCCACAACAAAGACTAGCAAGGTGGGCAGAATACTTTCAAGAACTACTTAACCCCACAGATAACATAGGAAACCCCACTTTTGTGCCTAAACGCCAGGGACAGCAAGAACTAAATTTCATACCTGCAGAAGTCAAAGCAGTTATACAGAAAAGTCCTAAACACAGATCACCAGGTCCAGATGGAATAACCACAGAAGCTATTCAGGCCTGTGGGGAAACAGGAGTTAAATGGCTAACAAGACTTTTTAATATAGCATGGGAAGAAAGAAAAGTCCCAGATGATTGGCAACAGGCAATAATATTACCAATATGGAAAAAGAAAGGCAATATGAGAGAGTGCGAAACATACAGAGGTATATCACTCCTGAGCCATATAGGGAAAATGTATGCAAAACTTTTGGAACAAAAAGCTAGACCAATAGTTGAACAATAGTTAAGCAAAGCACAATTCGGTTTTCGAAAGGTAAAAGTTGCACTGATGCATTATTTACACTTAGACAAATTTGTGAAAAAACTATTGAATATAGTGACCAGCAGAATATTGTGTTTGTAGATCAGGAAAAGGCTTTTGATAGAGTAGACAGATACAAATTATGGACCATCCTTGAAGACTATGGGATAGAAGGGCAACTGCTAGAAAACATCATAGCCATGTACCACTCGAGCCGAAAGTGCAGTAAGAACACAGGAAGGATATATCAGATATGTTCACAGTCAATACAGGAGTGAGGCAGGGATGTGTGCTCTCTCCCCTGCTATTCAATATCTACATGGACAGAATTTCCAAAGAAGCAAGTCTCGACAGACCAGATTCAGAAAATTTAGAACTCTTTACTCCAGATGAAACAACTGACCCACAGGGAATAAATGAACTTCTATTTGCAGATGATCAGTGCCTGTTTTACAGCGACGAGGGCAGACTACAAAATCATATTACTAATCTGAGTTCAACCTGCAGCAGATACAATATGAGTATAAACACAGCCAAAACCGAAGTAATGCAAGTTAGCAGATCGCCAGGCCCACTAAGTATACAGATAAATAACACACCTCTGAAACAAGTTAAAGAATTCAAATACCTTGGAAGTATGATCACAGAAGATGGCAGATTAGACAGAGAAATTGAAATCAGATGTCAAAAAGCTAGTGCACTTACATATCAACTGTCACCCTTACTGAAACATCCAAACATACCCATGTCCGCAAAACGACAGATAATAAACAGCATATTCACACCAACCCTATGCTACCAATCTCAAACCTGGACTTTATCCAAATTACACCTTCGCAAAATCAACACCTGCGAAATGAGATGCCTGAGGAGAGCTGCCAACTTAACAATCCGAGACCGAGTAAGAAATGTTACTATCAGACAGACTGTGGGATCAACACCTTGTGCCACATTGATTGAAAGACAGAAGATCAAGTGGTTTGGCCATGTTGTTAGAATGCAACATCAGCAACTACCATCACTGGCCTTACATCAAAGATCATCTGCGACGAGACCACGAGGACGTCCAAGAAGAAAATGGATTGACGACATCAGAGACATTGTACAACCACACGGAATGACTCTATCCAGTGCCGTCCACCGGGCGCTGGAACGCAAATTATTCCTCCCCACGACGCTTGACGGCAGAAGTGGAAGATGATGATGATGATGAATGGTATTCTTTGCATTTTCCCCAGAAACCACATTTCCACAGCCATCAGCTGTTTTTCAGCTTGACTGCTTATTGTCTACGCTTCGCATCCATACAAAAGTACAGGTTCTATGTAGCACTTCAATACTCTTTTTTCTCGTTTCAATTGGTCTCTTTTTATCGGTCTGTATGTTTTTCATCTTGCAAAAGGCTACCTTCGCAATGGTTAGGAAACACTGATTATCTTTTCCTCCTTGTTCTCAGGCCTACAAACAGTGATGGCGCTGTCACATCGTAGACCCGTGGCAGGAAACTGCTTTAGGACGTAACCAAAAAAAAAAAAATAATAATAACAACAACAACACAGGCCCCCAAATTTTATCCGTTAACAGTTTGATAAAGTTAGCCCAAAGATCAATCTCTGACCAGTAAATTATATACAGCATATAAACAAACACTGAGATCTGCTGTAAAATCTCCAGAATAAAAATTATTTTGTTGGGTGTACATAATTATAAGGTTATACGCTAAATCTCATCATTTTCCCTCAGTTGGTTACTGTGATATGGATTTTTATATGGGGAAAAACAAATATGAACAGACTATAGTCCTTAGCTTATTCTCGACCAAAGTGTAATTAGATCTGGTGGGCAGTTCCCATCCTAGCCACATTTTTCCCTCCTGAAAACAGTGCGACAATTATACAGCGCCCATTCAATGAAGCTGGGTCTATCCAAGGTCATGTCCGGGTCGGGAAAAAAGAACCCCGCAACTGCTGGAGATTGAACTTGGACTACTGTTTTCGTAAGCAAGCGCCCTAACCTTTACCATAGATATCTTAATTGTATCAAATATTTCTTTCTAATTAACAGCACTCCGGGCGGGAGTTAATTAACAACTAGGACAGGGACCATTGCAGTAGCAACAAAATTAGGGTTCATAATGTAATCTATTCACTGAAGACGTTAGGAAAACCTAGCATGTATGTTATATGAGTCCACTAAGGAGAGCTGGCGTGAGATTAGCTATGTCATCTCGTATAAAGCTTCAGACCCACTCACGAAGGAGTATACAAAGGACTTTGCGTCAGCTTGTTGAGGGTTATTCATTTCGAGGAGGAGGAGGAGGAGGAGGAGGAGGAGGAGGAGGAGGAGAAGAAGAAGAAGAAGAAGAAGAAGAAGAAGAAGAAGAAGAAGAAGAAGAAGAAGAAGAAGAAGAAGAAGATGCAGCAGCAGCAGCTCTGGTAACATAGGGATAACTGCCCAATCCATGCTGGGCTGATATGTACAGAATGATTCAAACACAGACAGACACAGAAGCATACTTTCAAAAGCCCCAGGAAGGAATGCTGACTTGACGTTCTTCCCAACCACATCACCGCTCAGAACTCAAATCCAGAAACAGCCGGGATCAAAAGTCGACTTCTCCAGGCTGTCTGTTGCTTCTAAAAGCCAGGCTGAACTAATGGACGCCTCCAGGGAAGTGCCAACGACGAGCGGCGTTTCTCGGTAGGCAAATATGCTCAGTTGCGCAGGGAATGTCAAAGACACACATACATTAAATACATCGGCGTTTCTATTTCTAGGTCTTATGTTTGCTGTACGCAAATAGGGGTGGTCTGTTAACAAATCACGGAAGTCCTCTGCCTTTTGTCTTTGTGAAAACTTCTTTGACACAGAAGTTGCAATATGTAAAACTTCGGGGGGGAAAAAGAATGTATACGTTCGTTCGTTCTTCTTCTTCTTCTTTTTGTTCGCTCGCTTAAACTCGAGCTTAGTCCTTACACACTGTTTAATGTTTCTTCCTTCCTTCCTTCCTTCCCTCCTCCCCTCCCTCCCTCCCTCCCCCCTCTCTCTCTTTCTTCCTTCCTTCCTTCCTTCCTTTCTTTCTTTCTTTCTGTTAGTCTGTCTGTCTGTCTTTCGCATGTATTGATGTTCAACTGGCATCTATCGGAGCGAGGATGATCTAGAGCAGTGGTTG
The DNA here is from genome assembly GCA_014155875.1 of Cepaea nemoralis. Classification (NCBI taxonomy): domain Eukaryota; kingdom Metazoa; phylum Mollusca; class Gastropoda; order Stylommatophora; family Helicidae; genus Cepaea; species Cepaea nemoralis. Next base: position 21,369 of record JACEFZ010006844.1, read on the forward strand.
TCAACCTTTCTTGGCCCGTGCCCTCCTTCACCATATTTTCAGAACGTCATCCCCCCCTCTTCGTATTTCCTACCTACCCCCCTACCCCCCCCCCCCCCCACCAGCTCCTACACAGTATACGTAATAATGGAAGCTAAATTTAATAGCACATACAAAAACAAGTCTAAACGTCCACATAAAATGTGATTTGTGGGTCTACTTACTTTATAAAATGAATTGTATGAATTGTATTAACGCGATCTTGAAATAATCTTCACCCCCCCCCCCCCCCCGGAAACCCTAAAATTCCCCACCCCCCCGGGGGGGGGGGTATTTCCCACCGGTTGAGAACCACTGATCTAGAGACTTTTCACCCGACCCTGTATCAAAGTGCCAACTCCCCAGGAGACACGCAGCTCTCCTTCCCCTCTCCATGTTCAGAAACCAGGGGGGGGGGGGGGGTGCAAGCTACGTACTGAACTGAAACTTCACATCTGCAGACGGGCATGGTAGAAAGAGAAAATGATTCAGCACAACACAAACGGGTTGGTTGGGATTGGGCCTGGCTAGGTTTCGTTGTCTCCGCGAGTTTTATGTATTTCACAGTCAACAGACTTCAACCCATTTCATAGTCAACAGACGTCAACCCAATTTCATAGTCAACAGACGTCAACCAATTTCATGGTCAACAGACTTCAACCCATTTCATAGTCAACAGACTTTAACCCATTTCATGGTCAACAGACTTCAATCAATTTCATGGTCAACAGACTTCAACCCATTTCATAGTCAACAGACTTTAACCCATTTCATGGTCAACAGACTTCAATCAATTTCATGGTCAACAGACTTCAACCCATTTCATGTTCAACAGACTTCAACCCATTTCATGGTCAACAGACTTCAACTCATTTCATGGTCAACAGACTTCAACCCATTTCATTGTCAACAGACTTCAACCCATTTCATTGTCAACAGACTTCAACCCATTTCATTATCAACAGACTTCAACCGATTTCATTATCAATAGACTTCAACCTATTTCACTGCCAATAGATTTCAACCCATGTCATTGTCAGCTGACTTCAACCCATAGCAAGTTTCATTTTTAAATTGTCGTTTATTTCTTGTAAGATCAATGTGCACAGCCAAATAATAATGAGATCAATACAAGACATGCCAGGAATATCGGTTGGTGCGCATAATGTAAACAAACTGCGCTATGCTGATGATGTGGTTTTGATCGCTGAAAATGAAACGCAGTTACAAGAAATGATAGATATAATTGCAACAGAAAGTCAGAAACAAAGGACTTAGTCTGAATAGCAGAAAAACAGAAGTAATAGTTATTACAAAGAAAAAATGTACACACCCACAAAAAACATCAAACTGGATGGAAGCAATCTCCGTAGCTCCAGCGACGACTCACAGGAGTCTCCTGAAAAATGAACACGTGAACAGAAAAGGCAAACCAGTCAATCCAGCAACAGCCGGCCGTTAACGTTCCGAACATGCAATTCACGCTACAAACAACCACGGACAGATGTAAAAGCATTCCACGCGAAATTCACAGCTCACGTAGCAGGGCGACGGAACCATGAAATATAGTAGAATGATGAGGACACCGACAGAAAGAGCAACGAAGATATCAAGAAAGAAGTTTATGCTTGCAGCTACGGTTTGCAATCGCATTTTCCTCATGTTGGACTGATAGCACATGGTTCCATCGTCCTGCTACTGAGTGAGTGCGTGCGTGACACTGTGAGCTGTGAAATTAGCGGGGAATGCTTTTACATCTGCCCTGTACAGTGACCTGCATGGCCACCGGCTGTTGCTGAATAGACTGATTTGCCTTTTCGGTTCACGGGTGCTTTTTTCAGGAGACTCCCGGGAGTCGGCGCTGAAGCTGCGGAGTTTGTGCTTTATGCGACACTTTCGGCGGGTCGTCCTGCGGTAAAAGACCAAGCAAAGTGAGAAAACCCGGTCAAA
>JACEFZ010006845.1:0-23324 GCA_014155875.1 Cepaea nemoralis
CCCCTTTTAAAAGGGGGCCACGAAATGGAATATTGCTTGGTAGCAAATCCATTAGTGAAGTCTGAATCAAAAGCCCACTGTGTGGGCTTCATAAAAGGTGGAAAAGTGTCCTAGTGGCACAAAATGGAATATTGCTTGGCTAGCAAATCCATTACGTGGAAAGTCCGAATCGAAAGCTCACTGTGTGGGTGTCATCTGCAGACTGCATACTTCTGGTTTCCGGAAGAACAGCCTATGGTGAACGGAAGGCCCAATATACGGAAAGTGAGGCTAAGCAGCCATGTGCAGGACGTGACGATTCCTTGGGTGAGCCCAGTACCAGAGCGCTATGTATCGGCTCTGCAAGTATGGAAGCCTCCTTGGATGGCGGGGAATGCCCATGGTCTGCCCCTGCCTTCCCTTGAGGGCTGACCAGGATCTTTGGCTGTTCTATATGGACCAGCTGGGATGGGGGATAACACCACAACAGTGAGAGTCAAATGTCCTAAGAAACCCCCGGGAAGGTTAACCCGGTCAACAAATGCCCGCAGAAGTCGGATGTGTCGGCCTAACGGCGCAAGAACGCAGCTCTGCTGTAAACAGGCACAACGCACTCACATCCGAAAAAAAACTCCGGATGAACGAAGAAGAAGTTCCTGTGGAACATACTCCATATTCATTACAAGCTTGATTGGTCTGTGGTCACTACCTGCTAATTGGTCCAGCACATGGCGATCGATTTTGTGGAGGATGTCTCCTGTGCAGAAAACTAAGTCTGGAGTAGAAGTGGTAAGCCATCTTCTGGAGTAGAAGCTCGGTGTGTCATCCGCTTTGTTGAGTAGATGGAGATTTGAGTCTATTTCCCAGTCCTCCAATTCATCTCCTCTTTTGTCAGTATCTGGGTATCCCCATCTTTCTGAACGGCTATTAAAGTCTCCGACACTAATGCAGTTTGTGTCAGTTATTTTCATGTTTGAGAGTTTAAGGTCCTTATCTGCTGGGCTATACAGATTGTAGATTCTTATTTTCACGTCCTTTATCATTATATCAACACCTATAATTTCCGTTTGGTTGTCAGAGATCACAGATACTTCGCTGCAAGGTATTGTATTTCGTGTAAGTATTAGAACTCCTCCTTTGTGTCCTTCGCGGTCCAAACGTGTGGCCTGATATCCTCTGACTGAGAATTTGTGATTGGCGTTGAGGTGTGTCTCTTGGATGCATGCCACATCTATTCTATCTTTATGAAGACGCTGTGTTAGGGAGTCTTTCTTCTTGTAAACTCCTTCGGCATTCCACTGTAGTATGTTGAGTGTCCGGGGTATTTGGTCAATAGCTCTTAACCTACTCCTCTGTGCCTTGACTCCACAGCACAGGGGAAGGTGACCACCAGTAGTCATGGGTGGACCCCCTCGAGGCAGGGGGCCCGGCACTATCACCGCCTGATGGGACTTCACGGGATTAGCACCATATCGATTAATTTTGATTTGTGACATCATGAATTAAGTTACGTTGCACTGCTTTGTCAAGCCTGTGGCTCAGTACATCCGATTTCGACAAGCATTTATTCGGGATACTTTCCCTAGCCTTTGACTGTCCCCAGTCTACCTACAAGGCAGCAGGTTTTACGTTGCACTGCTTTGTCAAGCCTGTGGCTCAGTACATCCGATTTCGACAAGCATGTATTCGGGGTGCTTTCCCTAGCCTTTGACTGTCCCCAGGCTACCTACAAGGCAGCAGGTTTGTGTGTCTCTTCGTCTGGTCCCTCTCCCTTGACCTGTCCGACATGGGTGGCCCTACCAGTAGCTGTGCTACCGTCGGCATAGCTCTTGGTGTCATTGGGACGCACAAGCCCCTCTACCTCGTCACGGTGGACACACAGCAGAGGGGAGTCAGTCGATACTCTTTCCTCCTGACACTGGCCAGTATCCTTCAACTGTAATAGTAATACGACAGACTTCTACGCTAGGGGACAAAGACAGGAAGAGGGAAAAAAACCAGAAATAAGGAAAAGGATGAAGATGAGGAGGTATAGGACTGAAGGATGGCTCATGCACCGGTAACTCATTGATTTGTCTTTTACTTCCAGATCTGTAACACATGTCAGAGGCCTATCACTGCTGACGCTCCCGGAACAACACACGGCGGCATTCACTGGCACGCTTGTCCGCACTGCTTCAGGTAATTACCAATAAGGCATCCATTCTAAGCCGGGGCCCAAGGCTTGCGAACGCGGTTCGTGAGCCGCTTACCAGGCAGCCGCAACCGATTTGTGCAGCAGACCGTGACGCGTTGTGTTATAACGTGTTGGTATGGGAGCCGGTCATTTAGAAAGCAATGGCAGACTACTGAACGTAAAAATTTGCCTAGTACATCAACAGCAGCTGAAAAATGCTAGCGTTGACTGCAGCGTCCTGTAAGGGATATGCAACATTAATTTAAAAATTTAAGCCTGGAATGGCGAAACGAGTGAAAACTTGTGACCCTCGAGACCGGAATAGAAAATTAAAAAAAAAAAATGAGCCAATAATATAGTTGTCAAACTTATCAATCAATCATGTGCCATGCCGGAAAGCGTGGGCGGTCATGATTCGCCATTTCACTCGATCACCAGAGTCGTGGATCAGCTCAGTGTTCCTGTCTCGTCCATGCCATGTGGCCAAGCCATCCAGGTATTTTCCTCTCGGTCTTCCTCTTGGTCTGTTCCCTTCGATCTTGCCAGCTGTCACTAAGTTCTCCAGTCCATTTCTTCTCATAACATGTCCAAAAAATTTTGACTGTCTACGTCTAATTTCTCTAATCAATCTACGATTTTCATTTGTCTCTTGTAGTACTTGGTCATTGGTTTTTCTATCTGTCCATGGTATTCTTTGCATTTTCCTCAGAAACCACATTTCTGCAGCCATCAGATGTTTTTCAGCTTGACTGCACATTGTCCAAGTTTCACATCCATACAAAAGAACAGGCTCTATGTATCCCCTCAACGCTCTTTTTCTCGTTTCAATTGACATCATTTTATTGGTCAGAATGTTTTTCATCTTGCTAAAGGCTACTTTCGCAATGGCGATTCTTGTTCTAATCTCTTCAAGGCATCTGCCATCAGATGTTATGACTGTTCCGAGATAATTGAACCGATTCACTTGTTGAAGAATATTCCCATTTACTTGTATATTACATTGTGGTACTTCGTTCTTCCTAGTGACGACCATAACCTGTGTCTTCCTACAATTTAATTCCAACCCCAGCTGCTCACTGTGTACAACCACAGCGTCTACTAATTGTTGCAGATCCTGTGCATTGTCTGCAATCAATACTGTATCATCTGCATATCTAATGTTATTTATGTTTCGTCCTCCAATGCTGATTCCATTTAGGTCTTCTACATTTCTGAAAATATTTTCACTGTATAGGGAAAAAAGATCTGGAGACATTACACATCCCTGCCTAACACCTCTCTTAATAGGTTGGTATTGTCCTACTTCATTATCAATTCTTATGGCAGCTTGTTGTTTCCAATATATGTTTTTTATAAGTCTAATGTCTTTCCCATCAATTTGTAGATCTGCAAGCATATCCACAATGTTGACATGTCTAACTCTATCAAAAGCCTTTGTGTAGTCAATAAAGCAAAGATGTATATCCTTGTTTACTTCTAAAGCACGTTCAATAACTGTTCGCAGCATATACACAGCATTTACTGTACCCTTTCCTTCTACAAAACCACATTGTTCTTCCCCTATTTCAGGTTGTATTTTCTTCCTCACTCTTTGCATGATAATTCGTAACAAAATCTTTGTGATGTGACTCATTATACTAATTGTTCTATGTTGATCACATTCTAAGGTTCCTGATTTCTTTGGGATTGCAATAAATACAGAATTACATAATTCAGAAGGTATATCTCCAGTATCATATAATGTGTTCAGCAGTCTAGTGACTTGTTCTAGACCAAATTCTTCTAAAGCTTTAATCATTTCTGTTGTGATGTTATCTGCACCGGGGGCCTTGCCAGCTTTCATATGCTTAAGAACATTTTGAACCTCCATCTTTAAAATTGCTGGTCCTTCATTATTAAATCTAATAGCATACTGTTCCTCTCTGTTATCATTATATAGGTCTTTCACATAATCTGTCCAGACATGTAGAATCTGATCTTTTTCTATTATGATTTTGCTTATATAAACATATATTACAGCTCACAAAGAAGCCAGTGATGCCATAAATTAAACTCAAACCATCATCATATGCCATGCCAATAAACGTGGGCAGTCTTGTTTCGCCATGTCACGCGATCACCACAGTCGTGGGTCAGCTCCGTGTTCTTGTCTCGACCATATCACGCGGCCATGCGATCCAGGTATTTACTTCTCTGCGTTCCCTTTGTTCTTTTCGCGCTCAATCTTGCCAGTTGTCACTAAGTTCAATTTATTTCTTCTCATACGGGTCCAAAAAATTGTGACTGTCTACGTCTAATTTCTCTAATCACTTTACGGTTTTCTTTGTTTCTGGTAGGACTTGGTCATAGGTTTTTCTGTCTATCGATGGTATTCTTTTATAGACATACACTTTAACTACAAATAGGCCAGCAATGTCTGATGGTAAACTTACATAGACTTAAACTATACGGTATAGTCTAAATCTCACAAAGAAGCCAGTGAATGTGAATAAAAAACCCAGCTTTGAGAAGTATAGTATAAAATGTCTCATAGCAGATACTGCCATTTGTTGATTGAAGTGTTAGACATTCTCAAATGCTAGGCCACCACATAAGAGGTTTTGTGGCGGGTTCCTTTCCCGGCAATCGGCAGAATATTCTAAAAGCTGTCTGGTATCTGATTTTGTGAGGCTGGGTCGGCCGCAGGGCCGTACTGGTCGGATATAAATAATCCTGCTCTACTGTGGGGGAACTACAATCACTGTCTTAGCAGGCAAACGCACTAACATTATGCCATCACAGCTCGGCCATAGTATAGAATATACGTTCGTTGTTTCTCTGGAGGATCTCAACAGATCTACGCTCATTAATTTTTCTATTGTCAAAACGTCCAGATCTTGTTTATCTGTCACGTTTCAAACTTTCAAATTCAAAGAACTGCCTTGATTTGGTAAAGGCAAAGGTACCAAGAGACCAAACAGTTTATCACCACATAGTGACATACTGACTCCAATTTTTCGTTTGCAAGGGCAATCACCCTTAAATAAAATTTATCTTAGAATCGTATATTAGTTATTTCCCTTTGTCTGAATGCGTTTAAAGGAATTGTGTGAGTACCAGTCATTCCTCTTTTTTTCTTCTGCCTCTCATCCTTCAATGGAGCTACGCCCTCAACCAACACACCGTCAAGACTTATGTGGACTTGTTCATGATTTGCTGGATTTTGCAACTAAAGCTTTTAAAAGGACGTGGTCGCCAATCTCATACTAACGCTTCTTAGTGGCCTCTTAAACATACATGGTGGCCACAGTGCTACCATTCTTTGCTTCCCATATGGGCCCTGGTAGAGAACGAGGCATGCCTTTATTTGACTGACTGGCACCTTGCCGTCTTGACAGATGATAGTTTGTAACATGGAGTTATACCTCTCCATAACACAAAGCCTGTGCTGAGTTTGGAGACCATGCGTTGCCCATACAGCATGATCACTCTCTTAATCCTGTCTAGTTTACTCGAGAGGAAAGGTAACACCAATACGTCTGGAACAAGACAAGCTGCAGAAGCTGCTGGATCAGCAAAGCAATGCTCTAATTGTCCACCTGTCAGAGCTTCCATCATAGATCAGTTGCCGCCCAAGGCTTAGTGCCTGATCTCCCCTGCCATGACATTTAGTCTTTAAGTTGCATTTCCTCGAACTATGGTAAGACTTGTACCTCCTAATTGCACTTCTCTGCCAAAAGTCGTTGACACAATGTGGGTGTCTGGTTTGGTGAACGCCGCCCAACATTCGGCATTAACAGAAAGCAAGTAGTACCGTCTACTGTCATACAGTAGCTCAATCATATCTGACTAAGACCTGACATTCCAACATTCAGCGCTAACAGAAAGCAGATAGTACCGTCTACTGTCAGACGCTAGCTTAATCATATCTGACTAAGACCTGCCTTTATCTATTTACTGAAATAACAGGAGGAGCTACAAGAAACCTGTAACAGTGTTATATAAATAGTATACAGTATATATTTAAAATATATGTAACGTATATCTTTCTGCAGTTGTTGTTTGTGTAGTTAGTTGTATATCCTTTACAGGACGTAGCAGTAAACCCCATCATGTTTTGGCTATTTGTGATTTCTTGGCAAGTTTACGTTCAGTAGTGTAGTCGAGGGAAAAGACAAAGGGAGACAATCATAAAGACTGATGCTTCCTTCACTACGGTGCTAAGAGGTAAAGAGTAGTTCTGACTTCGTTACGGCCAAAGAAGAAAAATAGTGAAAAGAGAGAGAACCTCACACCGCCTCAACCGACAAAAAAAGATGATAGTAATTAGATAAGAAGATATACGGGATCTCGGGCAGAGGCAGAAACTATTTTATAGATGTTCACACAGGAAACACCATGTTAGAGCCCAAGCAATGAATTAAGGTGTTAGATTGTGGTAGAAATAGTGGTTGTAAAAACTAAAAGAGACAAACAAACAAATCAAAAACAGTACAAAAATAGCTCTTTATTTATCAACTGCTACAAATTTTGATGACAACTTGTGTTCGAACACATTGAATAAAGCATTCAATAAGGGATGTTCAATTACAGATACAACAGACAACTGTATATATCAAACAACAGTCAAGGGTGGCCCATATTCAGTCACCAGAACTTAAGACAGCAGGGTACACCAAGTACCACAACACAGGTGCTTCAAACAGTAGCTGAGTAGAAATACAATAAAGGACTTTGACACAGACGACAATAAGACACTACAAAAACATAGGTTACACAACATAAACCCCAAGACGCGACATAAACAAAGAGTTGTGACACAATTTACTATCCCACCAAGAACCCAGGCCTGCTGACACTAACTAGTCAGCCGCTCAGTTTTACCAAGGCATTAGTTGACTACAGATCTCTTCAGGGAATTTTCCCACATCTCAATACAATCAGAACAGCACTTCTGTTCCTATCAACAAGCCGGGCCAACATCTCTCATCAGCAAAAACCGACGTGGCTGGCTGCTAACACAAAACTGGCCTCAGATTCCTTTCTTTCAGAGTGGCGTTTCCGGCGTTGCCAGATATTTTCTTGAGGCAGACCAAACCAAAATAAATCGTTGGTTTGGCACTATCACAGTAGTTTGCCAAAGCTTTCTGAAACGGCCGGCACTCATACTATTGTATGAACATCAAAGCAAGCCCGTCTGTAGCTAAATCTCGCGCCTCTGTTTTTCGAATTGCGTCCGTAAGCCATTGTCCACAGAGCCGGCTTTTTGTGCCGCAGATTGTTTAATTGTTCCGCGGCTAGTATCTTTTTCTTTTTTTTTTCCTCTTCTTCTTTCGTTCGCTTGAAATATGTCTACAACTGCAACGTTGTCTTTCTTGGGAATTTAATTGTCTGTTTTACTTCACTCACGGTTATTTTCCAATGTTGTTTCTCCAGCCAGAAGGTTTGCCTAGATATGGTTTATTTTGGGCAGTTTTGGAGTATGTGATCTGCTGTCTGCGGCGCCATTTCACATCTACACATGAATGATTCGCCAATCTTTAATTTTGTATACGTGTGGTTAACTAATATGTTATACAGCCGCGTTTGGAACTTTATGATACGTGATTTGATACTTTTATGAATATATTGTCTTTAACAAGTGGGAGTTCATGACCTTATGCTTCTAATGCACCTTATCAACACATAGTCATTATGTAGATTTATTCTTATCAACACGAAATCAGTATGTCGATATACCCTTATCAACACGCAACCAACATGTAGATATATCCTTATCAACGCGCAATCAACTTGTGGATTTATCCTTTTGAAAATTACCTACTTTAGGTCACTATAAGTGCCTCTAAGTATTCCACCTCCCAAAGCAGATGTCCTGGTGTCTGAATGCTAGCCACCTTCCTGGCACTCTAGTTGGATACACATCTAAAACACCACCGCAATCGACGGGTAGTACCAGCTGCAGTTTGGTGTGTATGTGTCTTCAGTCCGCACATTGTCGTCTCATTGTGTGCTACATCATCACACAGAAATCACTTATGGTCATCTATATTGGGTGATTTTCAAGTAGATAAATCTACCCGGAAAGGTTGATCTAGTCAACAAATGCTAAAAAGAGTTTGGATGTATTGGTTGAAAGGCGCAATTATGCAATTATCACAGCTTTGCTGCAAACAGGCACAATGCAATTGCACCCAACACACACACACACACACACACACACACACAAACACACACACAAATATTAGACAAATGAGGAAAAAGAAGAAGAAGAACAGAAGAAAGAAGGAGGAATGAGAAGATGAGAAGAAGAAGAAGAAGAAGAAGAAGAAGAAGAAGAAGAAGAAGAAGAAGAAGAAGAAGAAGAAAGAAGGAGGAGGAGGAGGAGGAGGAGGAGGAGGAGGAGGAGGAGGAGGAGGAAGAGGAGGAGAAAAGGATTACAGCAGTATTGTACAATTAACAAATGAATAAACCATGTTATTAATTTCCCCCTCTTTTTGGTTTGAAATATATTGTCTATACCTAATTTGTTGTCTCTTTCATAAACTTCACTGTTTTTGTTTTCTATCCCTGAAGCTGTCACTCTTGCGGGCGGAACCTGCTCAACCAACACTTCATGCTCAGCGACAGCAAGCTGTACTGTGGTGTCAGCTGTCAGCACAGGTCTGGACCAGCCTGCTACACAGCTTCCATAGCAAGACAGTTTACTCAGTAAATGACTTCACTGTCGCCTTCATCACTATCATCATCCGATAAGATTTGCTTCATCATGTGTTTAAGTTCTGTTTTCTGAACTCTCTATGTATGGAAGGTCACATTTTTAGGTTCAGTTCCAAGTGTTTAATCGGAGGCTGGTTTTCTTGGCAGATAAATGTTACACAACTTTTTGTGTCATTTAATTCTGGTTATGATTGTAGTATATCGCTACATGTGACCTCCCAATTAGGTAGAAGGACTACACTCACCGTGTTATTTGTTGTGTTTCCTGGTATTTTCCGCAAATGCGATGCTCAGCGAATGGAAATTTACTTTACTATACGTGACAATATTTTCAGAAATGTAGAAGATACGAAAGGAATCAACATTGGGGGATATAACATCAATAACATGAGATATGCTTATGATACTGTATTTATTGCAGACAATGAGCAGGATCTGCAACATTTAGTAGATGCGTTTGTAGCACACAGTAAACAACTAGGGTCAGAATTAAATTGTTAGAAGACACAGATTATGGTCGTAACTTAGAAGAAGGAAATACCACAATGTTAGTTAGTTAGTCTTTCCTCTTGAGCCTAAGGCGGCGCATAGGGCAGAAGTCCTGTCTCTCCATGCCTGGCGGTTCGCTGCTATCTGTTGTAGATCTTGGATATTTACTTGGCCATTGAATGAGCCTTCTCTAATGATGGTTCTACGCAGGGTCTCTCTTGGTCTTCCCCGTTTTCTTTTCCCTACCGGTGACCATATGAGGGCTTGGTAGGGGAGTCTTGTCTTGTCCATTCTGAGTACATGGCCGATGTAGTTCCAACGGCGTCTTCTTATGAAATTGGATACTGTATCTTGCATAGTCTCTTGTCTTATTTGCGAATTGGTTCTGAAGTCTGTCCAGTGGATGTTTAGAAGTCTTCTAAGACATTTATTCTCAAAATTGTCTAATTTTTTATCTAAAGCTACCGTTGATTTCCAACTTTCACATCCATACGTTAACACTGGAATCACACAAGAGTTGAAGATTTTAAGTTTTGTGTGTTTGCTGAGTGTCTTTGACTTCCAGATGTTTGACAGTTTATTGAAGGCACTAGATGCCAGTGCGATTCTAGATGATATTTCTGGTGTTGAGTCCCCTGTGGATGTCATTTTGCTTCCTAGGTATGTGAAGCTGTTAACTTTTTCAAGAACGTAGCTGTTCAATTTGGTCTCATCTGAACCACAATGTAGTATACAAGTAAATGGGAATATTCTTAAACAAGTGAATTGGCACAATTATCTCGGAACAGTTATAATATCTGATTGGAGATGCCTTTAAGAGATTATAACAGGAATCGTCATTGTGAAGGTAGCCTTTTCCTATATGTAAAATGTAAAACATACTGGCTATCTTATAATAAAGCGATGTCATCTGCAACGAGAAAAAGATTGGTGGAGTACTACATGGTCACAGTCAGAAGGTACTGGGTTTGATCGCAGCAATGGGCTGGGCATTTTTCCAAGAACCATTGGTATCTAATATCTCATGTGTCCTTGATCTCTTGGGTAGTGTGGTTGGATACATAGCCTTCTCTGATTAAGGCCCTCCCCCCCCCCCCCAAAAAAAAAGTCCCGTGCAAGTTGTATACGTTAAAAATCCCTCGACAGTTGGACATGGCAAAGAGTAGGCCATGTTGCATCTGTCCTGGCAAAAATGGGTACATAGAACTTGTTACTTTGGAAAGAATATGTCAAGAAGAAGAGTTACACAAATGATTGGTGATGTAGGGGACGCCGAGCTTTGAGGTGAATAACTGTGTGTGATGCACTCCATTTGAAAGAGGAATATATAAGAAGGAGGATATTTAGCATTGAAGGATACGGGTGGAACCTGGAAGGGTTTTCTGCCTGGTTTGCTCGCTTTAAACTCGGGGGTAGTCCACACACGTGACACTGCTTCTAGTGCACTGCATTGATGTGTGCTTGTAGATTAGCTTTCCCTTACCAGTGTCCCTCGCCATCAGATGAACACACCCCGACTCTTGGGGAACTTGTAATTTACGTCCCAATGTCAAGAAAGAGTCAATATTTTAGTCCAACTAACTCGTGCAGGGGTTGAACCCGCTTCCTATACATCAGCACACCGGAAGCTTAAGAGTGGGTGCTCTTAACCATTGGGCCACAAATTAAGCCATTACCGTCTTTGGAGACCACTCATTGGGCCACAAATTAAGCCATTACCGTCTTTGGAGACCACTCATTGGGCCACAAATTAAGCCATTACCGTCTTTGGAGACCACTCATTGGGCCACAAATTAAGCCATTACCGTCTTTGGAGACCACTAATTGGGCCACAAATTAAGCCATTACCGTCTTTGGAGACCACTAATTGGGCCACAAATTAAGCCATTACCGTCTTTGGAGAACACTCATTGGGCCATAGATTAAACCATTGTCCTCTTTGGAGAACACTCATTGGGCCATAGATTAAACCATTGCCCTCTTTGGAGAACACTCATTGGGACATCGATTAAACCATTACCCTCTTTGGAGAACACTCATTGGGACATCGATTAAACCATTGTCCTCTTTGGAGAACACTCATTGGGCCATAGATTAAACCATTGCCCTCTTTGGAGAACACTCATTGGGACATCGATTAAACCATTACCCTCTTTGGAGAACACTCATTGGGTCATAGATTAAACCATTGTCCTCTTTGGAGAACACTCATTGGGTCATAGATTAAACCATTGTCCTCTGTGGAGAACACTCATTGGGCCATCGATTAAGCCATTGTCCTCATTGGAGAACACTCATCTTCACGTTAATATCCTAGTTGAAGATCGGCGTGGCCGAATGGATAAGAACATGTGATCTTAAACATCCGGTGTTCTGGTCTGGAGGTAAGGGGCTTAACCCCTACACCGGACAGTTGGACTAAAATGTTGACCTGTCGCCTTGACTTAGGGACGTAAATTACAAGAACCTCTGAAGTCGGAGTGGGTTCGCCTGATGACGAGGGACACTGTTAATGGGGAAAGCTAATCCAACGCAAAATTCAGTCCAGGACTACTTGAGGTAGTGTGTGTGGACTACTCTTGAGTTCAAAGCGAGCAAGCGCCAAATAAAATCTATCCTATTTGTGGCTGACTGTCGCAGGATTATTAATCTGAGCCAGGCGATGAACCCTAATATAACTTCTCTTCTGAGGTTGTACGGGGTAGAATGGAAGATCCATTCGGCCATGCTGGCCCCTTAATGGAAGGTTACATAAAAACAAAACTACCTTGACAGTTTGGACATTGTAAAGGGTAGGCATGTACGCCACTCCCATGGTAAGATAACAAAATCACTGCTAGTTAACTGTTGTACAGCTGCGAAAATAAGAATGAACAATGAAAACTATAATTAGTCAACCTTGTGCACAGCTGCGGGCGATTTGGAAGCAGGCCGCCTTTCGCTGGTCATTGGTATGAGTGCCGGTCGTTCAGAAAGCAATGGTAAACTACTCAACGTGTTAACTTGCCAAGAAATCACGAACAGTCAAAGAAATGATGGGGTCGACTGCGACGTTATGTAAATGATATGCGACTAACTTTTTTGTCAGAACATAATCACACTGGACAAACCAGATGTTGAAGTACTTTTAACAGATTCTGTGCCGAACATAAGTAGGCTTCGACCAAACGAAACTGAATGACTGAAAATGGGAAGTAGGGTATGTCACAATTATAACTGAATGACTGAAAATGGGAAGTAGGGAGTGTCACAATTATAACTGAAATGTTGTTAATATGATAGCAGACATGATGTATTATAATGTAATGACATTTAGGCGATATATAAGCCATTGGCAGATATGGGACGTGGCTTCAGACGATTAATCATCCCATGGCACTTGATCAGTTAAAATGCATTCAATGTCAATTATTACAGAAATCACAACTGCAGGAGATAATTTGCTATTTTGTTCATATGAATCTAACCATCATATTCACTTTAATGGCAGCCATATGCATTTTGAAAAGTTATACAAAAACTATAGCTGTACCAAATACCGACCCGTTTTATTTACCAAGTGCTGACCAAATTTGTGCAGAATGCTGACCAATTTTTGTACATATGTATTTTTTTTTTATAGAGAAAACATTTCATCAACATTTTGATGTTTTTTGATTGTTTATGACTAAATACTTAAAATAGTGAATTGCTTCACTAAACACTTATTTATTATTTCTTTATGTTTAGAGTAGTGTGGCTGTTTTTGCTTGTTTTTACGAAATGTACAAATTTTCAAGTTTTTGCTATTTGAATACTTACGTTAACTGAATATCTGTGTTGTGTGTTTACTGAAGTCTTCGGCAGTTTCAGATCTACATGTCAATTTGTCATCATGATTATAATCATTGTCATTATAACTGTCATCATTATCGCATCCTCTATCATCAGCATCACGGTGCCCTTATTTTCCCTTTGAAACATTGGACCACAACAGTTGTTTCCAAACAGTTTCTATTCTGAGTTTGTTTTTGTTTTTTCTAGTGGGCTCATACGATTTCAATCTCCCTGGCCTATGTTTGTATGGTTATTCTCCAGTTCTTCTTTAATCTTCCCATCTGTTTCTTCTTTGGTGAGTCCAAAGGCAAGGTACTGTCTATCTGTCATTTACTGCCTATATAGCACCCTGTGGTGTATGACAGGGGTGGGGGGGGGGGGGTGTCTTGAACCTATGGAATTAAGGCCGCCTGGCTAGTGCAGTCGCCGTGAAATGCAGGTTAGGGTTGTCTTTTTGAACCCGACAGAAAAAAGAAAAAAAAAAAAAACAATCCACACCTTACCGAGAATTCGAACCCAGGTTTCCCAAAAGAGAATCTGTCATTCTAGCCACTCGGTCAGCCGCTCGTCTAATGGCGAGGTAGAGTTGACTAAACTGTCCTATTTTATTATTATTTTTTTTTTTTTACCTAAGTGTGTGTTCTATCCATTCATACAGGGTGTATTTTTAATGATTGTGGGGATTGTGAAAATATTGCCGTTCCAAGTTTTGTATTTACCTTCTTGTTGCATGAACTCCACAGAGGGTGAATACAACACTTGGAACGACAAACAATATTTTCAAAATACCCCAGTCATTAAAAATACACCCTACACATTTATACCTTTAAATCGCAGGTCCGCATGGTCGAATGGGTAAGAACGCGTGTTCTTAAACATCCGTTGTGCTGATGCCGAGGTAAGCGGCTCAACCCCCACACCGGACAGTTGGTCTAAAATGTTGACCTGTCATCCTTGACTTTGGGACGTAAATTACAAGTACAAGTCGGAGTGGGTTCGCCTGATGGTGAGCGACACTGTTAAAAGGGAAAGCTAACCCACACGCAAAATTCAGCCCATCACTACTACTATAAATAGTGTGTATGTGGACTACGCTTAAGTTCAAAGCCAGCGAGAGAAAAAAAAACAATAGCTGTAAATGCATGTGTATTGTTTATTGATTTGTCTTCTGTTCTCTTCTTTGTAATGGAATCACAGACAGGGCATGTTTCGGTAATTGAAAACTGGCATGTTTCGAGTGGAGAGGCTTGCATTGCTTGACAAAGACACAGGTTGCGATCATATCATGCATTTTCTATCCAGGGAATGAAAGGTGTGTGGGGGGGGGGGGGGGGGTGCAATGAATGGGTGGATAGACAGGCTTTACGATAAGAGTGATGTGGTACAGGTTCTCTGAGACCAGGTGGAGAGTGCTACTGAACAGTGTATTCACATCTGGAGATACTGGTTTTTAAAGGAGTAAGTTGAGCACACCGTGGCTGAGAGGTTAGGGTGTCAACTTCAGGATTAGAAGATTCAGGGTTAAATCTCAGCAAAGGGTTTGGAACTGTGAGATACATAACTAGATATGATACACTCCTCTCATAAGAGAAATGAAGAAGCAGAATATGCTGACTGTCATTTTGCTTCATTCATTCAAGTGATGACTGTGAATCTAAATCCATGGTCAGAATGCGAGAACAAGTTAAAAGATGTGTGGCCAAACAAGAACACTATGCAGTAAGCCAGAGAAGATTAATAAACCAACACAGAACTGGTGTCGTTAGCCGCTACACGTTGCGGGATTTACTGAGGAGGGGATCCCAGCACTTATGGACTGAATGGTTCGATGTGAATTGAGGATGATCTGTCGACTAACTAACTAACTAGCTTCATTCATGACATGAAACTTATCTCGCTACTGACTGAATGTTATACTAGATGTCATTTAGGGTGTGTGCAATTTATTGACATAATTCATTTTTGCCTGTATATAGATTGATAAATATAGAAGTTATCGTTGACGACTTAGTTGTTTACAACTACTAGCCTCCGTTTCGTAGTAATGTTTATTGTTTTTATTGATTGTGAGCAAGGTTAGAGGTTTTTGTTTTGACCATAAATAAATCTAGACGTAAACAATAG
Source organism: Cepaea nemoralis (assembly GCA_014155875.1). NCBI lineage: Eukaryota > Metazoa > Mollusca > Gastropoda > Stylommatophora > Helicidae > Cepaea > Cepaea nemoralis. The sequence continues at coordinate 15,284 of JACEFZ010006845.1, forward strand.
ATTATACGATATATTTCCTGGCACATATCGCTGCATCTTGTCATGTATGTACTGCAGAAATCACACAACATAAAGTAATTAGATAAATCCTTCACGCTGAAATATACAACACACATATTCACACAGTAATTTGAAATGTCAAAAAGATGTCAAAAAGATATGATAGTCAGTTTAAAATTACTGTGGCATACTAATCAAATTACTGTGTGATTATATGTGTTGTATATTTCAACTTGAAAGATTTATCTAATTAGCTTATGCTGTGTTATTTTTGCAGTATGTACTTGAAGGGATGCAGCGAAATATGCCAGGCAATAAATAATGCAATCTATTGTTCGTATTTTCGTTATTCAAATTCACAATGGGGAAACATTGTTTTGAAAATCTACACGTCTAACGCACTGTGAATGTTTTAAGAGGTCACTGTAAACACGCTGACAAAGGATTGATCGACTGTGAGAAAGATTACAAACGTTTGATTTATCTATGAGGGTAAGTTAATAAGTAAGTCACAAATGGCTGTAGAAAAGATAACTAAATATCATAACAACTTGAAACCAGTTTAATGTTATACATACAATGTCCCTTTATTTCTTCACATAATTTCCACCAACATTGATGCACTTATCCCATCGTTTTATCAGTCCTCCCAAACCGGCTGCATTTGTGACTTACTTATTAACCCTTGTATTAACAACAACAACAACAATAACAACAAAACTTTATTTTGAAAGGGTTAAGAATTGGGCACGCAGGCCCGTCTAACATTCTGCCCTTTTATCACTCTTACACACATGAAGCACTGTTTTATTGTGAAAACATTTCCAAGCATTTTAATGTGACTGTGAATACAGTTGCAAGTGTTTGAATTTAACTGTGAATATGGTTTCAGATTTGAATTTGATACTGAACACGGTTCCAAATATTTGTTTTGAATATCATCGACATGGTTTCAAATATTTTATTTGACAATCACCAATATGGTTCCAAATATTTGTATTGAATGTCATCGACATGGTTTCAAATATTTGATTTGAATATCACCAACATGGATCTAAATATTTGATTTGAATGTCATCAACATGGACCCACATATTTTATTTGAATGTAACCAACATATTCCAAATATTTGGTTAGAATGTCATCAATGTGGACCCAAATATTTGTTTTGAATGTAACTAACATGTTCCAAATATTTGATTTGAATGTCATCAACCTGGACCCAAATATTTGATTTGAATGTAACCAACATGATCCAAATATTTGATTTGAATGTAACCAACATGATCCAAATATTTGATTTGAATGTAACCAACATGATCCAAATATTTGATTTGAATGCCATCAACATGGTTCCAAGTTTTTATTTATTTAATCCCGTTTTACATGTCCCTATATTGTTGGATTATACTGTGAACATAAAAGTGTATAAACTTTTTATTCTTATTTATTTATGTGAACACTATAATTAATCCAACTTTTTAGTATTTAAACAAAGAAGCCACAAACGATATGTTGCACGATTTATTGCCTGGCATATTTCGCTGTATCTCGTCAGGTACATACTGTAGAGTTCTATATCATATGACATGAAGAAACGAATAATACTTCATAGTATTCTTCATGTATTCACTTCATATGATGGAGGTAGTCATTGCAGCTTTCCGCTGGATGGAGAATACGATACACACACACATCGTGATTATAACTGACTCAGAAAGCATACTGAGTAGGGTGATGACTGGCAAGCTTCGTGCCGTGTAGCTTGCTTCGCTTCGGAAGTCACGGGTGGCAAGCATCGTCTGGATCTTTTCTCCGGGGCATGCTGGTGTGCTGGGGAATGAACAGGCTGACAGATTGGCTGGCTCGGCAAAACTTGGTGGAGTATTGATACATGACAAGGCAGACGTGGTTGCGGCCTTGTGGGAGCACGTGTACACCTCGGAGGAGCAAATGGATCACCATAGTCTGGCAAGAATGCGACAGCGTGGAGTGACGAGGGGATCTGGCCGATGCTCGACGCTTAGAGGAAAGGCGAGACGCACATATAATCAGGTTGCTACTGGTACTATTGGGGTTTGAACTCTTCGCTGGCTTCTGAGGATGGAGTTCCTAAATCAATCAATCAATCAATCAATCAATCAATCAATCAATCACTTCATACGATATATTACTCTACAGTATACACCTTATGAGATGCACCAAAACATGCCAGTCAATAAATCGCGCAACATATTGTTTGTGGCGTCTTTGTTTGATTTGCCAGTTAAGATTACAGAACAATTTTTTTTTTTTTTTTAATTAAGGATACTGAATATATTTGTTTAACTAATACGATTTAAGTGTTGGTGTGATATGGCTGAATGTTTTAACACTTGCTTAATTCAAACGAAGGAAGTGTTGAGGTGCAGACTATGTATACATTACGTTCCCAGGATGGCTAAATGACAGAAATGGCTGTGAAGGAAAGTCCAAAGAATTAGCCGGGCAGTATACACTTAATACTTCCTGGACATTTGGCAATCAAGAAGCTAACATGTTGGCATCAAAGACGCCTATAGTTGGCCTATAGTTGTTAGAAGATGATCTTTTCTTTATGTTTTGTTTGTTTGTTTTGTTTTTGTTTGTTTAAATTTTTATTAAAACGCTGATGCCATAACTTTGAAGAAAAAAAAATCACATATGAACGTGTATGTTTGACAGCCAGCGTAACTTCGTCATGGTGTGCTGTTCTTCATTGTCAACACTGATCATTATGTGTGCTATTGTCTTCACTGTTAATCACTTTTTTGTTGTTAATTTCCTTGCATGAGGTATCAGATTAGTAATTTTTTTAAAATTGGTTTTGAAAATAAAATTGGCTTGAAACTTTTAGACATTAAATTTCATTGTATTCCTGAATGACGTTTTTTTTTTTTTTGGCGCTCCCTCACTTTGAACTCAAGTGTCCCCGGGAAGGTTAACCCGGTCAACAAATGCCCGCAGAAGTCGGATGTGTCGGCCTAACGGCGCAAGAACGCAGCTCTGCTGTAAACAGGCACAACGCAATCACATCCGGAAAAAAAAACTCCGGATGAACGAAGAAGAAGAAGAAGAACTCAAGTGTAGTCCATGCACACTACTTCTAGTAGTGATGAACCGAATTTTTTGTGTGGATTAACTCTCCCTATTAAGAGTGTCCCTAGCCATTAGGCGAACCCACTCCGACTTCAGAGGTATGAATGAACTTGTTTTACATTAATTTAATATCCGTTAGTTTTTTTGTTTTTTTTTAGTACTAAAAGGTCAATGGGGAAGATAATAATAACGACAAGATCACGCGTGTGTTAGTTTCGTTATCATCATTACCATCAAGTGCCATGCCAGTAAGCATGGGTTTTCATGGTTTGTCATCTCGAACGATGGCTAGTCTTAGTATCTTTCACGAGGTTCAAACATTCACTCATGTCTTCGGCTGTTCTAAATGGGCCAGCTGGGATGGGGGATAACACCACAACAGTGAGAGTCAAACGTCCTAAGAAACCCCCGGGAAGGTTAACCCAGTCAACAAATGCCCGCAGAAGTAGGATGTGTAGGCCTAACGGCGCAAGAACGCAGCTCTGCTGTAAACAGGCACAACGCAATCACGTTCGGAAAAAAAAAAGTCCCCGGATGAACGCAGAAGAAGAGGAAGAAGAAACATTCACTCTGTGAAAAAAAAATACATATATTGCCATATTTACTTAGTATTCTTTGCCTAAACTAATAAGTGCAATCGCACACGACATGGTTGGCACAAAAGACGAATAGACAATCATAGACTTCGGGACTTCCGGTCCCCATCATGGAGGATAGGCATTTGAACGGTTAAGGCCTCTGAAGTGTTTATGCTTGTGGCTACCGTTTGCATTAACATTTTCCTCACGTTGGACTGGAAGTTCATGGTTCCGTCGCCCTGCTACTGAGTTGAGTGCGTGGCGCGACACTGACTGACTGGCACCTTGCCGTCTTGATACACGATAGTTTGTAAAATGGAGTTATACCTCTCCATAGCACAAAGCCTGGACTGAATTTAGAGACCATGTGTTACCCATGCAGCATGATTCCTCTCTCGGCCTGTCTAGTGTACTCCAGAGGAAAGGTAACACCAATACGTCTGGAACAAGACAAGCTGCAGATGCTGCTGGATCAACAAAGCAATGCTTTAACTGTCCGCCTATCGGAGCTTCGATCCTAGACCAGTTGCCAACCAAGGCTTTAATTAAGTTTTAATTTAGTTTTAATTAAGTTAATAAATATCCGGCTCCGTGGCGAAGGCCTGACGCAGTTCGTAATCCCAGATACCGCATTCACAACACAGCTGCAGCCGATTTCGTAGCAGACTGCCTTGCGTTGAATTTTTATAAAATAGTATGGGTGTTGGTGGTTCAGAAAGCAATGGCAAACTACTGAACGTAAACTTGCTAAGAGATCACAAACAGCAAAAACTGCTGGGGTTGACTGCGACGTCCTGTAAAGGATTCACAACTAACTTGGTTAGTAAATATCATTATTTGATACCCAGCTGTTTCATTTAGGAGATATATGAGAAATCGCCATCGGAGGACAAAACATCAAAAATTTAAGATAAGCAGATGGTATCTATTATTACGGCATGGCACGTGATGATGATGAATGTAGAGTCAAGTGGTAATCAGGGATTCAGAACATCCAGATCAACGGAAAGGTGGTACAGTGATGACAATGAACAGGATTTGATGCATTAGTTGGAACAACTAGGATTATAATTAAACTAAGAAAACAGAGATTTTGGTCATCTCTAAGAAGGAAAAATTACTTCTTCTTCTTCTGCTGCGTTTATCCGGAGTGTTTTTTGCAGACGTAATTGCGGTGTGTCTCGTTATGCACCCTTGGGCCAAAACCCTTAGGCCAACACATCCGACTTTTGCGTGAGTTACTAATGAAGTGCTATATAGAATCTATACTGTTGTATGCATATAAAACATGGATAATAAGCAGACAAGATGAGCAACATCTTCTTCTTTTCCTTTTAATTCACTTGACATTTATTGTCCATATCTGCAATGTTGTCTGTTGTATCAATTTCACTATCGTCTTTAGTTCAGTCAGTGGTCCATAAAGTTTGTCTGTCACTTTAATTTCTCTAGACCAGAATGTTTGTTCAGATATGTCGTATTCAGGTCTTTGAGTATTTTATTTTAGTAGTACTAGACTGGATTTTGCGTGTGGGTTAACTTTCCCTATTAACAGTGTCCCTCACCATCAGGTTAACCCACTCCAACCTCAGAGGTACTTGTAATTTACGTCCCCAAGTCAAGGACGATAGATCAACATTTTAGTCCAGCTGTCTGGTTGTAGGGTTTGAACCCCTTACCTGGGCATCGGCACACCGGATGTTTAAGAACACATGTTCTTATTCATTCTTGGAGTATGTTACATGCTATGTTGTCTGAGGCCAATCCACATGCGCACATGACTGATTTTCCAAGAGCAACATCTAACGACGGTAGAAATGTTGTGCGCGCGTGCGTGCTTGCGTGCGTGCGTGCGTGCGTGCGTGCGTGCGTGTGTGTGTGTGTGTGTGTGTGTGTGTGTGTGTTGTGTGTGTGTGTCTATGTGTGTGTTTGTTAAAATGCAAAGAATCCGTGGACAGGCACGGAATAAAATGAGATAGTTCTTCAAGACAGACGACAACCGTAAATTAATTAGAGAAATTTGAAGTGGTCAGTCAAGTTTTGTTGGTTACTTACGATTAGAAATAAATGGAACACTTAACAGATTCAGTACCAAACAAAAAGTAGGTTCGGGTCAAACAAAAATGGATGTGGAAAAGAGGAAGACCTAAAAGTTCTTCATATGGTGGCAGACATGTTGCATTATATATCAAATTAAAGCAGGTTTCGGCGATACATAACCCAATGGCTGATACGGGAAGTCCCTTAAGACGATTAATCATCCATTGACAATTAATCAGTTAATGACAATTGACACCCTCGAAATGTGTAGAGCAAGGGAAGTAACTGACTGGGACTTTGCCGCCATGACAGACGATAGTTTGAAAAATGGAGTTACACCTCTTCATAACACAAAGCCTGGGCTGAATTTAGAGACAATGTGTTGCCCATGCAGCATGACCTCTCTCTCTCTCTCTCTCTCTCTCTCTCTCTCTCTCTCTCTCTCTCTCTCTCTCTCTCTCTCTTTCTCTCTCTCTCTCTCTCTGTCTCTCTCTCTCTCTCTCTCTCTCTCTCTCTCTCTCTCTCTCTCTCTCTCTCCGCCTGCCTAGTTTACTCCAGAGGAAAGATAATACCAATACGTCTGGAGTCAGACAAGATATAGAAGCTGCCGGATCAGCAAAGCAATGCCCTAACTGTCTGCCTGTCGGAGCATCGATCCTAGACCAGTTGCCAACCTAGGCCTAAGGTCTCGTCTACCTTTCCATGACATTTAGTCTTTAAGTTGCATTTTCCCGCACTAGGATCAGGCCTCCCAATTGCGCTCCTCCGCCCGAAGCCGTTGGCACATGTGGGTGTCGGGTTTGGTAAGCGCCGCCCAACATTCGGTGCTAACAGAAGCAGGTAGTACCGTCTACTGTCATACGGTAGCTCAGTCATACCTGAATTGAGTTGAGTTGAACTAAGAACTGACATCACTGCACTCAGGACATTCCCATACATGTTCCGACACTTCGTTCAACAGCCAGCGAAGAGTCACATTACTAATCGTTCTTACCGCTATTGGATTGAAAGTTCTCCTTATCCTCCCTCTAAGTTTTGAGATTCTACTAGAACCCCTGCCAATTCCCCGCAATCTCATCATTTCCACATACGGGTTCTCAGCCTGTTCCTCTATTTCCTCCACCTCCCCCAGGCGCAATACCTTGTCCATTGGTAATCTACCACCAAGAGCTGCATTTCCTGCCAGCCTATCAGCCTGTTAATTCCCCCATACCCCCGCATGACCAGGGCAAACAATCCAAACAATTCTCACAATCTGTGACCCCTGAAACGAGACGAGCCATTCCACACGAAACATTCCTTTCTCCACTTTACTAAGCATACTCTTTGAGTGCGTAATGAATACAATGTGTGTTGCAGTGGCCTTCTCTAACCAACGGAATGCCGCTGTGACTGATTGCTTCTAAGATCGGACATACAACGGAAGTAAACAAATAAAGTAAAATATCTTTCTTACGCACTTTGAGAGACATCGGGCTTTTGGTGCTAACCCAGCTATTTTACAGACAAATTTGACACTCGATGAGTTAATGGTCAGTATCACAATGGCTCCCTTTGCTTCCCAAGACATTTTCTGGAACCCATTATTGGTTAGATTGACCCGGAAGCACATGTAAATTTTAAAACTTCCACCTTGTTGTGAACACGAGAGGTATATACGCAGATGGAGAGGCATTATCGGAACTTGGTGTCAAACCAAGAGGTAAACTAGGGTATGCCTACCCAGCATGTGAAGACAGGATTCGGCAGACTGCGCGGAAGAAATCATTCCTAATTCAACGGGCAAGACGGCGTTTACCTGCAAAGCGTTGTGGAACGTAATGAGCACGGCAAGGCACGTAGAGCGCCCTGGTCATCCACTGCACCTGTATTCGTCTCCAATCGTCTCGACTTGTCTTGCCACTGGACTCAGATGGACTCAGGCGAGAGAGTGAGGTCGACGAATTGCGCAACTCTTCCTCACTTTAATCCAAGTCATCGCGCAAGTCATTCTTCATCCAACGTCACATATCACCTTCAAGCCCTGTGGCGATGGGCGAGCGGCAAAGCGGCAGGCGTGGGTACGCTGGCAGCCGTAGTCGCAGACCTGCACACAGGCGGCTCAGGCCATATGGTCGTCTTCTACTGACCGGAGCAGCAGTGGGATTCGGCAGCCCCCTGAGCGACTGAGCAGCCCTCTATAGGAACACACTGCTCACCTCCATAGCATGAGGAAGGGGCTAGAAAAGGTGCCCTAAACATTGTCTGCTTCATCACTACCTAACCAGCTAGCCGCGGTTTGTGGGTACCCTAAACTGCGGTCGAAA
>JACEFZ010006846.1:0-23385 GCA_014155875.1 Cepaea nemoralis
ACTGGAGGTTTATTTATTGAATTATTTAATTGGTTAATTGATCGGTCCCTCATTGGTTTGACGCTTGCTCAATTGGTTGGTTATTTGGTGGGTTGGTTGCTTGGTTAGTTGGTCAATTCATTGGTTGGTTCCTTAGTTGGTAGGGTTATATGATTAGTCGGGAGTTCGACGAGATGGCGATGATGCAACCTCAAAGCCATTTCGCCTTCATAATCATGATGATGCTGCTGGTGATGATGATGATGATGATGATGATGATGATGATGATGATGATGATGAAGAAGAAAAACACCCGTGACTGTTAATTCGTATTACACCTGGGGGTGGGGAGGGGAGGAGGAGTCTTCCAGGAATTACCCAACCTCATCCAATTAACCCCAGAAATGCGCAATATCGGAAACTTGGTCCACAACTGTGCATATCAGTTTGACTGACAACGATTAACTTTGTTGAAATCTTGGGTAATTTATATTGCCAATTAATCACAATATCGCAATCTCTTCGTCATTTACTCTCATCTGCATTACCGGATTATCAAAGAATCAACACAACTGCCGTTTTTTTATATTTGTTTTAATTGCATTGCTTAGTATACCGGATTCTCGTCTCGGCGTAGAAATGGGTGAATTATGGCAATATAAATGTTGAATTGAAAGCGATAACGCACGCACGCAAACTATAGAGGCTGAGCATACTTTGTGTTCCAGCTTCAGTTAACCAGATTTAGAGATAAATTTATTTTCTGGAGAAAGATTTTGACCCGGTCCACAGTTGTGTGGATAGAGGAATAGGGAAAGGGATGGAGGGAATAGATAAGTTCCGGTGTCTGAATGTGACAAGAGAGAGGAAGAGAGAGTCTGTGAGTTCACGTAATTAAAATTTATAACACTGGCAAAATCACGAAGTCAGAACTGACTGCAGTTTACATTTTGTTGTGGATTCAAGCAATGGAGTCTGTGGTGAGTTGTCGTTTTCTGAGTTTGCTGGGAGGATTTAGATAGCCTATTTGTGCGTAATGGCTAGAGTCTGAAGAAAACAGACATAAATCTGTAGAAACGTTGCTATATTTACTTGTTTCAATGTGACTATGGTTTAGCGTCACAATTTGTAATGCCATAGACACGGACATTCGGTATATAAATATGTGTGTGTACACACACACACACACACACATACACACACACATGCACACACACACACGCACGCGCACACACACGCACGCACGCGCGCACACACACATACACACAAGAAATTTACACAATATGCGAATATGAGAGGTTTCGCCATTAGGAGACATAACATCACAAATATTATATACGCAGATGAAACAGACAATGAACAGTTTTTGTGTGCTTTATTTAAGATCTGCAACATTTAGTAGATGCGGTTATTGTGCACAGTGAACAACTATGGTTAGAATTAAAATGTAAGAAGACACAGATTATGGTCATCACTAGGAAGAAGGAAATACCATAATGTAATATACAAGTAAATAGGGATATTTTTAAACAAGGGAATCTGTACAATTATCTCGGAACAGTCATAATATTTGACGGGAGATGCATTGAAGAGATTAGAGCAATAATCGCTATGGCAAAGGTGGCCTTTTGCAAGATGGGAAACATACTGAGCATTAACATGATGTCAATTACAACGAGAAAAAGAGTGTTGAGGTGCTACATAGAACCTGTGCTTTTATATGGATGTGAAGCGTGGACAATGAGCAGACAAGCTGAAAAACATTTGATGGCTGTGGAAATGTTTGAGGAAAATGCAAAGCACACCATGGACAGACAGAAAAATCAATGAGCAAGTCCTACAAGAGGCAAATAAAAACCATAAACTGATTAGAGAAATTAGACGTAGACAGTCTACATATTTGGACCGTTATGAAAAGAAATAAACTGGAGAACTTGGTGGCAACTGGAAAGATTGAAGGGAAAAGAACAAAGTGAAGGCAGAGATATAAATATCTAGATACGAGGGGCGGTCAATAAGTAAAGCCTCGTAAATAAATTTTAATTTCATTCAGTATGGGAAAAAAAAGGGGGGGGGGGAATTCACATTGAAATGAAGCCCAAAGTAGGTACTTCAAAAGTGTATTTCTCAATGTAGTCTCCGTTATTCGTTATAGTTGTGTCCATCTTCTCACAAAGGCATGTATCTCCGAAGGTAAAAATTCGTGTCCTTTTTTTCTAAACCACTGGCGTAGGCGCGTTTAACGGTCCCGGTGTCCTCTTGTCGACGATGTTGTGTGGTGCTATTCCATTGACCGCTCTTGGATTCTGGTTCAAAGAAATGAACACAAGTTTCATCACCTGTCACAATATACGGTAAAACCCCTTCTCCTTCAGTTCCATAACGGTGCTGGGGATTGATGGTTATAGTTGTCCTTGCTTCTTTATGTCTGTCTGTCCACATTCTGGGTATCCACCGTGTAAAAACCTTTGAATAACCCAAGTCTTTGATGATGGTCTTGGCACTGCCTTTACTAATCGACTACATGGAATACAGTTCATTCAGTGTTACCCGACCGGTCACCATGAATGCTGTCATGAACTCGATGAATGTTGTGTGGAGTCAATGCGGTTGACGAACGGCCAGTCCGTTTTGCGTCCGCCAGTGAGGGTTGACCTACTTCAGCTTCGTCACAACGATGTACCCAACTTCGGACCGCGCTAACATCCACTTTTGAATCTCCATAAACAATATTCAAACGTTTATGGGTGTGAATCGGGGTCTCACCTTCAGCGTTTAGGAATTATTTGACATTACGTTGCTTTAACCGAACTTCTTTGGTGGCCATTTTTAAACCGTTACTGTTGCACAGGAATTCAAGAAACCTACACAGATGCCACCGAAGAACTAGAACCAGACATACTAAAAGAAGAAATTATAGAAGCCATCAGATTAGCCCCATTGAACAAATCACCAGGACAAGATGAAATACCAAATGAACTAATTAAAGCAGCAAGAGAAGTAGGAACAGCGTGGCTACATAGATTATTCAATCATGTTTGGGTAGAACAACAGACACCACGAGACTGGGGAAACGCCATAATTATCCCAATTTGGAAAAACAAAGGCAGCAAAAGAGATTGCACACAATACAGAGGCATTTCACTATTGAGTCATGCTGGGAAAATATTTTGTAAACTTTTTGAGAAAAGATTACCAACAACTATAGAACCCCAGCTAAGTGAAACACAACTTGGATTTATGAAAAACAAAGGATGCACAGATGCCATGTTTTCTCTTAGACAACTTTAGAAATATCAATCGAATTCAATGAAACACTCTACTAAGCCTTTGTCGACCAAGAATAGGCATTTGATAGAGTAGGTAGAAACAAGCTGTGGGAAATCCTTAAACAATATGGAGAGTACACATCTAACAAACCTATGTAGAAACATATACAACAACAGTGAATGCATAGTGAGGGCAACTGGAGGACACTCAGAACCCTTCACCATAAGATCTGGAGTACGACAAGGTTGTGTCCTGTCCTCTCTCTTGTTCATAACATATATAGACAACATATGTAAAGAAACCAGCCAAACAGAGACCGCAAGAATACCGCATGACGAGAACACAGAAGAAGAACCATCTGCAAATCTAACCATTAGAGAACTCCTGTTTGCGGACGACCAAGCACTAATAGCAAAATCAGAAGCTGAATTACAAGACCACATGAATATTCTAAATGAAATGTGTAGGGAACATAACATGAAAATTAGCACAATCAAAACAGAGGTAATGACTATAACTAAAGAAGAAAAACACACACCAATTCACCTAAACGAACATCCCTTAAAACAAGTAAGGAGTTTCAAGCACCTAGAAAGTATAATATCATCAAATGGCAGATCAGAAGACGAGAGTGAAAATAGATGCAATAAGACAAACCAACTCATTGGACAAATGGCACCAATACTAAAGAACAAACATGTATCAATAACTACTAAGAAAGTACTTTACAACACAATCTTCCTACCAACTCTATGCTACCAATGCCAAACCTGGACAATGACAGAAAAAGAAAAAAAGAAAAATCACAACAGAAATGAGATTCCTGAGAAGAATACTCAACATATCAAGAAGTGATAAGGGTACTTTTGCCTTAATTCACCCCAAACAAACAAGGATCCCTTCGAGCCTCATTTGCATCGGTCCGGCAATCACTTTCCGGTAAGGGTTAGGGTTAGGATTAGGGTTAGGGTTGTGTGTGTGTATGTGTGTCGACGAACCATACACACACACACACACAACCCTACCCCTAACCCTAATCCTAACCCTACCCCTAACCCTAACCCTAACCGGAAAGTGATTGCAGGACCGATGCAAATGAGGCTCGAAGGGATTCTTGTTTGTTTGGGGTGAATTAAGGCAAAAGTACCGAGATAAGATCAGAAATGAAGAAATCAGGACTAAAGTGGAGGTTATAACAGCACTAGATTTTATTAGAAGGCAGCAAGTCAAATGGTTTGGCCATGCAAGTAGGTTACCATTCAACAGCATACCACAACAAGCAATGATGTACAGACCAGATGGAAACAGAGGAAGAGGCCGACCACGTAAACGTTGGACGGAGGGAATAGCAGAATCCATGGGAATATCGATACATGAAGCCCATAATCGGGGACTCTCGCGATGTGTATACTTCACCTCGACACCGCAAGGTACAAGAGGAACATGATGAGATGAGATGAGATGAGATGAGATGAGATGAGATGAGACTGTTGCTCAACCTGTGACTGGAACAGGCTGGTAGTTAAACACGGTGCAGAAGAGTGTTTGATGAGTACAGCTAAATTAATAAATTGCACACCAATAAAGTATATACATAGATTGACCGCCCCTGAAGCTTGATCACATGGCATGGTCGAGACAAAAACACCGTGCTGAACCACGACTCTGGTGATCATGTGAGATGGAGAAACATGACCGCGCACGCTTAACGGCGTGGCACATGATAATGATGACAGTATGCTCAATGGGCTTTAAGGCGTGTAAAGGGTCATTAACTTTGGTCACTTTAGGCCGCTACCCTGGCAAACGTTTTGAATATATATGATTCCAGTATCCCACATTTGAATCTTCGCCCGTACTACGGAGTTCATGCAATTTGTGACAACCTCCCTGTGAGGTCTGTTGGAGCTTACTGAATATTCACTGTGTTGTCAAAATGCAAAACTTTACAAACCCAACCAAATCTGTCGGAGCTGACTGAAGTACTCACGATGTTGTCAGAGTGCGAGCCTTTACAAAGCCAACCAAATATGTCTGCCTCTTGTCCCTCCGGGCATTGAATTGTCTGGACTTCCAAGAATAAAATTTCCCCTGGTCTCTGGGTAGTGAGATCGGACGCCCGTGTGTATTGTTGCGCACGTAAAAAATCCCTTGGCAGTTGGAAATCGAAAAAAAGTAGTCTAATGGCGCTGCCCGGGCAAAATTTCGAGTTTAAAAAAATCTACCCAAAGTCTTTCAGGATCCTCGCCGATACAACGGAGTTCGTGCATTGAGCTGAGTTTCTCCAGACTCAGGTTTGAGTTAGGAGGAAAACGGAGCACTTATGGGTTAAACCGTGTGCCGTGATGTTGATCCAACGACTAAACTAAACTAAACTAAACTAATTGAATTGTCTGCTGACAGTTAAATAGATAGGCCTCGTGGTGGGAACATGGGCGACCTGGGTCGAATCTCAGCCACATCTTAACATTGCTTTCCGTAGATGTGAAGTATCAGCACCAGGATTGCTTACTTCGATGGTGTCTTGGCTTGGGGGGGGGGGTTGTTGGGGGGGGGGGGGGGGGGAAAGGGTAAAAGATATAATTCCAACACAATTCATGTGACAGCGGTACTTTGATACCGGGTAAGGAATTGAGTTGAATTAAATTTAGTGAAGTTGAGCTGAGTTGAATTTAGTTGAGATGAGTCAAGAACCGACATCACAGCACTCGGAACATTCCGCCCTCATCATCAATAACCAGCGAAGAGTCCCAACGGTTAACGGTACCAGAGGCTACCTCATTATGTGTCGGTCTGATCTTTCCTCGGAGCACTGAGTGCCGACCAGACCATCAGGTCACTTCCTGTCGCACCTTTCTCTCTAGAAAATGACAGCGTATCTGTTCTCCCGCACTATACATATGATCCCAAAGGTCCATGGCCGCATCTGCCTCATCATGAACCAGTCTCTCTCCCCCCCCCCCCCCACCACCACCACCACCATCGGTGCATACCCCAGCTATTGTGTCCGCCTGCTCGTCTCCCAACCCACCAGCATGCACAGACATATGTGACATTGGCCCCGTCACCAATCGAGTTCCCATTGGTCTATGAAACAATATACCGGGTCAAGAGAAACACCTTTATACAAACCGCAGTACGTTGCACGCAAGCCATATTCAGATCTCTGACAACCTGAGTGTCAATTCATCGGACTTAAAAGAGTTAAAAGTCACAAACTTTGGGAGGATTCCCAGCCAAAAACAAACCAACCATCTCTTTCTTTCAGTCGTAATCGTCATCACGGGCCATGCCGATAAGCGTTGGCGATCATGTTTCACCATCTCACACGATCACCAGAGTCGTGGATCAGCTCAGTGTTTTTGTCTCGATTACGCCATGTGGCTAGGTCATCTTGATATTTACCTCTCTTCTTTCAGTCACGACAGATAATACATGAACACACTTTACCTGTATGTTTGATTATTTTGGTATCACTATAAGCCAACATGGCCAAATGGATGATAGAGCTCGTTCTTAAAGATCCGGTGTGCTGATGCCGAGATAGCAGGTTCAACCCCTACAGACGTCAGTAGGACTAAAATATTTACGTCTCGTGCTTAACTTAGCGACGCAAATTACAAGTACCTCTGAAGTCAGAGTGGGTTTGTCTGATGGTAAGGGACGCCGGTAATAGGGAAAGCTAATTCACACGCAAAAATCAGTCAAGTGCATTGGAGGCAGTACGTGTATGGACTACGTTTGAGTTAAAAAGCGAGCGACGTAAACAAAAAGGGTGCCAATGGCTTCCACCCAGAGGCCCTTTAGTGACGTGACTGATAAACATTCACTCATAGGCCCTTTACTGACCTGACTGATAAACACTCACCCAGGGGACCTTTAGTTACTTGACTGATAAACATTCACCCATAGGCCCTTTACTGTCTTGACTGATAAACATTCACCCAGAGGCTCTTTAGTGACTTGACTGAAAAGCATTCACCCCGGGGCCCTTTACTGACTTGACTGATAAACATTCACCCAGGGGCCCTTTAGTGACTTGACTGATAGCATTCACCGGTTGGCCCTTTATTGGCTTGACTGATAAACTTGACTGATAAACTAGGAGAAAAAACCAATGAGAGGCAGACATTCAAATCTCATGAGGGGGTCTAGTGACGACTGTGTGGGTTCGATTCCGGCTACGCAGTTCGGTTTCCAAGTGCAATTTTCTCGAAGACTCCTGAGAGTCTTCGCTGGAGCTCCGAAGTTCGTGATGTATAAAATAACAGCAAGTATTGCAACTTCACATAACAAAATTACGGAAAACATAGGACGTGGCAACGACTAGTCTTCATCAGCAAACAAATACACAAACCCCAACATGTAAACACGGGAAAGACACTACAGTGACTACATTAAGGCATAATAACTGAATGAGAAGAAAGGACAGATGAAACAAATGAGAACTATGAAAACAAAATGAAACAATGTACAAGATTGATTACTTATCTCAGAAAGCAAGATTGTGATATAGCATAATTTGTGCAAAACATTGGGCATGCCGCCCTGCGGAAAAAGACCGGGTCATACAGGATAAAACCCGGTGCAATGAACTCCATCCTTTTGCTTTTAAAATCTTTTTTTTTTTTTAAAATTCAAATGTAACCTTATTTGCCGTACTCCAGGCAGATCTTATATCTAGAGCAGCTGACACGGCTGCAAACATCAATCCCGCAGTATCTGCAATCAAAACAAACATGCCAGTTTTTATTTTCTGAAATGACGAATCATTTTTGTAGCAGGCAATCTTCAAGCTTGTATCTTCTGTAGTTGAGATAATTCTGCCAATGCCGGCGTTTTGCGTTAATTTTTCCGTCCTGGAGAAAAAGAAAACCTGCCTTATAATCACATCATTTAACAAAAAGTGGCTTGTTCAGAGGTCATTACCTTGACCTGATGGGGGTTTTCCCACGTCGTGTTAACGTCACAAGTTATTCTGACGTAATACATTATGTCCTCGCTATTATCACAGTCAACTCTTTATATTCCGATTTTTCTTTTATTAAGGCTTTTAGTTCCACTATGAGCCTTTCGGCCCATTATAGGTCCACCAAGACTTGTCTACCAGTGTTAGTTAATGGTCAGTGATTCGGAATTCCTATTTGTCAGTTTGGATGACCGCCTCTGCGCCCAGATCAAGCCTACACTTTGATCGTAGCCTAAAGGCCGAGAAGCAGCTGACTCGGGAATCCGAGGTAGTGCGGTGACAACATCTCAAGCCTTGGAGCCGACTGTCGTATGTTCGATTCTCATCGAGTCGGGGGATTATTTTTTGTAAGTGACCTTGTCTCCCAGGTGGAGGCATATTAAAGAGGGTACCAGAAAACGTCGGAATTAAAGCGCCCGGCGAGATACTGACCATATCACTCATCGAGTGCCTATTGGTGCACACAACTATGACCCAGCACCATATATATATATAAAGCATCAAAGCTTGTAAATGGGTCCTTTATGTTTTATATCAACACACAGAGAGTTCTTTAGTTAATTCGTCAATACTGTCTGCCTGCCTGCCTGCCTGCCTGCCTGTCTGTATGTATGTCTGTCTGTCTGTATGTCTGTCTGTCTGTATGTCTGTCTGTCTGTCTGTCTGTCTGTCGACCGATCGATGGATCAGTCGGTCGGTCGGTCAGTAGGTCTATCATCATCATCATCATCATCTTCCACTTCTGCCGTCAAGCGTCGTGGGGAGGAATAATTTGCGTTCCAGCGCCCGGTGGACGGCACTGGATAGTGTCATTCCGTGTGGTTGTACAATGTCTCTGATGTCGTCAATTCATTTTCTTCTTGGACGTCCTCGTGGTCTCGTCGCAGATGATCTTTGATGTAAGGCCAGTGATGGTAGTTGCTGATGTTGCATTCTAACAACATGACCAAACCACTTGATCTTCTGTCTTTCAATAAATGTGGCACAAGGTGTTGATCCCACAGTCTGTCTGATAGTAGCATTTCTTACTCGGTCTCGGATTGTTAAGTTGGCAGCTCTCCTCAGGCATCTCATTTCGCAGGTGTTGATTTTGCGAAGGTGTAATTTGGATAAAGTCCAGGTTTGAGATTTGTAGCATAGGGTTGGTGTGGATATGCTGTTTATTATCTGTCGTTTTGCGGACATGGTTATGTTTGGATGCTTCAGTAAGGGTGATAGTTGATATGTAAGTGCACTAGCTTTTTGACATCTGATTTCAATTTCTCTGTCCAATCTGCCATCTTCTGTGATCATACTTCCAAGGTATTTGAATTCTTTAACTTGTTTCAGAGGTGTGTTATTTATCTGTATACTTAGTGGGCCTGGCGATCTGCTAACTTGCATTACTTCGGTTTTGGCTGTATTTATACTCATATATATATATATATATATATATATATATATATATATATATATATATATATATATATATATATATATATATATATATATATATATATATATATATATTCCAAGATGGCGACGCGATGACTCGTTGTTCTTGGGGGAGACGCTGTTCAGTGTTTTTCTGTGGATTCCCTATGGAAATTCCCGTGAAATCCGTGTGGATAGTGTTTTTCCTTTGGATTATGTGATGTTATTTCGTGTTCGTTAATTGGAAGTGTTCAAAAGAAGCCACGGAAGGCAGGTGGTGGATGAAATTATGAGGGCAGCCGACAGATATTTGTTGGTTATGGTCTCGAGTTTCGCGACGGCAAGCTTTCTCTCTTTCGAGAGACAATGATTGCGGTCATCCGGCCAGTATGGTCACTGCCATAGAGGAAAGCAACGGCAAACTACCTCTTTGAAATTGCCTAGTTTATTATGATTCGCTTAAAGACTGATCATCGCAAGACAAGGACAGAGACATTAAAATTAGGAACATGGAACGTTAGGACGTTAAACAACGACGGAAAATTAGAGAACATAACACAAGAAATTCAAAGAGAAAAAATTAATATATTAGGTATGTGCGAAACGAGATGGACAGGAGCAGGCATCAAGATACATAAAGATTTTAAGATTATTTATTCTGGAGGTGAGGATCGACATAGGGGAGTGGCAATAATTTTGGACCGGAAAACATCAACGTCTGTTCAGGGATATTGGGCCGTGTCGGACAGAGTTCTACTAGTTAAATTGAGTGGCAGACCTTTTAACATAAATGTTATTCAAGTATATGCCCCAACAGGAGAGTCCGAGTGAAGATAGTGTAGAGGAATTTTATAATGACATAGAGTCTGCCTTAAAGAAATGTAAAAATTCAGAAATAAACATCATAATAGGGGACTTCAATGCAAAAGTAGGAAATCAAGGGGATAGATACACAAGTAGGAAACTATGGTTTAGGAGAGAGAAATGAAAGAGGATACAGACTAGTAGAGTGGGCAAAAGAACAGGAAATGATTGTAGGAAACACCTGGTTCAAGCAACACCCTAGAAGATTATGGACCTGGAGGAGTCCTGATAGCAGGATTAGAAACCAGATTGACTACATTCTCATTAGCAGAAGATTTAGAAACGCGCTAACAGTAGCAAAAACAGTTCCCAGTGCTGATTGTTATAGTGACCACAGATTGCTCACAGGAACATTGAGGATAAAGTTGAAGAAAGTCAAGTATACAACAGGGAACACTAAATATGATTAGTGTACATTGAGTAATGACAAGGAAATACAAAACAAATTCAACATAGAAGTACAGAACAGATTTGAAATATTGTATGATCTAGAGATCCTATTCCAGGATGTGGATGATCAATGGGAAATGTTAAAGAATTCAATCAATGTGGCTGCAGAAAAAACTATTCCAAAATTAAAGAAGGTGGGTCGTAAGAAATGGATGACTGAGGAAATTTTACACTTAATGGAAACAAGAAGACTCAACAAAAATAATCCTGCCAAATATGAAGAAATTCACAGACAAGTCAGAATATTATGTAGGAAGGCAAAAGATTCATGGCTTGAGGAAAAATGCTTAGAAATTGAAAAACAACACAACAGTCAAAATACCAAATTAGTGCACAAAAGAATTCAGGAACTTACTAATAAAAGAACAAGTACATCAACAGGCTGTCTAAAAACTAAAGATGGCAAAGTCATAATAGAAAAAGATCAGATTCTACATGTATGGACAGATTATGTGAAAGACCTGTATAATGATAACAGAGAGGAACAGTATGCTATTAGATTTAATAATGAAGGACCAGCAATTTTAAAGATGGAGGTTCAAAATGTTCTTAAGCATATGAAAGCTGGCAAGGCCCCCGGTGCAGATAACATCACAACAGAAATGATTAAAGCTCTAGAAGAATTTGGACTAGAGCAAGTCACTAGACTGCTGAACACATTATATGATACTGGAGATATACCTTCTGAATTATGTAATTCTGTATTTATTGCAATCCCAAAGAAATCAGGAGCCTTAGAATGTGATCAACATAGAACAATTAGTATAATGAGTCACATCACAAAGATTTTGTTACGAATTATCATGCAAAGAGTGAGGAAGAAAATACAACCTGAAATAGGGGAAGAACAATGTGGTTTTGTAGAAGGAAAGGGTACAGTAAATGCTGTGTATATGCTGCGAACAGTTATTGAACGTGCTTTAGAAGTAAACAAGGATATACATCTTTGCTTTATTGACTACACAAAGGCTTTTGATAGAGTTAGACATGTCAACATTGTGGATATGCTTGCAGATCTACAAATTGATGGGAAAGACATTAGACTTATAAAAAACATATATTGGAAACAACAAGCTGCCATAAGGATTGATAATGAAGTAGGACAATACCAACCTATTAAGAGAGGTGTTAGGCAGGGATGTGTAATGTCTCCAGATCTTTTTTCCCTATACAGTGAAAATATTTTCAGAAATGTAGAAGACCTAAATGGAATCAGCATTGGAGGACGAAACATAAATAACATTAGATATGCAGATGATACAGTATTGATTGCAGACAATGCACAGGATCTGCAACAATTAGTAGACGCTGTGGTTGTACACAGTGAGCAGCTGGGGTTGGAATTAAATTGTAGGAAGACACAGGTTATGGTCGTCACTAGGAAGAACGAAGTGCCACAATGTAATATACAAGTAAATGGGAATATTCTTCAACAAGTGAATCGGTTCAATTATCTCGGAACAGTCATAACATCTGATGGCAGATACCTTGAAGAGATTAGAACAAGAATCGCCATTGCGAAAGTAGCCTTTAGCAAGATGAAAAACATTCTGACCAATAAAATGATGTCAATTGAAACGAGAAAAAGAGTGTTGAGGGGATACATAGAGCCTGTTCTTTTGTATGGATGTGAAACTTGGACAATGTGCAGTCAAGCAGAAAAACATCTGATGGCTGCAGAAATGTGGTTTCTAAGGAAAATTCAAAGAATACCATGGACAGATAGAAAAACCAATGACCAAGTACTACAAGAGACAAATGAAAATCGTAGATTGATTAGAGAAATTAGACGTAGACAGTCAACATTTTTTGGACATGTTATGAGAAGAAATGGACTGGAGAACTTAGTGACAGCTGGCAAGATCGAAGGGAACAGACCAAGAGGAAGACCGAGAGGAAAATACCTGGATGGCTTGGCCACATGGCATGGACGAGACAGGAACACTGAGCTGATCCACGACTCTGGTGATCGAGTGAAATGGCGAATCATGACCGCCCACGCTTTCCGGCATGGCACATGATTGATTGATTGATACTCATATTGTATCTGCTGCAGGTTGAACTCAGATTAGTAATATGATTTTGTAGTCTGCCCTCATCACTGTAAAACAGGCACTGATCGTCTGCAAATAGAAGTTCATTTATTCCTTGTGGGTCAGTTGTTTCATCTGGAGTAAAGAGTTCTAAATTTTCTGAATCTGTTCTGTCGAGACTTGCTTCTTTAGAAATTCTGTCCATGTAGATATTGAATAGCAGGGGAGAGAGCACACATCCCTGTCTCACTCCTGTATTGACTGTGAACATATCTGATATACCTTCCTGTGTTCTTACTGCACTTTGGCTCGAGTGGTACATGGCTATGATGTTTTCTAGCAGTTGCCCTTCTATCCCATAGTCTTCAAGAATGGTCCATAATTTGTATCTGTCTACTCTATCGAAAGCCTTTTCCTGATCCACAAACACAATATTCTGCTGGTCACTATATTCGATAGTTTTTTTCACAAATTTGTCTAAGTGTAAATAATGCATCAGTGCAACTTTTACCTTTCAGAAAACCGAATTGTACTTTGCTTAACTGTTGTTCAACTATTGGTCTAGCTCTTTGTTCCAACAGTTTTGCACACATTTTCCCTATATGGCTCAGGAGTGATATACCTCTGTATGTTTCGCACTCTCTCGTATTGCCTTTCTTTTTCCATATTGGTACTATTATTGCCTGTTGCCAATCATCTGGGACTTTTCTTTCTTCCCATGCTATGTTAAAAAGTCTTGTTAGCCATTTAACTCCTGTTTCCCCACAGGCCTGAATAGCCTCTGTGGTTATTCCATCTGGACCTGGTGATTTGTTTTTTAGGACTTTTCTGTATAACTGCTTTGACCTCTGCAGGTATGAAATTTGGTTCTTGCTGTCCCTGGCATTTAGGCACAAAAGTGAGGTTTTCTATGTTATGTGTGGGGTTAAGTAGTTCTTGAAAGTATTCTGCCCACCTTGCTAGTCTTTGTTGTGGATTAAATATCGGTGTACCTCTTTTGATGTTTATGATGGTGGTTGGGTTGTAAGATGCATCTCTGTTTCTCATTGTGGTGACACGTTTATAAAATTCTCTTGGGCAGTCTTTGCTAAGGGTCGCCATCTGTTCACCGTATGTTCTCCAGGATTCATCTCTATCTCACCAGACAATAAAGGCTAAAGGTTAAGAGACAGAATTGTCCGCCCATGTGGTCATCATCATCAAGTGCCATGCCGATAAGCATGGGCGGTAATGTTTCGCCATCTCACACGATCCCCAGAGTCGTGGATCAGCTTTTTTTTTTATCGACCATGCCATGTAGAAAAGCCATCCAGATATTTACTTCTCTGCTTTCCCCTTGTTCTTTTCCTCTCAGTTTTGCCAGTTGTCACCAAGTTTTCTCGTGTATATCTTCTCATAAAGTGCCCAAAAAATTTGACTTTCTGCGTCTTCAATCAGTGTACAGGTTTAATTTCCTTTTTGTAGGACTTGCTCATTGGTGTTTCTCTCTGTCCGTGGTATAGTTAGCATTTTTACAAGAAACCACATTTCCACTGCCATTAGATGTTGTTCAGCTTGTCTGCTCATATTGCACGTTTCACATCCATACAAAAGTATAAGTTCTATGTAGCACTTCCACACTCTTTTTCTCGGTGCATATGACATCATTTTATTGATTAGTATGTTTTCTACCTTAAAAAATGCTATCTTTGCCCCACCGATTCTTGTTCTCATCTCTTTAAGGCACCTTCCATCAGATGTTAATGTTATGACTGTTCCGAGATAGTTGTGCCGATTCACTTGTTTAAGAATATTCCCGTTTACTTGTATATCACATTGTGGTGTTTCTTTCTTCCAGGTGACGACTATAATCTATGTCTTGTTACAATTTAATTCTAACACTAATTGTTCAGTGTGTACAATGCACGTATGTACTAAATGTTTCAGAATCTGTTCGTTGTCTGCAATTAATATTGTATCATCTGCATAGCTAATGTTATTGATGTTATGTCCTCCTAAGGTGATTCCTCTCATATCTTCTACATTTCTAAACATATTTTCAATGCTATTAATGGCAGCAAAGTGTAGCAACACTGTAACATGCGATGCATGTCGTAAGTAGCGTTTACGGAGGGTTGGTATGAAAGTGGAAAAGTGTAGCCGCGCAAACCAACCAACCATGAACCAGTCCACAAAGGGCTTGACTTGAGTTAGTTGGGGTCTATGCTTCATTGAGAGATGAAAGACAGAAGAGAAGGGGAAGAGGAAGGGAGTTGGGGAGAGTATGAAATCTCGATCCATGTTATATTTAGCCTAATGGTAAAACTATACTGACTGGTATATTTCAAATGTAGAGATAAACGACAGAAGAGAAGGCGAAGAATAAGTGATTGATTGATTGATTGATTGATTGATTGATTGATTGATTTATCTTTATTTGGAGAGAGTATGTTATATTTAGCTTCATGGTAAAACTATACTGAAAGGTATATTTCAAATGTGGACATGAACGACAGAAGAGAAGGCGGAGAATAAGGGACTTGGAGAGAGTATGTTATATTTAGCTTCATTGTAAAACTATACTGAAAGGTATATTTCAAATGTGGACATGAACGACAGAAGAGAAGGCGGAGAATAAGGGACTTGGAGAGAGTATGTTATATTTAGCTTCATTGTAAAACTATACTGAAAGGTATATTTCAAATGTCCAGCACTCGGTGCATATATTAGTTAACCGTCTAGCTAATCACACATAACTGATTGAGCGAGAACGTAATGCCCTGAAAGTTTACATGACGGCAGCTCTAGTTCGGCCCAATCAAGAGACCGGGGGTTTTGTTTTCAGGAGAGTTAGCGTAGCGTACTGAGCGCTGTTGTTTAAGTATCAGTATCACCATCTTAGCACGCTCCATAGGCGGGTTGGTGCGATTAGGAGAGGCTTGAAGACAGCAGGGCTATTTTAAAAGGGTCTGCTCGTGTGAAACAGCTGTTGCCTAATGACGCGATGCATGGACAGATCTTAAGTCTTGTAGTTCGGAGAGCTGGAGTTGTGATATGTCAAGATAATAATGAGGTTGGCCGTTAACTCTTTCACGTAATGTGTGTCACAATAATGTATTCCGTTAGTGAAACTCAGGAGCCACAAATAATAATTTGAAATTACCGTGGTGGATAACAGATGCTCCATGTTCGAACAATACCTGTGACCGTGTGATAAGTATTTCAGATAAAGTGTAATTTTTTATTCACTTCATATGAAATTTAAAAAAAAAGGTTTAAATTGTTTAGACGTCAAGATGATCGACTTCATTGCACCGAGTTTTATCCAATATGGATCGGTCTCTTTCCACAGAGCAGCCTGCAGAAAGGGTCGTACAGAGCGCAAACTCCGTAGCTCCAGCGACAACCCCCAGGAGTCTCAGAGAAAACTGCACTCGTGAACTGAACGACGTAGCCCGAAATTGAACCCACAACCTTTGGAGCAAGAGACAGACGGTGTAACCACTTCATCACCACGGAGATTCCCTCACTTCATATAATATAAAATAACCCTGCAGTGTGCGCCTGACGAGAAGCAGCGAACTGTGCCAGGCAATACACCGTGCAATATTTTTTTTTGTGGTTTGCTTTTTACCCGACACCTTTGAACCTTTGAGATGTCTTTCCCAGGGGTATCAGGTAAGTGTATTTCCACTCTTCTTCCAATGACACCCACTCTTACTCGACTGGCACCCACTCTTACTCAACTGGAACCCATTGTTCCTCTAGTGGTACCCACTCTTCTCCGATAGCACCCACTCATCCTCGATTGGCACCCACTCTTCCTCGATTGGCATTCATTCCTCCTTGATTGGCACCCATCCGTCTTGACAGACGATAGTTTGTTTCACTGTGCTTGACAAAAGGCATAATAGCTACAACCTAAGGCGGTAGCAAATGTGAATGATCAGACCAATTCGTACGGTAAATGTTCGTCCAAAATCGATGCAAGTGAACACATGGTTATTTCCACGATCACGCACTGTCTGGCGCCTCACACACTCGGTGTGGGACCTATCTGCACTCCAAGACTACCCAAAATATAACATATCTAGGCAAACCTTCTGGCCTAGAGAGACGACAGTGGAAGATAAACTCTATGGACCGCTGTGTGAACTGAAAAAGACAGTTTAATTCATACAAGAGACAGCATTGCAATTATAGACATATTTCAAGCGAACGAAAGAAGAAGAAGAAGGACCTATCTGCAATCATTTTCTCCTTTGTCTTTATTCCATGTCTGATATCTGCATGCAATGCGATCAGCAGAGACGCGCACCCAAGGTGCAATATTAATGATTGCATCAATCATATCCCGCTTACACACATCTGTGTAAGGTTGTAGAGTCCGACCCCAAGATCTTTTACCCATCTGTGATCTCCGAATATGCCCTATCCAGCTAAGTGTACGAAGACTGAGCGTGGAACGAACCGTCACACCACCTGAATACTTCAGTCTCCGCCCTGAATGCTGTCGTTGTAATTCCCTCCTACTCCACCAGCTCCATCTGAGAACTTCCCAACATCTTCATATCGTGTGCCATCTGAAACTGGGGCACTGTTTGTTACCCGTCGTAGCTAAGTCTTCAGCTCTTCTTCTGTCACAACCCCCCCCCCCCCCACCCCCGCCCACCCCCATTTCTAGGGAGTTTACCTTTCATGAGCCCATCTCCTGGCATAGGGATTAACGACTTTCTCCGTAATCCCGTATATCCACGTCTGGAACGCAGCTGCGCGAGATTCGGTAGCGGTTCGTGTTGCGTTAGTTACTTACTTACAGGTATGTCAGCCGGTCGCCCAGAAAGCAATGGCAAACTACTGAGCGTAATCTTGCCAAGATATCAACAGCAGCTGACAAATGCTGGTGTTTACAGCAATGTCCTGTAACGGATATGCGGGGGGGGGGGGGGGGGGGGGGGGGGCTTTCTGAGATAGCGTTCCGGCAGTGCCGTGACCCCTCGTGTCTGACTGATCTCTTTGATCTAGCTTTGATGTACTTTGATTTAGAATACATATAGTTTTGATGTAGATTGCATATAGTTTTGATCTAGTTTTGATCTAACTTTCATCTAGCTTTTCATCTAACTGTGATCTGGTTTTGATCTATATTTGATTTAGTTTTGATCTAGATTTGTTCTAGCGTTAATCTAGCTTTTATTTAGCTGTGATCTGGCTTTGATCTAGCTTTTATCTAGCTTCCATCTAGCTTACATCTAGCTTTGATCTAGTTTTCATCTAGCTTACATCTAGCTTTCATCTAGTTTTCATCTAGGTTTGATCTAGCTTTGATTTAGTTTTGACTTAGCTTTGATGAGGCTTTGATCTAGCTTTCATCTAACTTTGATACAGCTTTGATACAGCTTTGATGTAGCTTTGATATAGATTACGTATATCTTTGATTTAGCTTTGATCTAGCTTTAATCTGGCTTTGATCTAGCTTTGATCTAGTTTTGATCTAGCTGTGTTTTAGTTTTGATCTAGCTTTGATTAGTTTTGATCTAGCTGTGTTTTAGCTTTGATCTAGTTTTGATCTAGCTGTGTTTTAGTTTTGATCTAGCTTTGATCTAGTTTTCATCTAGCTATAATACAGCTTTGATCTATCTTTGATCTAGTTTTGATCTAGCTTTGACCTAGCTTTGATCTAACTTTCATCTAGCTTTGATACAGCTTTCATCTAGCTATGATACAGCTTTGATGTAGCTTTGATATAGATTACGTATATCTTTGATCTAGCTTTGATCTAGCTTTCATCTAGCTTACATCTAGCTTTGATCTAGTTTTCATCTAGGTTTTGATCTAGCTTTGATTTGGCTTTGATTTAGCTTGGATCTAGCTTTAATTTAGCTTTGACTTAGCTTTGATGAGGCTTTGATCTAGCTTTCATCTAGCTTTGATACAGCTTTGATATAGCTTTGATATAGATTACGTATATCTTTGATTTAGCTTTGATCTAGCTTTAATCTAGTTTTGACCCCAAATATGGTCATTTTATTCCACCCGCACACAACAGTATATGTTGTATGTTGTACTTTAACACTGTTTTCCATACTGCACTAGAAAGTAGTTTATTGGTCAGAATGTACTCCCTCTTGTATCATGCTTGAGAAGAAGCGACTGTGTAGGTCTAGAGCAGTAGTTCCCAAGCTTTTCAAGCTAAGGGCCTTATCGTCTATGTTTGGTAGTTAAGCCAGCCACAACGTTATAAAATTATAAAAGTCGTGCAATATCATTCTTACATTTCTTAACTTAAATTTTAAATCATTTTCGAAAATCGCTAATAATTTAATTAATTTACAATTGTAACAGTTCTTCATAACCTGTTACGTAAGGTCAGATGCCAGTTTATCAACGTCTGCGCATAAATCTGTCGTGCTCAAAGTCATAAGCGCAGCTAGGTTACTGTCGGTGAGTCTGGAACGTTGCTTGTGTTTTGTTTTTTTTATATCGGCCATTGCGGAAAAAAAAAAGATGTCAATTGAAGAGTGTTGAGGGGATACATAGAGCCTGTTCTTTTGTATGGATGTGAAACTTGGACAATGAGCAGTCAAGCTGAAAAGCATCTGATGGCTGCAGAAATGTGGTTTCTGAGGAAAATGCAAAGAATACCATGGACAGACAGAAAAACCAATGACCAACTACTACAGGAGACAAATGAACATCGTAAACTGATTAGAGAAATTAGACGTAGACAGTCAAAATTGTTTGGACATGTTATGAGAAGAAATGGATTGGAGAACTTAGTGACAACTGGCAAGATCGAAGGGAACAGACCAAGAGGAAGACCGAGAGGAAAATACCTGGATGGCTGGGCCACATGGCATGGACGGGACAGGAACACTGAGCTGATCCACGACACTGGTGATCGAGTGAAATGGCGAGTCATGACCGCCCACGCTTTCCGGCATGGCACATGATTGATTGATTGCGGAAATGACTGCTCGAGGCCTAGCGTGCCACTTTCTGACATCTAGCGGGCGACAAGTGGCCCGCGGGCCGTGGTTTGAGAATTTCTGGTCTAGAGGGTTATGGCGAAGATGGTAGATAGTAACCACAACAACGTGGCTCTCTCACACTGTAGTCTGGCAGATGGTAGACAAAACAACGTGGCTCGCTCATACGGTGGTCTGGCAGATGGTAGACAAAACAACGTGGCTCGCTCATACGGTGGTCTGGCAGATGAAAGACTGTAACAACAACAACGTTGCTCACCCACATGCAGTCTAACAGGTGCTGAGATTAATTCATGTAACATAAGTCGCGGTGGCAGCTGACGTAGTGTATTCATTTCTGAGGATACAAACCCAAACAAAACCCGACCGCCAGCTGAGTCCACCGTGGTCCGAGTGCTTTGGTGGTCCTTTAACGATTCAAGATAACCTACCACCAGATGTGACCTTCCATTTAGGCAGAAGGACGAAATATTGAAATACTACGGTAATCGTGATGCTTGGTTTGTTTCGTGGTAGCTTCCACAATTTCAATGCTCGGTGAACGGAAATTTACATTATACTACTGGTTCATGTGATTGTGTACCATGTTTGGCACTGAATCAGTCAATAAATACGTGCAGCCCAAATCGTGGTATACCCCCCCCCCCCCGCCCGCTCGCTTTGAACTCAAGCGTAGTCCATGCACACTACTTTTAGTAGTGCTGGACTGAATTTCGCGAGTGGATTAGCTTTACTTATTAACTGTGTCCCTCGCCATCAGGCGAACCCACTCCGACTTCAGAGGTACTTGTAATTAATGTCCCCCCAAGTCGAGAACGACAGGTCAACAATTTAGTCCAACTGTCCGGTGTAGGGGTTGAACCCCTTACCTCGGATTCAGCACACCGGATGTTTAAGAACACGCGTTCTTATCCACTCGATTATGCTGACCTGCTGTGGTAGACTGTTGCCATGGAGATGTTTGATATGAAGCACTCATATTCTGTTGTGAACGCCCTGTTATAAGTTTTATACGTCCAAACACTCTGTTACGAATTCCAGACATGGACAGTCTTATAAACACACTGGCATACAAACGAATCTTGTGAGATGTTAAAATTTAGTTGCATATCCTTTACAGGACGTATGCAGTCAACACTTGCATGTTTTGCTGTTGTAATGTCTTGGCAAGTTTACGTTCAGTAGTTTGCCATTGTTTTCTCAACGACCGGCACCCATACCATTTCGTTAAAAAAAAACAGCACAGCGTGGTCTCCTGCCAAATCGCGCTCAGCTGTGTTTCGAACGCGGGAATGCAGGATCACGAACTGGGTCCGTAACCTCTTCGCCACGGAGACATGTGAGATGAGATGTATTTAAAAACACGCAGCTGGAAAAATAAGAAGAGATAGATAAATGAAAATATAAGAACAAATGTAGAGATATCATCTATTACTACAGGAAACAAAAATGAAAATCCTAAATTGATTAGAGAAATTAAACGTAGACAGTCGCAATGTTGTATTCACGTTATGAGAAGAAATTAACTGGAGAACTTGGTGACAACTGGCAAGATCGAAGGGAAGAGAACAAAGGGAAGGCAGAGAAGTAAATACCAGGATGGCTTGACCATGGTATGGTTGAGACAAGAACACAGAGCTGATCCACGACTCTGGTGATCGAGTGAGATGGCGAAACATGGCCACCCACGCTTGTGGGCATGGCACATGATGACGATGATGATAACCTATTACTAACTTTACAGAACATCAAATAATTAAATTGTTCGAACGTTTAGTTAGAATGGAACAAGATCAACCAGCGGCTAGAGCCTTCTACGTGAGAACACAGAGGCACATGGCTAGAGGACGACACTGAAAGAGTTGGCTAGATGGAGAAGAAAGCGCCATTGCAGAAATCAAGTACAACATTAGTACAAGCAACAAGACAAACGAAACACAGAAAATTCCTCCACTCTTTGACGCTGCAGTGGAAAGGCAGCGTGACAAAAGAAGAAAAAGAAGTAAAATGTGTGAAATATTCCATGTTTAATATCTCCACAGGCGTCAGTGTTATGCAGTTAAATTAGCTTTTTATCTTTCACTGTTATTAGCAGTCTGCCACTGACCCCCTAAAAAGATTAAATTAATCTTCTTGCACCAAAATAGGTGAGATTGCCACATAAATACTTTTAAACTTGAAAAAGCTAATTTTAATCTTTACATGTATATATTTTTGTCTTCTTAATACCCCACACATAATCTCACACACATACACACACGCGCGCCCACTCGCGCGCGCACACACACACACACACACACACACACACACACAAATACACACGCTTACATCTGCATGCACACTTAAGCAGGTATTTTAACATCTTTCGCCTTGTTTTTTTTTTAAATTTTATTTAAACGCTGGTGTCATTTTGAAGCTAACAACTTCAGATATTCCAAAACTGCCTGACATAATTTTCTTGTGGCTAACCTGTTGACCTTCTCCGTGGGTGGCCACGAGATGTGTGTTTCCGGCATACGAACATGAAGTCTGGCATGTCCCTTGCAGGACGTGGCAATTAACCCCGGGCTGGTTTTTTAGGCAATAGTTCAGTAGTTTGCCGTTGTTTCTGAACCAGAAGTCAACGTTTAAGTCCAAGTCAATGTCGGTATAGGGGTTGAACTGCCTACCATGCCATCAGCGCATCAGAAGTGTCAGAGCGCGTGCGCTAATCCTGTAGACCAAGTGGACGTCTCATATGAAATACGACGTTGTTCAGTGACACACTTCCGGTCAACTGACCTTTTGATCTCACGGCACACCGATTGTGCCGCGTGAAGACAGGCCGTTCGTGTCTCTCTCTCTCCCTTGTCCAGCTAAATTTCATTATCTGTAGCTCTATAGCGGTCAGCATGGCCGAATGGAGTAGAGCGTTGTCGCTTAAATCTCTATTGTGCTGATGTCGAGATAGCGGGTTCAACCTCTACACCGATCAGCAGGACTAAAATATTGACTTCTTGTCCTTGACTTGGGGACGTAAATTACAAGTACCTCAGAAGTCGGAGTGGGTTCGCCTTATGTCGATGGACACTGGTAATAGGGGATGCTAATCCAGGCGCAAAAATCAGTCCAGTGCACTAGATGTAATAGGACGTATATGGACTACTCTTGAGTACAAAGCGAATGGGAAAATGTTTTTTGTAGCTTGTAATGTAAGAAACGTCTTGGGGAGTACTTGTGGTTGGCGTGGTACTGACCATCAGCCACCTAGTGGCGGTTGGTCTATAATAATGTGGGTCAAGCACCATATATACAATGGGACTTAAGGCGTGACAAGAGTTTGTTACTTTTCTTACATACTAACACAAAGAGAGACAATAGAATATAACCCCAAGATTCATATCCCAAAACTAATAAATATGAGAAAATATAACTAAAGGTTCAATTAAAAATAAAATTA
>JACEFZ010006847.1:0-97500 GCA_014155875.1 Cepaea nemoralis
AGTTCATAAAATTGATCTTACTTATTTAATTGATAGAGAGTATTTCTTGTCATAAAACATATATTACAAATTTATCATTATAAAATAAATAAAAACTCACAAACAGAGAGACTGCGTTAGGGCACTAATTAGCAGACCTATCTGCTCATCCTTTACCGTGTTTTTATTTTAAAACTGACCCAGGCCTAAAATGGGTACCTGGAAATGTCCCAGGAAGTATAGGCTGTCGGCGTGATGTTGAGCACATCCCCCATTGAGTGTTGTTTGGGTTGATACGAAATATGGATGCCGCCATATAGGCCGCAAGGAGTGTGAAAGAGGTATGTAAGTTACTTACTTTTCTATGAACAGAGGGAACCACGACATGGCTAGTACGCTTGCCTGTTGGTCTGATAGTCATTAATTTGAATCCCTTTCGAGGAGGTAATTTCTGTTTCATTGGCCTGACATCCCTGGTCGACCCAGACTAAAATGCGCATCATATAATTACTGGGAATTAGGCGGCCAGTGCAAAATTTGACAACACCACCCATTGACTGCCGATGTGTCTACTAAATATTGGCTAGCACCATATACCACATAGTAAGCTAGTTTTCTATTATGAAGCCTTTTCCCCACAGTGTAAAATATGACAAGGTTAGAGAAGTTGGTTTCGAACCTATTACTCTGTATGTCTGGTAACTGCGAAACTGCATTTCGCTTATCTTTAGCCATCGACGGCCGTTAGCAAAAATGTAGCATTGTGGAAAGATGTTGGAGGGTAGATAGCGGGTCGCTGCTATCAATGTGTGACACAGACTACACGGCCGAGGGAAAGGAATGTTTTCTCCTGGCAAGTGGAAAGGTGCCTTGGAAAGGAAAAGGGTCACAAAGCACCAGGAACATGAAGTGCGCATTTCCGAAGAGATGAATACGCTCGGAAAGGAACACATAGAGGCGACATATTGCTACAATACTATCATGTCTTCAAGCTAGCTTGCAGGTATGGATATCCAAGAGAAGAAAGACATTCAAAACAATGTATTCTCTACGAGAATTAAACACAGACGCCACAAACAATATATTGCACTATTTATCGCCTGACATATTTCGCTGTGGAAATTGGTTTCTGAGGAAAATACAAAGAAAACCATAGACAGACAGAAAAACCAATGAACAATTCCTTCAAGAAACAAATGAAGATCGTAAACTGATTAGAGACATTAGACGTAGACAGCAAAAGTGTTTGCGCATGTTATGAAAAGAAATGACTTGGAGAACTTGGTAACGACTGGCAAGATCGAAGGGAACAGACCAAGGGGAAGACCGAGAAGTAAATACCTGGATGGCTTGGCACATGACATGGTCAAGACAGGAACACAGAGCTGATCCACGACTCTCGTGATCGAGTGAGATGGCAGAACATGACCGCCACGCTTAACGGCTTGGCACATGATGGATGGATATTTCGCTGCATCTCGACAGGTGTATACTGCAGAGTTGTATATTAAATAAAGTGAATAAATTAAAAACGCTTTAGCTTTAAACATTAAAGCACATAGTCACAGGTATTGTTTGCATGTGGAGCATCTGTTATCCCCAAGGTAAATTCAAATACAAGGCGAACTCGTTTGTTTGCATAAAACCGGCTGCAGCCGCCTACTGCTAACACCTAAATATATTTGAGCAATCGTTTCTTGTGCGTCGAATACAGTATACGAAACCCTTTTTCTGTGTTAACGTTAAAGACATATTTAATGAGGTGTAAGAAAGATACTTGGAAATAATTACATAAGCGAGTCTGTGCTCCTCCTTCCCCCCCCCCCTCCCACCCCACCCCCCCCCCCCCGGTCCCCTGAAGAGGAAAGAAGTTAAAGATGTCGAAAGGGAGGATCACTTTTGAAGATTGTGAGCCTCATGTTGTGCTTGCTCAACTGTGGAGTGTATTAAACTAAACCTGGTTCCGCACAAACAACCACAATTATCACATTTCTTATGTGTAATATCTTATGTGTACAATACATACATTTTTATTAGATGTTAATTGTAGCGCTAACTGACAATCAAAGAATCAGAGAACAATTAATGCTGGGAAACAGTGTGTAATATTCGCTTATCCAAGTGTTTTCTTCAATATTCTCTCATTAGTTGTTGTTCATGGTATTCTTGCTGTTTCGCTAAAATGTCACCTGCTTAATTGTGACTGTAAAGTACAGGCAAAGGACCCTTTCAAGCGCATTGGGCTTACATTGCTAGACCCATATTTTATAGACCAATCGGAACTTGGTGTATGAGGACGTAGGTATCACGCCGTCGCCTTACTTCCCAAGAAACTTCTTTGTGCCTATTTTAGGTTGGGTCGACCTGGCAGTCCAAGTCAATTAAAAGATAATGAATCCGCCCCGATGCGGATGGAACCTGTGACCACAGGGATGACAGGCGCGCGCCTAGCCACTACGCTACCGCGGTTCCATCATTGTGACTGAATAGACCAGCATTCTGCTAGCAATCGTGATTCGCACTAGACACACAAGTCAGCAGTACACGCATCTAGATCTGGGTGTAAGGGCACGTATTGGCTGCCGAGTGTTCCTTTGTTAACCAGACTAGCGTCTGCCTCGACGCTGACACCTCAGCTCCACAACATCCACTGTTTGTCATGTGCATGTGGTGTAATATAGATTATCTATTATAATCATGATACATTTCCATTCTGGCACAGAGGAACACTACCGACCTGTTTTGTCGTGTGAACCTGGGGATGCTGAGAACTATATATCAATGCTGTACTCATCCGGTAAGCTATAATGTTGTATGAATACATGTCAAAAAATAATGTTTATAGAAACTCTCTCTCTCTCTCTCTCTCTCTCTCTCTCTCTCTCTCTCTCTCTCTCTCTCTCTGTGTGTGTGTGTGTGTGTGTGTGTGTGTAATGGATGTGGTGTTTAGGTTGGTTATATGATGTGGGTGTTTTGATGCTGTGTGGCGGGTATGTGTCGATAATTTTGGTGAGGTGTGGGTGTGTGTGGATGGGTGGCGTTGTGAGGGTATACGTGTGTGTGTGGGTGGATGGGTGTTTGTGTATTATACATGTATGTATTCTTCCGCAGCTGCCATTTATCCGTCATTTGAGTAGAGGCCCTCAACCAACTCTCACCTAGCTGCTCTATCTTTAGTTATATCCCATACACCTCCCCCCCCCCCCCATCAATGTCCTTCAAGTATTATTCATCTCTGTCTCTATTTGTCTTCTCTGTGTATATGTTTGGTCTCCCTCTATTTCTTTTGCGTAGGTGGTTCCAGATAAAGGACTGTCTGGTTATACTATGATCATGTATTCTCAATGTGTCCTGTCCAGCTCCAGAGGTCTGTTTCTCCATCTCTTGATTCGCTGAAATCTGTCTGGTTCTCTCCCTAAGCTAAGCATTAGTGACTGCTGTTATACAATTTTAGTAGTTCCATTTTGTGAAGCGTCACTTAATGAATCTCTGTAGTTTATTAGTAAATGCCTTAGTCGTTCTTTATGTTTCTGGTCCATTCAGTCTGAACGATACGTATATGTATTCCGTGCATGCAATTTCAAGTAACATGTATTTGTCAAAGTTCCGTTTATTTAATAATGATAACCTCATGTTAATTGTTAAGCTGCGATGATGTTAGATTTAGTGGTCAAATGTTGCTTTCATTTACTATGATTTATGTTTTATGTATCATTATTCGTCTCCCTTTTATTTTATTGCCAGAGTTATAAGAAACATGACACCAAATTCTAACCCAGCTGCCACTACCGCTAACAGTCATTGACTTCTGGCGGCTTGTGACCCAGTACAAGGTGTCTTTGATAGTGGCATTCGAGAGGGATTGAGCACTGAAGACATGGTAACCATTAGGGTAGAACTGTTTATTTAAAATATGTGCAGTGTCTGGTGTAATAATACCCCTGGATTATACAGCTTTTTGAAACAGTATACTTCTGATATTGTATATGAAAACATCACCATGGATTAGGCTGCTTTGATTAATCTGCAGTTGCTAGAAAATTTCATAGCCATGTACCACTCGAGCCAAAGTGCAATAAGAACACAAGAAGGTATATCTGATCTTTTCACAGTCAATACAGGAGTAAGTAATACACCTTCTATTTAATGTCTATATAGACCGAATATCCAAAGAAGCAAGCCTTGACAGAACAGATTCAGAAAATTTCGAACTCTTTACTTCATGTGAAACAACAGATTCACCAACAATAAATGACATTTTATTTGCAGACGATCAATTCCTGTTTATAGCGACGAGGGAGCCTGCAAATCATATTAATAAGTTAAGTTCAACATGTAGCATCTACAATAGGAATATAAATACACCCAAAACTGGAGTAATTAATGCAAGTGGCACATCTACTAAGTATATAGATAAATAGCACATCGCTGAAATAAGTTAAAGAATTCAAATATCTTGGAAGTATCGTCACAGAAGATGGCAGAATAGATAGAGAAATCTAAATTACATGTTAAAAAGCAAGTGCGCTATATATCAACTATCGCCAATACTGAAACTTCCAAATATACGTAAACGACAGATAATAAATAACATATTCACACCAACCCTATGCTACCAATGTCAAACTTGGACAGTATCCAAATCACACGTACGCAAAATCAACACCTGTGAGATGAGCTGCTTGAGGAAATCTGCCAACTTAGCAATCTGAGACCGAATAAGAAATTATGTTTTCAGACAGACAGAGGGATCAATACCGTGTGCAAAATATATTGAAAGACAGAAGATCAAATGGTTTGGCCATCTCGTTAGAATGCAACATCATTAACAACCAGCACTGGCCCTATATTAAAGAACATCTGCTACGAGAGCAAAGTGACGCCCGAGAAATAAAATGGATCTAAGACATCAAAGACATCACACGGCATCCCATGTATGGGGTCCAAAGTCACCCATGAATAGCTGGAACACCAACTATCCCTCCCCACGACAGCTGACGGCAAAAGGAGAAGACGATGATGATGATTAATGCATGGAAATCATGGTTGCACATGATAGGCTACTTTAGCATATAATAGGAAGTCAAATAAACAGTCAAAAATTACGAACAATCATATTTTCTGTGGCAGCATATGTGTTTGAGACTTTGATGTTTAAAAAATCAGCTCAAACCACATTTCTGCCTGTGAAAAGAAATGTGATAGAATTCTATTAAAGATGCAGCGGTCAGAAAGGAAACAAACAGATATATATTTAGAAAACAGAACTAGATAATGAAGTAGATTGGCTATTAAGACAAACATAAATGAGAATATTAAATATTTTGAACATTTTAAAACAACATGAAAGTCTAGAAAGATCCTTACACAGGGATGTGTAGCGGGTAGTCGGAGAAGAGGCAGACCGTAACATAAGCTGAACTCAAGATGTGATAGATACTTAAATATGACAACAACATGAGCATCATCATCATCATCAACGTCTGCCGCTCATGTTATCTGTGTGGCACACATTTCATATTAATCACCTTGGAAATCCTGTTTAAAAGCAGATAATCATTAGACTATTTCTGATTTTCCTGACCATTTATTTCCTACAGGCTGCTCATTTCATTTTTTATCCCTTGACCCCGCGAAGGGAATATTTAACCAGTTATTGTGTTGTATGCATCAGTTCACGACTTCCTGTGAAAGTTTCCACTTTTAATATTGAATAATTGTGCCCTTATAATTTTTCTTTGACTGTGTGATTTCCAGAACATCTTATGCAATTTGCATGTTATGTATTTGTTTATGCCTGTTTTCAAATCATACTGTAGGACGTATATTTTACTTGTTTGATAAAATAAAAAACAATAAAAACAATAAAAAATGTATTATATACGGGGAAAGTCACAACTAAGTTTCTGGTTTACCATGAAGGGCGGCACCTAAACACTGAAACAACATGAAGGTTAACTAATTGTAAAATTATGCTGTGTACTTTGGACGTAATTATTTATTAAATTAAACAAATAAATCTGAAACGTAATATTTATTGATGTTATTTTATTGCTGGCCATTGATAAACTGGATAACCGTTAATAATCTCTAGAGGTATCATTCAATGTCAGCATAATCTGATTAGCTTTAGTGGCAATAGTTGCTGAATACACGAATATACCATATCAGACCATATACAACTGAATTGATTAAGAGAACATTGAACAACGAGACCTGAAAATGCAGCAACCAAATTACAGTGCCGACTTTACCCCGATTGATTTTCACTATTTGGTCACTTGAAAGCTCACTAGAGCAGTAATGTTTTACTGACAATGGAAAGGTTGAACATGAGGAACGAATGAGTCTGAGATAACAGAGCGAATACTAAAAGAGTCAGATTACTGAAGACATTAGTGAATGATGGCGAATAGTATGTGATATGCAAGGAGACATGGGTGCAATTATAAATAATGTTAGTGGATCATATTTATTGTTACATGCATATGTAACTTACCTATCAATTTCTTCTTGCATCTCAATGAAGCCCATAAGCGGGCACTATCCCGATGTTTATACTTCACCTTGACACCGCAAGGTTCAAGAGGAACATGATGAGATGAGATGAGATGAGATCTCAATGAAAAATACACAATTCGCACTTCACGCAGTCTTTCATTAGTCTCTGGCAATTTTTTTTACCATAAAACCTGTGTGATGTCAGATTGCGTGCCCAATTCTTAGCCCTTTGAAAATAACATTTGTTCGTTCGCTCTTTCGTCGTTGTTCTGTGGTTTTGTCTACATTGAACAAATCAGATAATTTCTTCTTCTCAGACAATTGGTCATTATTTACCCGACGGTGAGGCAGATACAAAAACCTGCTCGTTGTTCAACATCAAGACTTCATTACTCGATTCATGTGACGCCTGTGAGGTTCAGAGAGTTACAGTCGTCGTCAATGAAGAAAACACGCCGACGTCGATAAACTTTTTCGGTAAATTTGCCACGGGAATACGATAATTTTAATGTCATTGCCCTTTTATTATGGTGATCTGTAATTAGGCAAATCATTATAAACTAGGCACTTTTAAAAAAGGTAGTTTGCCGTTGCTTTCCTTCCTGTCAGTAACCATACTGGTCGGTGACCCGCCTAGCCA
Organism: Cepaea nemoralis; assembly: GCA_014155875.1. NCBI lineage: Eukaryota > Metazoa > Mollusca > Gastropoda > Stylommatophora > Helicidae > Cepaea > Cepaea nemoralis. The sequence goes on from JACEFZ010006847.1 coordinate 7,121, forward strand.
TTGTCCCTTGAAAGTGATCTGCTGCCTACCGTCACGAAAGTTGAGACCATAACCAACAACTATCTGTCGGCCGCCCTAAAAATTTCATCCACCACCTGCCTTCCGTGGCTTCCTGTGAACAACTTCCAATAAACGAATACGAAAGAGCATCACATAATCCACAGAAAAACACTCAAACAGCGATATCTGAAGATTAAGCGTTAGGACGAAGTGGCTGAGATATATTTTACCGTAAGTGTTGCACACAGTGAACAACTAAGGTTAGAATTAAATTGTAAAAAGACACAGGTTATGGTCGTCACTTGGAAGAAAGAAAAACCGCAATGTAATATACAAGTAAATGGGAATATTCTTCAACGAGAATAGGTACAATTATCTCGGAACAGTAATAACATCTGATGGGAGATGCCTTCAAGAGATTAGAACAAGCATCGCCATGTCGAAAATAGCCTTTAACAAGATAAGTGGAGAATGCAAAGAATACCATGGACAGACAGAAAAACCATTGGCCAAGTACTACAAAAAACAAATGAAAATCGTAAATGATTAGAGAAATTAGACGTAGACAGTCAAATGTTTTGGGTATGTATGAGAAGAAATGAATTGGAGAACTTGGTGACAACTGGCAAGATCGAAGGGAACAGACCAAGGGGAAGACATAGAAGTAAATACCTGGATCGCTTGGCCATATGGCATGGTAGAAACAAGAACACTGAGCTGATCCACTACTCTAGTGATCGAGTGAAATGGCGAGTCATGACCGCCCACGCTTTCCGGCATGGCACATGATGGATGGAATACAATAATACGCTTCTTGCTTGTGTAGTATCAGATAGTTCATTGCACTTGATAGCAATTATTCAGTGAGTGAGTGAGTGGGTGGGTGGGTGGGTGGGTGGGTGGTGGGTGGGTGGGTGGGTGGGTGGAGTGAGTGAGTGAGTGAGTGAGTGAGTGAGTGAGTGAGTGAGTGAGTGAGTGAGTGAGTGAGAATTTCAAGGCAACATAGTCGAATTTATTGCCCTGGGTTCTATCAGATATGGCCCAGTCTTTTTCCGATGATCCGTCTGCCAAAAGCGTCGCAGAAAGCATTAACTCCACCCCCGCCCCCCCCCCCCACCCCCTCACTTTTGTTTCCAACTCAAAGTAAAATACGGTTGCTATTTAATGATAACGTATCTTCTTCTTCTTCTTTCGTTCGCCTGAAACATGTCTACAACTGCAATGTCGTCTCTTGTATGAATCTAACAGTCTTTTTTAGTTCATTCAGCGGTCCATAGAGTTTATCCTTCCACTGTTGTCTCTCTAGGCCAGAAGGTTCGCCTGGATATGTTGTAGTTTGGGCAATCCTGGAGTATTTGCTCTGCTGTCTGCGACGCCAAACCACATGTGCACATGGCTGAGTCACCAATCTTGAATTTTGTATACAAGTGGTTGCGTAATCTATTGTGTCCTGTTCTGAGGCGCAGAAGAATGACCTGTTCTGGTCTGTCCATAACGTGGTAGTCGTCTTGAGTAAGGTTTGGTGGCTTTCTGATTGATTTGATCATTCTTTTCTTTTGGTGGTATGTAATAGGCACATCAGGTTGTTCTTCTTTTGCTCCTTCCTTAGCCAATCGATCAGCTCTGTCGTTTCCGGGGACTCCACAGTGGGATGGTATCCACTGTATGGTGATCTTACGCTGACTGCTAAGTTCAGAAAGTAGTGTCCTCAGAACTGGCAATTTTCCAGACAGGAGCGCCTCTATTACGGATTTTGCATCTGTCAATATCACTGCAGGTTGTGTACCATGGCTAGTATTTTGTAATTTCTCTGTGGCTATCTTGATTGCCTCAATTTCAGCATCATAGTTATGGCAGTACTTTCCTGTTGGAATTCTGGCCGTGTCTCTAGTATTATTTGGGTATTCTATGTACACTCCCGCTCCTCCATTTCGAACAGCATTTTGTGCTGACCCATCTGTGTAGACTCGGATCCAGAGGTCCTGTGGGTATTCATCATCAAGGAAGCTGAGAGTGGCTGTTCTGCGCTGTACACTGTTCTGTTCTTCCTTGTCCAATATTCCTCTAACTTTTGACTGGATTTGTAGCGATATTCTATGTTCATCTTTCCACGGGGTTCGCTCTGGAATAGTTGTCAGGGGGATACCAACTGTGGAAGATCGATGGATTTCTCTGCAGAGTTGTTTGGCCTGGTGGATGAAACTACTTCTTTTCAACCGCCCCATAGCTAAGTTTTCAAATCTGTTCTTCATAGGGTGGCCTGGCAAGCTGAGAAACTTTTCTGCTTGTATTAGTGTTTTTGTATCTCTGCGTTCTCTTAAAGCTTGTGTCCTCCCCATTTTCTCCATTGCTACTATAGGGGTTGATCTCATCCCTCCTGTGATGACTCTAAGAGCTTGATTTTGCACCTGTCCAGCTCCTGCAATGTAGTTTTTGATGCTGAACACCACGCAGTTGACCCGTATTCCAAGTGTGGTCGTATGCTCTGTTGATAAACTTTGCTAAGTATTTTCCCACTGGCTCCCCATGTGGTTCCACTTAGCTTTCTCAGGATGGCAATTTTCCTTCTGGCTTTTGCTACTGCTTTTTTTATGTGTTTTCTCCATGTCAACCTGTCGTCGAATGTTACACCAAGGTATGTTGGTTCCTTATCTTCTCTTAGGGGTGTTCCATTTATCTGAATGCTCCCTGCCTTTTGTTCGGAGAAAGGGTAAATAGAGTGGTGCTGCACTTGTCAGTGTTTATGCTGATACACCATCTATCCGCCCATGCAACAAATGTATCTACAGCTCTCTGTAGCAATATGGTGGCCACTGATGCATGTTCATTTGCGCTCCACAAAACCAGGTCATCAGCGTACATTGCCGCTTTAATTCCATCGGGCAGATTAGCAACAAGATCATGATGAAGATTAGAAAAAGTGTTGGGGACAGGACTCCGCCCTGGGGAACACCGTGACGTAATAGCACTTTCTTGCTCTTGAGACCGTCTATCTGTACTCGGGCTCTTCTGTTGTGCAAGTATGCTTTTACCCATTTGTACATTCTTCCATTGACTATACAGTTTCTCAGTTTCTTCATCAGACCCTCTTTCCAGACTTTGTCAAAGGCTTTCTTCAGATCTATCCAAGCCGCAAGTACCAGCTTCTTCTCTTGGAATGCATCCTCAACTTCTTGAGAGAGGTAGGTTGTCTGATCTTCCGTAGAGTAGCACTGCCTAAAGGCAGCCTGTTGTGGCACAAGGATGTTTTCACTTTCAATGTACCATTGTAGTCTGTGATTGATGACGCGTCCATTGTTTTGCAGAGACAACTGGTGAGGCTAATGGGTCTGTAGCTGGAGGCAATGGAACTGTCTTTCCCAGATTTAGGAGGGGTATCATGATTGCTTCTCTCCAGACTTGTGGAACACTGCCTAAGGTCCATGTATTATTAAAGATCTGTAGCAACTTTGCTTTGGCCTCTGTTCCTAGGTTCCTGATCATTTCATGGAGATACCATCAGCTCCTGGTGATTTTCTCATTTTCAGTTTTGATATGGCTAGCTCCAGTTCACTGAATTTGATAGAATTTCTTCATAACCTCATGTACAATTTCCTTCTGTCCTGTATTTTGCCATTTCTCTCGAATCTCCTGTTGTTTCTCTGGACTAATTTCAATATTGTTATCTTGTGCGAATGAGTCCGCAAAATGGTCAGCTGCTTGCTTTCCTGTTAAAATGTTTCCGTCTTTATGTAGCGCAATTTTTGAGTTTCTCCCTGTGCCCTCATCGTTAAGTTGATAACGTATCAAAACGAGGGCATGATCTGTTGTGAAAAGTTACAATAGCCACTCATTATTTGACACGGGAATGTGAAACGTAAGATATAAACGAGGTCAAACGGGTTAGAGCGTTTGCTCTTGAACGTCTGGTGCACTGATGACGAGGTAGGCGGTTTCAACCCCTACACCGGCATTAAGTTGAACTTAAACGTTGACTTCTCGTTCAGAAAGCCATGGCAAACTGCTGAATGTACAATTGCCTAGAAAATCAAACATGGGCCCGCAAAGTGCATGCAACATATGAAATGTGAAAAGTGGGAAAACATTTGCGAACACGGAGATTATTTTACGGACCGTTTCGTATGTGTCAAGAAGAAGTCAAGAAAAGATGCGGACGGCTCAAAATCTATTTTAAGTATGTGCTATTACTACAGAGAATTTTGGAATTTGACTGCTGTGTGTAATGTATTCTTTAATGTATGGCATGAGTACTTGTACTTCAAAACAAAGAGAGTAAACACCGATATGTAATATAGCAGTTTTATAAATAATTAACTCATGTAAAGACTGTAAAAGTTCAAATGTATGTCCTTATCAGGACGTCGCAAAAGACTCCAGCGTGTACTGGGTGTTTGTATTTGTGTAGGCAATGTTGTGTTCGCCGGCTTCCTGCCGAGGGGTTAGCAGCTTTCTCCGTAACCCCGAATACTCTCGTGGTTGACGTGAGCTACACGAGAATAGGAAGCGGTTCGAGTCGCGCCAATGACTTATGAGAGTATGGAGCCGGTCGCTCAGAAATCAATGGCAAACTACTGAGCGTAATCTTGTCAAGAAATCAAAAATCATCTGAAACATTGCTGATGTTGACAGAGATGTCCTGCAAAGAATATGCAAAGTAAACAAAAAATGTTGCGTTCACTAGTATGCCCTTGCTTTCTGAACAACCGACTATCATATCTTTGCGAAAATAAACTCAAAGCGATTTTCTTTCATATGTCACGAGGCTTGCTCGAGCCCCGTTCGTCGAGATTGTAAATTAATGTTCATTATCCCTAATTCACAGTTTCAACATGTGTGGGGTCTGTGGTTTGCAGGTGACAACTGGGTAATGCAGGCTAAGTTGCGAAATAACATTCATATGTCTGATTCACACTATTATAATAACAAATTATTCCTAAAATTAATGTAACTTTATGATTTTCTCTCGTGGATTATGAAACAGAATACCTGACCTTTCGGTTAAAGTCGCAAAGTAAAAGTCCTTGTGCTCGTTGTGCGCGTTATAAATCCCACGTCTGTTAGAAATTGCCATAAGGCCGCCGTTCTGGCAAACTGTTGGGAAGGAAAACCTACCCACGGCAAGATAGAACCATAACCTTTGATGGAACAAATTCTTAGAATAAGCATGTTGTGAGCCGAAGTAGTGCACACTGACTTCTGAGGTGCATAACTAGGGGAAACAAACTCCGCTCGAAATAGAAACAAGAGAGAAGAAGTAACACTTCCATTGCACACTGGACATCTCCATATAGAGATCCCTCCTTCTACTATAGAACACGCAGGCAGAATATCAGAACAGTGCACGAACTACTTGGTGTCGACAAGGATACAGATGGGTGCTGGTCCACTATCATTACTGCTACTACTTTCTATACATTAATGTGTAATATCCCATCAGTGCACACCATGAATTAAACCAGATCTGTACGAGTGAGAGGCGGGCGTCATAACCTCTCAGCCACTTCGTCCCTTCATAATTAAATGATAGATATGTAATGTTTATTACCGGCTTAGTCACAATCATAGGTTGTTGGGCCTGTTTTACATAGACAATAAAAAGAATTGCTGATAACCTTCTCAAGTTCCTCTACCTCCTGTATTTAAATACAGGAGGTAGAGGAACTTGAGAAGGTTATCAGCAATTCTTTTTATTGTCTATGTAAAACAGGCCCAAACAACCTATGATTGTGACTAAGCCGGTAAATAAACATTACATATCTATCATTTAATTATGAAGGGACGAAGTGGCTGAGAGGTTATGACGCCCGCCTCTCACTCGTACAGATCTGGTTTAATTCATGGTGTGCACTGAATGGGATATTACACATTAATGTATAGAAAGTAGTAGCAGTAATGATAGTGGACCAGCACCCATCTGTATCCTTGTCGACACCAAGTAGTTCGTGCACTGTTCTGATATTCTGCCTGCGTGTTCTATAGTAGAAGAGGGATCTCTATATGGAGATGTCAGTGTGCAATGGAAGTGTTACTTCTTCTCTCTTGTTTCTATTTCGAGCGGAGTTTGTTTCCCCTAGTTATGCACCTCAGAAGTCAGTGTGCACTACTTCGGCTCACAACATGCTTATTCTAAGAATTTGTTCCATCAAAGGTTATGGTTCTATCTTGCCGTGGGTAGGTTTTCCTTCCCAACAGTTTGCCAGAACGGCGGCCTTATGGCAATTTCTAACAGACGTGGGATTTATAACGCGCACAACGAGCACAAGGACTTTTACTTTTGCGACTTTAACCGAAAAGGTCAGGTATTCTGTTTCATAATCCACGAGAGAAAATCATAAAGTTACATTAATTTTAGGAATAATTTGTTATTATAATAGTGTGAATCAGACATATGAATGTTATTTTCGCAACTTAGCCTGCATTACCCAGTTGTCACCTGCAAACCACAGACCCCACACATGTTGAAACTGTGAATTAGGGATAATGAACATTAATTTACAATCTCGACGAACGGGGCTCGGAGCAAGCCTCGTGACATATGAAAGAAAATCGCTTTGAGTTTATTTTCGCAAAGATATGATAGTCGGTTGTTCAGAAAGCAAGGGCATACTAGTGAACGCAACATTTTTTGTTTACTTTGCATATTCTTTGCAGGACATCTCTGTCAACATCAGCAATGTTTCAGATGATTTTTGATTTCTTGACAAGATTACGCTCAGTAGTTTGCCATTGATTTCTGAGCGACCGGCTCCATACTCTCATAAGTCATTGGCGCGACTCGAACCGCTTCCTATTCTCGTGTACTCACGTCAACCACGAGAGTATTCGGGGTTACGGAGAAAGCTGCTAACACCTCGGCAGGAAGCCGGCGAACACAACATTGCCTACACAAATACAAACACCCAGTACACGCTGGAGTCTTTTGCGACGTCCTGATAAGGACATACATTTAACTTTTACAGTCTTTACATGAGTTAATTATTTATAAAACTGCTATATTACATATCGGTGTTTACTCTCTTTGTTTTGAAGTACAAGTACTCATGCCATACATTAAAGAATACATTACACACAGCAGTCAAATTCCAAAATTCTCTGTATAATAGCAACATACTTAAAATAGATTTTGAGCCGTCCGCATCTTTTCTTGACTTCTTCTTGACACATACGAAACGGTCCGTAAAATAATCTCCGTGTTCGCAAATGTTTTCCCACTTTTCACATTTCATATGTTGCATGCACTTTGCGGGCCCATGTTGATTTTCTAGGCAATTGTACATTCAGCAGTTTGCCATGGCTTTCTGAACGAGAAGTCAACGTTTAAGTTCAACTTAATGCCGGTGTAGGGGTTGAACCGCCTACCTCGTCATCAGTGCACCAGACGTTCAAGAGCAAACGCTCTAACCCGTTTGACCTCGTTTATATCTTACGTTTCACATTCCCGTGTCAAATAATGAGTGGCTATTGTAACTTTTCACAACAGATCATGCCCTCGTTTTGATACGTTATCAACTTAACGATGAGGGCACAGGGAGAAACTCAAAAATTGCGCTACATAAAGACGGAAACATTTTAACAGGAAAGCAAGCAGCTGACCATTTTGCGGACTCATTCGCACAAGATAACAATATTGAAATTAGTCCAGAGAAACAACAGGAGATTCGAGAGAAATGGCAAAATACAGGACAGAAGGAAATTGTACATGAGGTTATGAAGAAATCTATCAAATTCAGTGAACTGGAGCTAGCCATATCAAAACTGAAAATGAGAAAATCACCAGGAGCTGATGGTATCTCCAATGAAATGATCAGGAACCTAGGAACAGAGGCCAAAGCAAAGTTGCTACAGATCTTTAATAATACATGGACCTTAGGCAGTGTTCCACAAGTCTGGAGAGAAGCAATCATGATACCCCTCCTAAAATCTGGGAAAGACAGTTCCATTGCCTCCAGCTACAGACCCATTAGCCTCACCAGTTGTCTCTGCAAAACAATGGAACGCGTCATCAATCACAGACTACAATGGTACATTGAAAGTGAAAACATCCTTGTGCCACAACAGGCTGCCTTTAGGCAATGCTACTCTACGGAAGATCAGACAACCTACCTCTCTCAAGAAGTTGAGGATGCATTCCAAGAGAAGAAGCTGGTACTTGCGGCTTGGATAGATCTGAAGAAAGCCTTTGACAAAGTCTGGAAAGAGGGTCTGATGAAGAAACTGAGAAACTGTATAGTCAATGGAAGAATGTACAAATGGGTAAAAGCATACTTGCACAACAGAAGAGCCCGAGTACAGATAGACGGTCTCAAGAGCAAGAAAGTGCTATTACGTCACGGTGTTCCCCAGGGCGGAGTCCTGTCCCCAACACTTTTTCTAATCTTCATCAATGATCTTGTTGCTAATCTGCCCGATGGAATTAAAGCGGCAATGTACGCTGATGACCTGGTTTTGTGGAGCGCAAATGAACATGCATCAGTGGCCACCATATTGCTACAGAGAGCTGTAGATACATTTGTTGCATGGGCGGATAGATGGTGTATCAGCATAAACACTGACAAGTGCAGCACCACTCTATTTACCCTTTCTCCGAAACAAAAGGCAGGGAGCATTCAGATAAATGGAACACCCCTAAGAGAAGATAAGGAACCAACATACCTTGGTGTAACATTCGACGACAGGTTGACATGGAGAAAACACATAAAAAAAGCAGTAGCAAAAGCCAGAAGGAAAATTGCCATCCTGAGAAAGCTAAGTGGAACCACATGGGGAGCCAGTGGGAAAATACTTAGCAAAGTTTATCAACAGAGCATACGACCACACTTGGAATACGGGTCAACTGCGTGGTGTTCAGCATCAAAAACTACATTGCAGGAGCTGGACAAGGTGCAAAATCAAGCTCTTAGAGTCATCACAGGAGGGATGAGATCAACCCCTATAGTAGCAATGGAGAAAATGGGGAGGACACAAGCTTTAAGAGAACGCAGAGATACAAAAACACTAATACAAGCAGAAAAGTTTCTCAGCTTGCCAGGCCACCCTATGAAGAACAGATTTGAAAACTTAGCTATGGGGCGGTTGAAAAGAAGTAGTTTCATCCACCAGGCCAAACAACTCTGCAGAGAATCCATCGATCTTCCCACAGTTGGTATCCCCCTGACAACTATTCCAGAGCGAACCCCGTGGAAAGATGAACATAGAATATCGCTACAAATCCAGTCAAAAGTTAGAGGAATATTGGACAAGGAAGAACAGAACAGTGTACAGCGCAGAACAGCCACTCTCAGCTTCCTTGATGATGAATACCCACAGGACCTCTGGATCCGAGTCTACACAGATGGGTCAGCACAAAATGCTGTTCGAAATGGAGGAGCGGGAGTGTACATAGAATACCCAAATAATACTAGAGACACGGCCAGAATTCCAACAGGAAAGTACTGCCATAACTATGATGCTGAAATTGAGGCAATCAAGATAGCCACAGAGAAATTACAAAATACTAGCCATGGTACACAACCTGCAGTGATATTGACAGATGCAAAATCCGTAATAGAGGCGCTCCTGTCTGGGAAATTACCAGTTCTGCGGACACTACTTTCTGAACTTAGCAGTCAGCGTAAGATCACCATACAGTGGATACCATCCCACTGTGGAGTCCCCGGAAACGACAGAGCTGATCGATTGGCTAAGGAAGGAGCAAAAGAAGAACAACCTGATGTGCCTATTACATACCACCAAAAGAAAAGAATGATCAAATCAATCAGAAAGCCACCAAACCTTACTCAAGACGACTACCACGTTATGGACAGACCAGAACAGGTCATTCTTCTGCGCCTCAGAACAGGACACAATAGATTACGCAACCACGTGTATACAAAATTCAAGATTGGTGACTCAGCCATGTGCACATGTGGTTTGTCGTCGCAGACAGCAGAGCACATACTCCAGGATTGCCCAAACTACAACATATCCAGGCGAACCTTCTGGCCTAGAGAGACAACAGTGGAAGATAAACTCTATGGACCGCTGAATGAACTAAAAAAGACTGTTAGATTCATACAAGAGACGACATTGCAGTTGTAGACATGTTTCAGGCGAACGAAAGAAGAAGAAGAAGATACGTTATCATTAAATAGCAACCGTATTTTACTTTGAGTTGGAAACAAAGTGAGGGGGTGGGGGGGGGGGGCGGGGGTGGAGTTAATGCTTTCTGCGACGCTTTTGGCAGACGGATCATCGGAAAAAGACTGGGCCATATCTGATAGAACCCAGGGCAATAAATTCGACTATGTTGCCTTGAAATTCTCACTCACTCACTCACTCACTCACTCACTCACTCACTCACTCACTCACTCACTCACTCACCCACCCACCCACCCACCCACCCACCACCCACCCACCCACCCACCCACCCACTCACTCACTCACTGAATAATTGCTATCAGAGTGCAATGAACTATCTGATACTACACAAGCAAGAAGCGTATTATTGTATTCCATCCATCATGTGCCATGCCGGAAAGCGTGGGCGGTCATGACTCGCCATTTCACTCGATCACTAGAGTAGTGGATCAGCTCAGTGTTCTTGTTTCTACCATGCCATATGGCCAAGCGATCCAGGTATTTACTTCTATGTCTTCCCCTTGGTCTGTTCCCTTCGATCTTGCCAGTTGTCACCAAGTTCTCCAATTCATTTCTTCTCATAACATACCCAAAACATTTTGACTGTCTACGTCTAATTTCTCTAATCAATTTACGATTTTCATTTGTTTTTTGTAGTACTTGGCCAATGGTTTTTCTGTCTGTCCATGGTATTCTTTGCATTCTCCACTTATCTTGTTAAAGGCTATTTTCGACATGGCGATGCTTGTTCTAATCTCTTGAAGGCATCTCCCATCAGATGTTATTACTGTTCCGAGATAATTGTACCTATTCTCGTTGAAGAATATTCCCATTTACTTGTATATTACATTGCGGTTTTTCTTTCTTCCAAGTGACGACCATAACCTGTGTCTTTTTACAATTTAATTCTAACCTTAGTTGTTCACTGTGTGCAACACTTACGGTAAAATATATCTCAGCCACTTCGTCCTAACGCTTAATCTTCAGATATCGCTGTTTTGAGTGTTTTTCTGTGGATTATGTGATGCTCTTTCGTATTCGTTTATTGGAAGTTGTTCACAGGAAGCCACGGAAGGCAGGTGGTGGATGAAATTTTTAGGGCGGCCGACAGATAGTTGTTGGTTATGGTCTCAACTTTCGTGACGGTAGGCAGCAGATCACTTTCAAGGGACAATGGCTAGCGTCACCGACCAGTATGGTTACTGACAGGAAGGAAAGCAACGGCAAACTACCTTTTTTAAAAGTGCCTAGTTTATAATGATTTGCCTAATTACAGATCACCATAATAAAAGGGCAATGACATTAAAATTATCGTATTCCCGTGGCAAATTTACCGAAAAGTTTATCGACGTCGGCGTGTTTTCTTCATTGACGACGACTGTAACTCTCTGAACCTCACAGGCGTCACATGAATCGAGTAATGAAGTCTTGATGTTGAAAAACGAGCAGCTTTTTGTATCTGCCTCACCTTCAGGCAAATAATGACCAATTGTCTGAAAAGAAAAAAATATCTTATTGGTTCAATGTAGACAAAACCACAGAACAACGAACGAAAGAGCGAACGAACAAATGTTATTTTCAAAGGGCTAAGAATTGGGCACGCAATCTGACATCACACAGGTTTTATGGTAAAAAAAATTGCCAGAGACTAATGAAAGACTGCGTGAAGTGCGAATTGTGTATTTTTCATTGAGATCTCATCTCATCTCATCTCATCATGTTCCTCTTGAACCTTGCGGTGTCAAGGTGAAGTATAAACATCGGGAGAGTGCCCGCTTATGGGCTTCATTGAGATGCAAGAAGAAATTGATAGGTAAGTTACATATGCATGTAACAAATAAATATGATCCAACTAACATTATTTATAATTGCACCCATGTCTCCTTGCATATCAACATACTATTCGCCATCATTCACTAATGTCTTCAGTAATCTGACTCTTTTAGTATTCGCTCTGTTATCTCAGACTCATTCGTTCCTCATGTTCAACCTTTCCATTGTCAGTAAAACATTACTGCTCTAGTGAGCTTTCAAGTGACCAAATAGTGAAAATCAATCGGGGTAAAGTCGGCACTGTAATTTGGTTGCTGCATTTTCAGGTCTCGTTGTTCAATGTTCTCTTAAATCAATTCAGTTGTATATGGTCTGATATGGTATATTCGTGTATTCAGCAACTAATTGCCACTAAAGCTAATCAGATTATGCTGACATTGAATGATACCTCTAGAGATTATTAACGGTTATCCAGTTTATCAATGGCCAGCAATAAAATAACATCAATAAATATTACGTTTCAGATTTATTTGTTTAATTTAATAAATAATTACGTCCAAAGTACACAGCATAATTTTACAAATTAGTTAACCTTCATGTTGTTTCAGTGTTTAGGTGCCGCCCTTCATGGTAAACCAGAAACTTAGTTGTGACTTTCCCCCGTATATAATACATTTTTTATTGTTTTTATTGTTTTTTATTTTATCAAACAAGTAAAATATACGTCCTACAGTATGATTTGAAAACAGGCATAAACAAATACATAACATGCAAATTGCATAAGATGTTCTGGAAATCACACAGTCAAAGAAAATTATAAGGGCACAATTATTCAATATTAAAAGTGGAAACTTTCACAGGAAGTCGTGAACTGATGCATACAACACAATAACATGGTTAAATATTCCCTTCGCGGGGTCAAGGGATAAAAAATGAAATGAGCAGCCTGTAGGAAATAAATGGTCAGGAAAATCAGAAATAGTCTAATGATTATCTGCTTTTAAACAGGATTTCCAAGGTGATTAATATGAAATGTGTGCCACACAGATAACATGAGCGGCAGACGTTGATGATGATGATGATGCTCATGTTGTTGTCATATTTAAGTATCTATCACATCTTGAGTTCAGCTATGTTACGGTCTGCCTCTTCTCCGACTACCCGCTACACATCCCTGTGTAAGGATCTTTTCTAGACTTTCATGTTGTTTTAAATGTTCAAAATATTTTAATATTCTCATTTATGTTTGTCTTAATAGCCAATCTACTTCATTATCTAGTTCTGTTTTCTAAATATATATCTGTTTGTTTTCCTTTCTGACCGCTGCATCTTTAATAGAATTCTATCACATTTCTTTTCACAGGCAGAAATGTGGTTTGAGCTGATTTTTTAAACATCAAAGTCTCAAACACATATGCTGCCACAGAAAATATGATTGTTCGTAATTTTTTGACTGTTTATTTGACTTCCTATTATATGCTAAAGTAGCCTATCATGTGCAACCATGATTTCCATGCATTAATCATCATCATCGTCTTCTCCTTTTGCCGTCAGCTGTCGTGGGGAGGGATAGTTGGTGTTCCAGCTATTCATGGGTGACTTTGGACCCCATACATGGGATGCCGTGTGATGTCTTTGATGTCTTAGATCCATTTTTATTTCTCGGGCGTCACTTTGCTCTCGTAGCAGATGTTCTTTAATATAGGGCCAGTGCTGGTTGTTAATGATGTTGCATTCTAACGAGATGGCCAAACCATTTGATCTTCTGTCTTTCAATATATTTTGCACACGGTATTGATCCCTCTGTCTGTCTGAAAACATAATTTCTTATTCGGTCTCAGATTGCTAAGTTGGCAGATTTCCTCAAGCAGCTCATCTCACAGGTGTTGATTTTGCGTACGTGTGATTTGGATACTGTCCAAGTTTGACATTGGTAGCATAGGGTTGGTGTGAATATGTTATTTATTATCTGTCGTTTACGTATATTTGGAAGTTTCAGTATTGGCGATAGTTGATATATAAGCGCACTTGCTTTTTAACATGTAATTTAGATTTCTCTATCTATTCTGCCATCTTCTGTGACGATACTTCCAAGATATTTGAATTCTTTAACTTATTTCAGCGATGTGCTATTTATCTATATACTTAGTAGATGTGCCAACTTGCATTAATTACTCCAGTTTTGGGTGTATTTATATTCCTATTGTAGATGCTACATGTTGAACTTAACTTATTAATATGATTTGCAGGCTCCCTCGTCGCTATAAACAGGAATTGATCGTCTGCAAATAAAATGTCATTTATTGTTGGTGAATCTGTTGTTTCACATGAAGTAAAGAGTTCGAAATTTTCTGAATCTGTTCTGTCAAGGCTTGCTTCTTTGGATATTCGGTCTATATAGACATTAAATAGAAGGTGTATTACTTACTCCTGTATTGACTGTGAAAAGATCAGATATACCTTCTTGTGTTCTTATTGCACTTTGGCTCGAGTGGTACATGGCTATGAAATTTTCTAGCAACTGCAGATTAATCAAAGCAGCCTAATCCATGGTGATGTTTTCATATACAATATCAGAAGTATACTGTTTCAAAAAGCTGTATAATCCAGGGGTATTATTACACCAGACACTGCACATATTTTAAATAAACAGTTCTACCCTAATGGTTACCATGTCTTCAGTGCTCAAATCCCTCTCGAATGCCACTATCAAAGACACCTTGTACTGGGTCACAAGCCGCCAGAAGTCAATGACTGTTATCGGTAGTGGCAGCTGGGTTAGAATTTGGTGGTCATGTTTCTTATAACTCTGGCAATAAAATAAAAGGGAGACGAATAATGATACATAAAACATAAATCATAGTAAATGAAAGCAACATTTGACCACTAAATCTAACATCATCGCAGCTTAACAATTAACATGAGGTTATCATTATTAAATAAACGGAACTTTGACAAATACATGTTACTTGAAATTGCATGCACGGAATACATATACGTATCGTTCAGACTGAATGGACCAGAAACATAAAGAACGACTAAGGCATTTACTAATAAACTACAGAGATTCATTAAGTGACGCTTTCACAAAATGGAACTACTAAAATTGTATAACACAGTCACTAATGCTTAGCTTAGGGAGAGAACCAGACAGATTTCAGCGAATCAAGAGATGGAGAAACAGACCTCTGGAGCTGGACAGGACACATTGAGAATACATGATCATAGTATAACCAGACAGTCCTTTATCTGGAACCCCTACGCAAAAGAAATAGAGGGAGACCAACATATACACAGAGAAGACAAATAGAGACAGAGATGAATAATACTTGAAGGACATTGATGGGGGGGGGGGGAGGTGTATGGGATATAACTAAAGATAGAGCAGCTAGGTGAGAGTTGGTTGAGGGCCTCTACTCAAATGACGGATAAATGGCAGCTGCGGAAGAATACATACATGTATAATACACAAACACCCATCCACCCACACACACACGTATACCCTCACAACGCCACCCATCCACACACAACCCACACCTCACCAAAATTATCGACACATACCCGCCACACAGCATCAAAACACCCACATCATATAACCAACCTAAACACCACATCCATTACACACACACACACACACACACACACACACAGAGAGAGAGAGAGAGAGAGAGAGAGAGAGAGAGAGAGAGAGAGAGAGAGAGAGAGTTTCTATAAACATTAATTTTGACATGTATTCATACAACATTATAGCTTACCGGGATGAGTACAGCATTGATATAATAGTTCTCAGCATCCCCAGGTTCACACGACAAAACAGGTCGGTAGTGTTCCTCTGTGCCAGAATGGAAATGTATCATGATTATAATAAGATAAATCTATATTACACCACATGCACATGACAAACAGTGGATGTTGTGGAGCTGAGGTGTCAGCGTCGAGGCAGACGCTAGTCTGGTTAACAAAAGGAGACACTCGGCAGCCAATACGTGCCCTTACACCCAGGATCTAGATGCGTGTACTGCTGACTTGTGTGTCTAGTGCGAATCAACGATTGCTAGCAGAATGCTGGTCTATTCAGTCACAATGATGGAACCGCGGTAGCGTAGTGGCTAGGCGCGCGCCTGTCATCCCTGTGGTCACAGGTTCCATCCGCATCGGGGCGGATTCAATTATCTTTTAATTGACTTGGACTGCCAGGTCGACCCAACCTAAAATAGGCACAAAGAAGTTTCTTGGGAAGTAAAGGCGACAGGCGTGATACCTACGTCCTCATACACCAAGTTCCGATTGGTCTATAAAATATGGGTCTAGCAATGTAAGCCCAATGCGCTTGAAAGGGTCCTTTGCCTGTACTTTACAGTCACAATTAAGCAGGTGACATTTTAGCGAAACAGCAAGAATACCATGAACAACAACTAATGAAGAGAATATTGAAGAAAAACACTTGGATAAGCGAATATTACACACTGTTTCCCAGCATTAATTGTTCTCTGATTCTTTGATTGTCAGTTAGCGCTACAATTAACATCTAATAAAAATGTATGTATTGTAACACATAAGATATTACACATAAGAAATGTGATAATTGTGGTTGTTTGTGCGGAACCAGGTTTAGTTTAATACACTCCACAGTTGAGCAAGCACAACATGAGGCTCACAATCTTCAAAAGTGATCCTCCCTTTCGACATCTTTAACTTCTTTCCTCTTCAGGGGACCGGGGGGGGGGGGGGTGGGGGTGGGAGGGGGGGGGGGGAAGGAGGAGCACAGACTCGCTTATGTAATTATTTCCAAGTATCTTTCTTACACCTCATTAAATATGTCTTTAACGTTAACACAGAAAAAGGGTTTCGTATACTGTATTCGACGCACAAGAAACGATTGCTCAAATATATTTAGGTGTTAGCAGTAGGCGGCTGCAGCCGGTTTTATGCAAACAAAACGAGTTCGCCTTGTATTTGAATTTACCTTGGGGATAACAGATGCTCCACATGCGAACAATACCTGTGACTATGTGCTTTAATGTTTAAAGCTAAAGCGTTTTTAATTTATTCACTTTATTTAATATACAACTCTGCAGTATACACCTGTCGAGATGCAGCGAAATATCCATCCATCATGTGCCAAGCCGTTAAGCGTGGGCGGTCATGTTCTGCCATCTCACTCGATCACGAGAGTCGTGGATCAGCTCTGTGTTCCTGTCTTGACCATGTCATGTGGCCAAGCCATCCAGGTATTTACTTCTCGGTCTTCCCCTTGGTCTGTTCCCTTCGATCTTGCCAGTCGTTACCAAGTTCTCCAAGTCATTTCTTTTCATAACATGCGCAAACACTTTTGACTGTCTACGTCTAATGTCTCTAATCAGTTTACGATCTTCATTTGTTTCTTGAAGGAATTGTTCATTGGTTTTTCTGTCTGTCTATGGTTTTCTTTGTATTTTCCTCAGAAACCAATTTCCACAGCGAAATATGTCAGGCGATAAATAGTGCAATATATTGTTTGTGGCGTCTGTGTTTAAATTCTCGTAGAGAATACATTGTTTTGAATGTCTTTCTTCTCTTGGATATCCATACCTGCAAGCTAGCTTGAAGACATGATAGTATTGTAGCAATATGTCGCCTCTATGTGTTCCTTTCCGAGCGTATTCATCTCTTCGGAAATGCGCACTTCATGTTCCTGGTGCTTTGTGACCCGTTTCCTTTCCAAGGCACCTTTCCACTTGGCCAGGAGAAAACATTCCTTTCCCTCGGCCGTGTAGTCTGTGTCACACATTGATAGCAGCGACCCGCTATCTACCCTCCAACATCTTTCCACAATGCTACATTTTTGCTAACGGCCGTCGATGGCTAAAGATAAGCGAAATGCAGTTTCGCAGTTACCAGACATACAGAGTAATAGGTTCGAAACCAACTTCTCTAACCTTGTCATATTTTACACTGTGGGAAATGGCTTCATAATAGAAAACTAGCTTACTATGTGGTATATGGTGCTAGCCAATATTTAGTAGACACATCGGCAGTCAATGGGTGGTGTTGTCAATTTCGCACTGGCCGCCTTAATTCCCAGTAAATTATATGATGCGCATTTTAGTCTGGGTCGACCAGGGATGTCAGGCCAATGAAACAGAAAATTACCTCCTCGAAAGGGATTCAAATTAATGACTATCAGACCAACAGGCAAGCGTACTAGCCATGTCGTGGTTCCCTCTGTTCATAGAAAAGTAAGTAACTTACATACCTCTTTCACACTCCTTGCGGCCTATATGGCGGCATCCATATATTCGTATCAACCAATCAACACTCAATGGGAGATGTGCTCAACATCACGCCGACAGCCTATACTTCCTGGGACATTTCCAGGTACCCATTTTAGGCCTGGGTCAGTTTTAAAATAAAAAACACGGTAAAAGGATGAGCAGATAGGTCTGCTAATTAGTGCCCTAACGCAGTCTCTCTGTTTGTGAGTTTTTATTTATTTTATAATGATAAATTTGTAATATATGTTTTATGACAAGAAATACTCTCTATCAATTAAAATAAGTAAGATCAATATTTATATGAACTTCTGTGACAATATTTTATACATGCTTGGTCTCACTCACTTGGTAGGACGTTGTGCAGTCGGTCTTTCCTTCTGACAGACAGTATTCGATTGTTATTGTATGTGTTGTTTTCCTGAACGTCTTCCTCTTCTTCTTCTTCGTTACATTTATCATCAGCACATACCAGACATACTGACTGATAGGAAATATGGCACACATTATATTGTCCAATAATTGTACTTGTTCATATGAAAAGATAAGTACAACAAAGACGAATTTACAAAGTATACCAATAGTACAAGTTATAGTACAAGTTATGAATAGTACAAATCACCAAAACATACAATATTTGATTGTAATATTACTTTATCTCTCCGTGTGATCTGTCCTATTACCCTTCAAAGCCTTCCTTAGAGCATCCATCCATCCATCATGTGCCATGCCGATAAGCGTGGGCGGTCATGTTTTGCCAGCTCACTCGATCACCAGAGTCGTGCATCAGCTCCGTGTTCATGTCTCGACCATGCCACGTGGCCAAGCAATCCACGCATTCACTTCCCAGTCTTCCCTTTGGTCTTTTCTCTTCGATCTTGCCAGTTGTCACCAAGTTCTCCAAGTCATTTCTTCTCATAACATGCCCAAAAAATTTGACTGTCTACGTCTAATGATTCTAATCAGTTTACGATCTTCATTTGTTTCTTGAAGGACTTGTTAATTGGTTTTTCTGTCTGCCCATGGTATTCTTTGCATTTTCCTCAGAAACCACATTTCCACAGCCATCGGATGTTTTTCAGCTTGACTGCTCATTGTGCACGCTTGACATCCATACACAAGTACGGGTTCTACTTAGCACTTCAACACTCTTTTTTCTCGTTTCAAATAATATCTTTTTATTGGTCAGTATGTTTTTCATCTTGCAAAAGACTACCTTTGCGATGGCAATTCTTGTTCTAATCTCTTGAAGGCGTCTCCCTTCAGATGTTATGACTGTTCCGAGATGACTGTATCGATTCACTTGCTTAGAGCATGCAATAATGTAAACCTGAAGTTTTTATGACTAAAGTGTCAGTCTCATGTTTATCATCTAAAGTGGATAGGATAGTAATTATGCAGTCAATGCGCATTTATACATTGTTGTCGCATAATACGGTGTTATTTCTGCGCATTCCATCATTTTATTGTGCATTTCTTGTCACTATGTCATTTTAAAACAGTTCCAACTCATCAAAGACGCCTTAAACTAGCCATGCATCTAGTTTAAGATAGAGGAAACATAGAACACAGTACTTGAAAGAAAGATTAGTATGATCGTAATGTACGACAGCACTTGATCACCAACGACACAACGCTACATACATTGTAATCGATTGCAAACCGTGACAATTAATAATAATGATAGCAATTGTCTTCTCTGACAGACAAATCATTCTCTTTGCATGTTCTCATTCTCTGCGGGAGTTGAATTAATGTCTTGTTACTGTAACTTAACTTAGTGTTGATTCTTAATAGTGAATTTGATGTCTATTTCTACGACTTGAAAGATTAGATTCTAATAATCACACTGCAAAAATTAAGAACAAAATATGTATTAAGGATCATTTAATGACGTGTAAGTAAAGGACGTTTTTACGCGCCTTAAGACTATTGGACTTATGGTGCTAGAACCATTGTTTGTCAAACCAACCCGGTCTGTGGATGATGTGTTCAGTCTCACACCGACCGCCTTTACCTCCCAAAACATGTCCTGGTACCCAGTTAAGGCTGGGTTGACCTAGAAGCCCAACTACATTTGAAAAACTCGAATCCACCCCGATACTGATTGACTCCATGACACATGACACTCTAACCATTATACTACCGTGACACATACAAGAATTTTAATGTATTTCGGAATATGTATATAAACTGGGTCGGCATAGGCCCCTGAAGATATAAATTGTCATATCACATTAGGAAAAGACTTTAATGCCAGAATTGAGGTAAACATTTTAGTCTGTATCGTGATGGACTTTAACCCGCAGTCCTCAGTATAACCATCTAAGTAATTATCAGCAATGGTACAGAATAACTAACAGATTCAGTGGCAAACTAAAAAGTAGGTTTGAACCAAACACAACTTAATGACAGAAAATGGGGAGTAGGGATGTGACACAGTTATGACTTTAAAGTTGTTAATATGGTTGCAGACATGTTGTATTATAACACAATGACAATATTTCGGCGATATATTAGACTATGGCAGATACGGGAAGTCGCTTGCGACGATTAATCTTCCCACGGCACTTAATCAGTTAAAAACAAATGAAGGATCCCTTTTCAAGCCACGAGACGTTTTGGGTAAATGGTGCAGGTGCTACATTTTTAGATCAACGAGTTTCAATGTGTAAACTGGCCAGAAAGTATCCTAGCGCACAGTTTAGGTCAGGTCTATGTAGGAGCTCTATCCATGGACAAAACTGCCCGCTTCGAAGAGGATTCGAACACATGACCACCGTGCCGAAAGACAAGGGCTCTGTCCATTGCGCTACTGCGGCTCGTGGTGGTACTGAAGCCTACAGTGAAAATCAATGTTACGGTTAGAAATACAGAGTTCATAGCTGAACCACAGACGGAGTCTTCTTTTGTGTGAGTGAACATGCATAGTCTCTCATTAGACCTCATCACTGCCCACAATATTTCTGCTTCTTTATAGTCTACATCAAATGGAAGGTGCGCTAGCGCAGTGACTAGCATGCTGGCCTATCGGCCCGGTCAAGTATTCGAATCTTCATTGAAGCAGACATTTACATAATTTTTTGACCTGTGGCCCATTGTCGACCCAGCACATAATCGGTACAAGAGAATGTCCTGTGACATATGCCTGGGTCATTGACATTGAGGTGAGTGACCTTTGTAGCGGGACTACGAGAAAAACAACCAGCCATGAAAAATAATGGTGAGGGTGAGTGCAGACCCCCCCCCCCCCCCCCAGGGTGGATGGGTGAGAGACATTTTAGTTTTGTGTGAAGTCAGGAGACTTGAGAGGACAGTGGGTGCTTGGACTCCGAGATGGTCGGTGGTCGGGTAGTTGAAGCGGAGACCGACTGAGGGTCTGATCGGTTTTTAGGGAGTGAGTTAGAGAGCTCCGTTCTGTGTGGTGTTATTCTCCCAGTTTTGAATGTAGGCCTAAACCCAAAGAGGGTTGGATAGTTAGTGGAGGCCTAGACCCAGTGTGTGGGTTGTATTGTGTGAGTTCCAGCCTTGGATAGTAGCTGGATACCTGTCTTGGAAATTTGAGATTAAGAAGGCCTTAAGAACGCAGTGATGTGTGCGTGTTAAGTGGTGAGGAGGATATATATATATATATATATATATATATATATATATATATATATATATATATATATATATATATATATATATATATATATATATATATATATATATATATTCTGTGTATTATATTGTTTTCTGGATATGGAAATATGTTACGTGTGTCCGTTTTCCTTCTGCATTAAAAGATTATGTGCGCCAACTCAATCTTGTTCACTGACTGGTGGATGTGTACTGCGGGGGGTGAGTTGTATTGTGAGACGGGTTGCTAGCTCAATTTACACTCCGTGGCGACATACTGGGAGCATTGTAACCTAGACAACGACCATCTCACTCGGTTATCATTAAGAACATCGTGAGATCCTGGAAAGCAAAGGCTGCTGGCGTAATATTGCCCACATCTTCCTTTAAAAGTCATTTGGTGTATACAATATGAGGTTAGAACCATATACCCAATAGCCAATAGCTGGCTGCTGAGGATGGGGACGGAGCGCTTATGGGAATGTCCCGAATGCTGTGATGTCGGTTCCTAAATCAATCAATCAATCAAAAACCCAATAGCCAAAAGTGCGTGGAAAATGGCCCTGTACTGACTTGACATCATACAATGACTAACAATATACTTGCTACTGGAAATCCAAGGCACCTAACAATAAACTACTCTTGAAATTAATGTTGGGCATCTGGATTACGTCACATTATTTCATTTCCATTCTTGATGTTGATTACCTTGAACTCCTTTTCCAGATTAGTCTGGTCTGATTCAGAGTTCTCCTCAAGGAAGTGAATCCTGTCTCGTATATTGCCTGAAGTCACTGTAGTATCCCTACATACCATGGCTATCTGTGTAGCTTTGTGCAGGAATTCATACTGTTCCTGAAATATTGATTATATACACATATTATGTACAATCATTGTTGTCATTTATTGTGAATATCTTTAAGTTCGATAATTATTGTCATCAAAACATATGGCTAAAAATAGTATTTGGACAATATATACATTTAAACACAGAAGACACAAGCAATATGTTGCATGATTTATTGCCTGGCATTGTACCTGCATATCGTCATGTGCATACCGCAGTTATATGCACCATGCAAGAAATAATGTTTAAAGTTTTTTTTTTTAGTTGCAACATCCTTGGCAACGAAGTACATGGCAAATTAACTAACGAAGGGGAATCACTACGCCAGTCTGACACATACCACAAGTAGGATTGGGCTAAGAGGTTTATATGAAGCAGCTATACACATAATATTGAATCATTTATAAAGACGATGCTGGTCTATGGCAATTATATTAATTAAAAGAAATACAGGAAAGTTCGAAACATTTAAAACTCCTGTCTCGCGAACAGGAGGAAATCATTCGAAACGTAGCTATATTTAATTATATATGCGTAACTGCGTTGGCTAGCATCGTATTTACGTAAATGAAAAACAAAGAAGACACAAGCAACAGATCGCACAATTTACTGCCTCCATGTCTCCGAGTGGCCGCAGGCAAGGAAAACCCCCTTATCGAAGCCATGGACACAGGATGATAAGAGGAGAATCATGGATGTATGTGACATTGGGTACAATCAGAGAAGTGTGCATGCTTGAGAAAAATGGAAGAGGAGGGGAGTGGGTCGGAATGTCAGAAGAAATGTCATATCTGCTGAGGGTCACAATCATACTGGACCCTGATAGCAGGTATTGACCGGCAGGGCATGTTGAATAAGAGGAGCGACAATTTATTCACGTCAGTTACCACCCTTGTGATGTAATCGTCCTCACGGATAGCTCTGAGCTAAGAGGTTCATAGCAAAAGTCATGTATGGTGATTAATAATGCATCTAGTCATATAACTGATGTGGAAGCACGACATTCCACTGTCTGGAGGACAAATAGCACACTTGTTGTCATTAAAATGGACTCATAGAGCATGCTTATAAGGGTGAAGACAGGCTTGCTATGTGCAGTGAGATGGTTCAATTAAAAAATCAAAGATATTGAGTATTTGTTGGATGATTTCCCCAGGTCATGCCAGTATATTGTGATACGAGTAGGCGGATAGACTGTCTGGGTCCGCAACGTTTGGGTGGGGTCACGATGAGTTAGACGTGGTCAGGACCTCTGGGATCACGTGTATTATGTGGCAGAACAGATAAATCATCATAGTCTAGAGAGAATGGTGATGCAGGAAGTGACTAAAGGATCTGATCCGCCTGAGAACAGGCCAGACGGACACATAACCATATTGCATCTGGTAGTATTAGAATTGGGATTCTTCCCTGGCTGTTGATGAGGATGGATCACGTATGGGAGAGTTCTGAGTGCTGTGATGTCGGTTCTTGACGCAGCTCATCTCAACTGCCTGGAATATTTCGCTCTATCTCCTCAAGCTTTCAGCCGTGAGTTTCTATTTACACGGAGGGCATTGTGGATGCCGGACTGCAAAAACTAAAGCAAATTTAGGCAAACTTTTGTTGTTCGTGGAACAGAGCATCCGAAAAATATGTTCTTTATTTACCACGTGACCAAAGTCAAACAGTGGCAGACGATAGACAAGGATGACCCGTAGGTACCACAGGATTTCAATAAAAGTCTTTTACTTTCCTTTTTACCCACATTGGTATATTTTCTACTACTCGATTTCCTATTGTCTTTTGCGTTATCCCAATGTAGGTGACCTTATATGTAATTATGGTCCACTGGTTTTGTTGCAAGTAGAGCATGGCCCCAATAAAATTCTTTACAAATGTTTCACCATCGTAAGACAGATGTTCTGCCACTGTTGTTGTCACGTGTAAATTAATCTGTCCCATTCTGAATCCATTTAAGTTGTGATCTTCCTGCTTGCCGCTTTCCCGGTAATCTTGTCTTCAGAGTTATCTTTACCACTTGTTTATGTCCTTTACATTCGCCAACGTTTACAGTTTCAGCAGTTTCATTTGTCCTAATAAATTGTTTTCTTTAATACTGAATTCTTGCTGGATATATGTTTATTCGTTTTTTCGTGGATTGTATTGTTAATAAACAGTGTAAAACTTATATTCAAAGACGCATAAGTACTTTTCCAGCTTATTTGATTCCTAGATACTAAAAATTGCTAACTCTCTGTAAGTTTTTCCCATTGGTAAATATAGCTATTGACATGTATTTCATCGGTTGTCATTATTTTTCATTTGGTTATATTAAGATATACGTTTTGCTCGTGCACTGCCATTAATAGATTTTCCTTTACAGGACATCGCTGTCAACAGCAGCATCTTTCAGCTGTCTGTTGATATCTTGGCAAGATTACGCTCAGTAGTTTGCCATTGCTTTCTGAGCGGCCGGCTCAGTTATCTCGCAAGTCACCAGCGGGGGTCGAACCGCTCCCAGCTCTCGCCCGCTACGAGACTCTGCGTGATAAACGGGATTACGGAGAAAGTGTTGTAACTCCTCGGCCAAAGAGACCGGCCATTAATAGATTCCCCGTTTCTATTTATATTGTTGTTAGCAACACTGTGCCATCAGCATACCGAAGTTAAATTTAGTTTTTCCTCTAGTTTAAAATGTTTATATTTTTCATGTCGAAACTTTCTGTTCCATCCTCATGACATTTTCAGTATATAAATAAAACAGACAGGGAGATAAAATACAACAGAGGTTAACACCTTGATCTGTACCAATCTGTTGTATCATCACATATTCTGACGGCTCCTTTCTTCACGCTAAAGTGTTTTTATGATTTGTATTAAGTGTAATGGGAAGCCCATATTTTTCATAGTATTATATAAAATGTAATAATAGAGTAAAAGCATAAACTGAACTGTGTGCTTGTAAGATTACCCACTTACAAAAGTCTGCACCATATTCATTCTGTCTTGTCTGAGTTTCTGAACTGTTGTAAAGGCATCGAAATATCCAGTATGCTTGATTTCCTCCAGAATGTTATGTAGAGCAATGAACGTTCCCGTCCGTCCTACTCCAGCACTTGTCACATAGAAGGAAACAAAGCAATCATCATATTTAGTTTCAGCTGTTAAAATATCTAGACATGGTTGGTTGTTGATTGGTTGGGGTGGATAATTTTCTTTCTGTCCAGTACTATAGTACCATCTCCACGAAATATATTGAAGATCTCCCAATTAACTCTAACAGCGAGAACTGAAAGTGTGTGTAATACCGCTACTGGGGATTTAACAGCCGCGGAAAGACATATGGGGATGTACCCTGCTCATAATTCACTGCAGCACATATAGACTAGCTGAGATTAAGCCACAGGATTTAGGTATTTTGTTAACAGACTCCAACCCAATGCTCAGAGGGACTGTAGACTTACATACTGAACTCCTAATTGTTACAATCTAGCCGCTGTTGGTATCTAGATATATACACAGAACCACATAATAATTGTACGATGTATTGCCTGGAATATTTCGCTGCATCTCGACAGGTACAAACTGCAGAAATCACACAACAAAAGCTAAAGTAATTAGATAAATCCTTCAAACTTAAATATACAGCGCGCATATTCACATAGTAATTTGAATTGTCTAACAGGGCGAGAAGGAGGCACTTTATCCATAAATAAAGGCATTGTTACATTATAGTTATAACATCTGACGGACTATGCCTTGTAGAAATAAGAACAAGAATGGATGACAAGTGTGGCCTTTTGCAAGAAAAACATACTGACCAATAAAACTCCGTCAATAAAAAAACGAGTACTACAGTGCTATACAGAACCTATACTGTTGTATGTATGTGAAACAAAGTCAATAATGGGATAAGACGGAATACATCTAATGGCAATGGAAATGTGGTTCTGATAAAATGCAAAAAATGCCATGAATGGACACAAATTTGAAGGAGGCAGTACTTCATTAAACTGCTGAAAACTTTAAAATGATTAGAGACATTAGATATGGGCAGATCAATGCTTTTAGTACGTTATGACAAGATATACACTTGAAAACCTAGTGACAACTTGCAAACGTGATGGGAAGTTGGCAAGAACAAGACACGTATATAAACACCTGGATGGCTGGGTCACGTGTCATAATCGGGACGAGAACACATACCTAATTCCAGAATTCGGTGATCGTGTAAGATGGTGAATTATGATCGCCCAAGCCCATCGACATAGCACATGATGATTGTTATATTAAGATACTGTTATAATAGTAAATATTTGTAGTGTATGTATAGTTATTTGTTTGCTTATGAAGACTGCATGCTCGCAACATCAAATGTGTTTTCGTCTGTGTGATCATATCTTTATCAGGAGGTCAACTTCGCCGAATGGATAAAAGCGCTAGCTCTTAACTTCTGGTGTGTGGATCCCGAGGTAGCGGGCTAAACTCCTAACAACTAAAATGTTGACTTGGGGAAGATAAATTACAAGTGCCTCTAAAGTCGGAGTGAGTTTGCGTGATGGCGAGGGACACTTGTAACAGGAAAAGCTCATCCACGCTCATAAATCATTTCAGTGCACTAGAAGTAGTAGCACCTTATGGACTACAACTGAGTTCAAAGCCAGCGAACGCAAACAAAATATGTTGTTTCTGAAATGGTTTTCGTTAAAAAAAAAAAAAAGCATATGTTCATATGTCTTGGTTGAAAGTCATTGACCATAAACATCAAGAAGATGTCACCAAGCACACGTACACAGGACAACAGGTGACCTACCTGCAGTGAACAACGATAGGTCTACTAGTGGCAATAGAAGCCACCCTTTGCTCGAGATCCACCAATCCCCAAGCTGTTGTCGGGACGTCTCTATCTGGCCAGTTTGTGAAGTGGAAATGTGTCAGTATCTGCACAGGCTGAGATGTCTGAATACACACAAGTGTATTATTTTAATATTTTCCGTAAACACAATCATAAAATAGAATATAAATCTTGATAAAATTACAGATATATTTGTACTCGTATGTATAACTTACACGCACAGCTGCATTGAAACAGCAACCACAGAATAAAAGAACAGTAAAGGAATCTGTATAGCCTTGAGTCGTAATGGGTATATGGTGCTAGTACTATATTATTTTTTACCATTCGGAACTGGATGGGTGATATAATAAATATCACGTCGACTGTCTTTACATTCCGGGAAATGTTCTGGTACCCATTTCATGCTGTGTCCTTCAGAGAGCCCAGGTTAATCCGCGGGGAGGGGGATTCAAACACATGATCATGGACCAGAGGCTAGTCACCCACAGCTGGCCGCAGCTCTCCATAAAATATTTAAGCACGTTGTCTGTTGTTGAAGAACTTACAGACTATGTTATTTGTGAATATAATCAAAAACTAGTTATTTTGTATTATTCTGATAATATAATCACGCGTTATTTCTTTAAACTTTGTTAATTGAACATGTTGTGACAACATGTTTGCGGAAAGAGAGATAGAGGAAGACAGCGTGAAAAGATTATTGTCAGTCTTCTGTCATGACACGGACGGGAGTCAATCCACGAATTGATCCACGACGTCGGAGATCATAATTTGTGGAGAAGCATGATTGTCCACTCCAGCCGACAAGGCACTGGGTGATGGTGATGAACAGAAGCACAGTCTCCAGACAGTGTAGTCAACAAATACTTGTGTGCTTGTCAGCTTCACTGTAACCCCACCAATGTTGGTTTCCCCAGCATCATGCCAGTACTGCCGGCTCCGTGGCAAAGAAGTTACGGACGCAGTTCGTGAATCCTCATACCCGCGCCCGAAACACAACTTCGCGCGATTTGGCAGCAGTCCGCGTTGGGTTGGTATTTCGCGAAATATTATGGGTGCCAGTCGTTTAGAAAGCAATGACAAACAACTGAACGTAAACTTGCCAAAGAGATCACAACAGCGAAAAAGGCTGGAGTTGACCGCAACGTCTTGTAAAGGATATGCAACTAACTATTTTTAGGCCAGTACTGCTCGCACTGTAACTGTCGAAGATTCTCTCAGTCAGTCATTGGTTCGTGGTTATAGTTAGCATTGCAACATTAAAATCAGAGACACATAAATAACTATGGGAGCATATAAGCAGCAATATCAAGGACACACTGCAAAGAAGTACACACACATACACACATCACTTAGTACCTTATAGAGACGCAGTCTCCTGACAGTGTAGTCGGCAAATACTTGTGTGAATGTCAGCTTCACTGTGATCTCACCAATGTTGATTTCCCCAGCATCGGGCCAGTACTGCTCACACTTTAACTGTAGAAGATTCTCTCAGTCAGTCAGTGGTTTGTGATTATATTCAGCTATGCAACTTTATCTTCAGAGAAACATAAATAACTACGGAAACACATATGTTGCAATATCATGGACACAATGCAAGAACACACACACGCACACACACACACACACACATACACACACACAAACACACACACACACAAACACACACACTAATGCCTGAAGACTGATGCGTTAGTTGTCTGAGCTCCAACTTGGCATTAAGTTGGATTCTTTTGACAAAGAAATACATACATTTATGGTAGGGAACTTTACCTACCAAGGTCTAATCCCAGACAGTCTGTATGTACTGCGCTGAAACATGACATAGCTACACCCTGATACGTCTCTTTGCGGACAACCTGAAAGCTAAAGTATCAGATTTAAGTGCTAAAACTCAAGTCTTTAAGGGTATTAAAAATCAACCGACCAAATTGTCTGAGCCTTGAAAAAGGGCTTGCACCTATCGGATTGAGTTTAGTTTGTGTACTTTTCTTCTGACCCGGTACAGAAGAACCATCTCTTGGGAACTGTCATGCAGAGTTCTCATTTCCCTATTTAAGCTCAGAAACCAGCCGAGAGAGCAAGCCCGATAACAGACTGTACAGTGCTGAAGAGAGCTAAAGACACAGCGCCAGGCCCGGATGGGGTTAGGTACATGAGTAATGGGAACTTGGAGGCGATGGCTCTTTGTTTCAACCTAAAAATGAAAACGGCTGAAATACCCATGGATTGCTTTCACAGTTACTGGTTACAGTTACATTATATTTTATTATATTATTATTATATTATATTATTTATTATTTTATTATTATTATTTTTTATTTTTTATTTTATTATTATTTATTATATTATTAAATTTACCGGCTCCGTGGCCGAGGTGTTAGCAGCTTTCTCCGCTAACCCCGAATACTCTCGTCACGTGACGCGACGAGAATTAGCAGTGGTTCGAATCGCAAAAGTGACTTATGAGAGTATGGAGCCGGTCGCTCAGAAAGTCGTGGCGTGCTGATGAACGTAATCTAGCCTAGGAATCAACATACAGCTGAAAGATGCTGGTGTTGACCGCAATATCCTGAAACAGGATGGAAACGCGGGGAAAAAAAAAAAAAAAAAAAAAAAAAAATTATTAAATTTACACAGTTACCTTTGAATAACGAAGACACAAACAATAGATTGCACGATTTATTGCCTGGCATATTTCGCTGCATCTCGTCAGGTACATACTGCAGAAATCACACAACTTACGTGAATTAATTAGATAAATCCTTCAAACTGAAATATACACATGTTCGCACAGTAATGTCGATTGTCTTTCTGCTTACACAAGGACGGCTTACGGAGGTTGATTAGTATGGCTTCAGCAAACTTTAACAATCGACTACTTTGTGTGTTGAACAACACACGGAAGGCACTGTCTCTTTCAACCACGCGAGCAGTCTCGAGCACATGTCTCCCGACCGAAGAAGCCAGATTTTTCCGGTGTGTCGGCCTGCCTAGGCTACCATCTTCTGTGTGTAGTATTTTGTCCAACCAATTCGGAATATGTTCCGAAACCCTGCAATGTAACTGTCGCTCAGTTCTGCCTATGTAGATGGCCTCGCATCTGCATGTAAATTGGTAAATACAATTTGATTTGGCGTACAAAGCTACAGGTTCTTTTACCGTTACCTTTACCCACAGCTACCTGGTCCAACGCCTTGTAAATGTTCGCCCTCAATTGATGCATGTGAATTCATGGTCATTTACAACGTCACGCAACATCTTACGTCTCACCCGCTGAGTTTGTGACCTATCTGCAATCGTTTTCTCCCTTGTCTTTATTCCGTTTCTGATCTTTGCCCCCCATGCAACACGTTCAGCTGCGACCTGCTCTCAAGGTGCAATATTAACACCAGTATCGACCATGTCCCGCTTACACACATCTTTGTATCGTAGTAGAGCCCGACGCCGAGATCTATTTCCCATCTGTAATTCGCCCATCATCCATCCTCCTAAGATGTCCTATCCATCTAAGTCTACGAAGACTGAACATGGAACAAACCGACACATATCCAGATCTGTCCAATACTTTAGTATTTGTGATTTTGTCTTGGCACTTGCTTGCTTGCTTGTGTTCGTTGGCTTGAGCTCCAACGCGAAGTCCTGTATGTCGGATGAAGGCATCCTGTTGTCCAACATCAGTGTGATGTCACACAGGACCTGAGGTTTGCGTGAGTATCCGTTGTCCCATGTCTGGCTTATTGGTGTGCAGACTGGTGGTTCCTCGCCGTACAGGCAGACCCTCTCCGACTTCGGAGGAATCGGCGATCCTATTAACTTTAGCCAGGACCCCGAAGGGACCTGTTGCCCAGGACGCTCGACGAGGACGCGTCAATAGGTCTTGGCCAGTATATAACCCGGCCCTGGTGCTTTGGAAACACCTCTGCGTTCCGTCTTGGCACTTAATACCAAGTATTTCTCGCAGACGCAGCATATGAAAGCTGATTAATCTTTTCTCTTGGCGTGAGTAAATTGTCTGGTTCACTGCCATAAAAACAAATACTAAGGACACCGGCTTCATAGACACGGACTTTTGTTTTCCCAGTAAGCTTCTTGTTCACTCAGGCTCTTTTTGTTAACCTGTTCATTGTTGTTGCTGTCTTACCAATCCTGATGTTGATTTCCTGATCTAGGGATAATTTTCTATTTACCCCTGATCCCAGATATGTAAAATGGTCTACTATCTCCAGTTCGGCATTGCCAATAAAGATTGATGGTATCCCATGTGCACCCTGTGACTTCATAATGTGTCGTCATTTTGTAACTTGTTAAACGAAATTCACAGCAAAATTGGAGAATGCAGATATCATAATTTAGCACAGAACATGTAGACTACCTGGGATTGGCAGAAACTGAAATGCCATGTTATGAAGGACCGTCAAAATATTAGTGTTCACTTGAAGATAAATTTTTATTTTCTATTGAAGTCATTTCTAAAAGTATCCCTTTCTCAATGCCATGTTCAATATTTCATGGGAACATCAGAGATTCTAATTTTAGTTGCATTTTTTTTTCGTTTGTACGTTTCGAACTCAAGCATAATCTATACAGATAATAATACTTCTGGTGCACTGTACTGATGTTTGCGGCGTGTGGATTAGCTTTCCCTATTGCCAGTGTCCCTCGCCATCAGGCGAACCCACTCCGACTTTAGAGGCACTTGTAATTCATGTCCCCAAGTCAAGGACGTCAAGTTAACATTTTAGTTCAACTGACATGTGTAGGGGTTAAACCCGCTACCTCAGCATCAGCACACCGGATGTTTAAGAACGAGCGCTCTTATCCATTCGGCATGCTGACTTCCTTAATTGTATATGTAGCAGAAGAAGTCATACGAAAATAGAATATCTGGACATGGATTTTGTTTATTTGTCGTTCTGAATGTTTATTTATTATAGTGTATGCATGTAGGTAGGTAGAAGGTAAGTAGAAGGCAAGTAGGTAGGTAGGTAGGTAAGTACACATGTACTATGAATGTACGCATGTACGTGTGCATGTACGCATGTACGCACGCGTGTACGTACGCATGTATGTCCGCCCGCCCGCCCGCCCGTTTGCAATTTGAAATCCGAATCCGAAGGTGAAGACTGAAAAAGAACGCAGGGGACAGGAGAAAAGAACGGATGCCACAGTAGAACTCGTGTCTATGTTAGGGAATGGATAAATACGAATCTGATCTCAAAATCCAATTAATAAACAAACAATCAAAATTACACAAAGTAACACTTTGTCGGCAATGACATGTAAACATGCTTGACCACAACAGTCTTGACCTCAGCTTCTGAACCTTCCCCCTGTTTTTTCAACACCCCCTCTCTCCCCCCCCCCCCCCCCCCCCCCACCCCCTATAATTATGCCTGAATCAGTCAGGGCCGGCGCCAATGTGAAAGTGCTAAGCTGCTGACACTAGACTCTGGGCAACCTACATAATTGTCACAAACACACAAACACTATACAGACACGTACAAATATGCACGTGCACACGGCCGCGTTTTTCTAGAGATTAATGGAAGGCCGAGACTGTGAACGAATTCAGCACGGCACCATAACGGCCTAAAGATAGCACTATTGAGATAGGAGAAAAAGATTTTATACGTCTTCCATCTCCCACAAGTCATCAGTAAATACGACCATATAAAAGAAACTTTGACAGGCTCCGTGATTAGAAAACTATATGCTGGCCTATACAGTCATAATTACACACGTAAATATAGACTTTCAACTGTCATCTTCAAGCCTTATCACCTTGCCACGAAAATGAAATCTTATGCCTTTCAGAAACATATAATAACAATCGGAATACAACACATAATACCGGATGGTCCTGCCATGAGCCGAGTTAACATTTTGAATTTGAATTGTACACCTAGTCATCTACGTTTGCAACTTAGTATATAGCTTTAACAAACAATTATAAAACTCTAAACACAAACAACATGCATACACCATACCTTCCCATCCTCTGTTAGGTTAGTAAGCATGATGACCACTTGAACTTCTTGTTCCCAGAGCATGCGGACAAAGTCATTTAAAGTAGTCTTCGTAGGACCTATTATTTTAGATAAATGCCAATTTATAGCATGACCGATTTTAAAAGACCAACAACATTTAACAACTCATGGGTTGAGTTGAGTTGAACTAAGAACTGACATCACTGCACTTCCCATACGAACTCCGTTCCCTCGTTCAACAGCCAGTGAAGAATCACACTACTAATCGTTCCCACCGCTATTTGATTGAACGTTCTCCTGGTCTTCCCTCTCAGCTTTGAGATTCTACCAGAACCCCTGCCAATCCCCCACAATCTCACCCTTTCTACATACGGGTTCTCATTCTGTTCCCCTACCATCTCCACCTGGTCCCACATGCGCAAGATCACTCCTCCCCCTTGTCCATAAGTAATCTACCACCAAGAGGTGCATTCCCTGCCAGCCCATCAACCTGTTAATTCCTACACTCCCACATGGCCAGGGCAAACAATCCATACACTTCTCACAATCTGTGACCCCTGAAGCGAGGTGAGCCATTCCACTCTAAACATACCTTTCTCCGCCTTACTAAGGATACTCCGCTAGTTCGTGATGAAGAGAACGTTTTGCAGTGGGCTCCTCTAACCAACGGAATGCCGCTGTGACCTCGTCCACCTCCATCCTTATGCTGGAGGTCGTAGCCTCATACGGCAGACTCTCCTTTTGTTTTAAGAATCGTCCATTAGCCTTTGAAATGAAACCCCAACCACTGCGCATATTTCTCACCACTGACCCATCAGTATAGATAACTATGTCACCTTGATGTGTATTACTCTGGATCAGTTGTTGCACCTCAAACTCTGTGTGGTCCGCTGCCCATTCTCTGCACTCACGACCCAGTGTTACTATTACATTGCGCCAGTCTGATGCCGGTACTTTAACTCCTGGTTTTCACGATTGATGGTCTCTAGATCTCCCACCTGACGTATAGATGTTTCTGCCTGTGCCACCTTGGGCCTGCTTCGTCTTAGTCCATGACCCTTGATCATATCCATGGCTTTATGCAAGGGGTGACCCCTATCTGCAGCAACTCGCATGTACCTTTGGCTTGAAGGACCCTATGCCATTGTTGGTAGCACCAGGATATGCCTTATGCATATAACTGGTGTGTCCTTTGTGCACCCAAGAATCAGACGCATGGCCGCATTCTCTATGCGCTTCAACCTTTCAAGCCGACTCTTTGATATCCAGGGAGTACCACACAACTGATGCATTGTCCGGGTATATAACGTCTCCTGCGTCCCTACAGGGATAATAAGTCCAGGAACCCATGCGCAGTGCAACCTTACGCTCATAAAGGACTGCCACAAACCATCTTACAAGGCAAGGGCAGACCTCCATGTCCAACAGAGTGTATATCAACCGATCCTGTTATGTGATCCTGTACTGACCCTGTTATACGCATCCTCCAGGTCAAGATCTGCCACCACTGTCTATTGCCAATGAATGGTTCAAATGAGAATATTAACAGAGAAAAACAAACAATCAAACAAACACTGGGGTACAGAGACCTGCAGATGATACAAGATCACTCAGTTAAACCGTAAGGAAAATAAAATGAAATTTAGTGGGCATAACTGCGATAAACCTGTCAGTATATATAGGGT
Organism: Cepaea nemoralis; assembly: GCA_014155875.1. Taxonomy (NCBI): domain Eukaryota; kingdom Metazoa; phylum Mollusca; class Gastropoda; order Stylommatophora; family Helicidae; genus Cepaea; species Cepaea nemoralis. The sequence continues at coordinate 42,247 of JACEFZ010006847.1, forward strand.
ATAAGATTATTTTCAATTCCTGCTAGGATTCTGTTGTTTCCCCTACTTATTAATTGATTTTATTGTTAGTACTAATATGTCAACATATCTCAACAGGTGGGTTTTGTAAAGATCTCTGCAATTAATGATTAATTAATCATTACCAGTCTAACAAAGGGAAGAGAAAGCAGTTGTACGTTACTAAGGATAGTTATACAGTCTAAATAGATAGATAAGCCACAGGATGCATCGCCACCACTGCACGACTGGGATTACAATACAACATTTGAGAATGATGGATAAAACTGGCAAGCACACCACATAAGAACAGTTCTGAGAACAAATGATGTGGTCAGACAACTAGATAATGGTACGTCAGCTCACAGGTTTCTTGGTGCAATTTCTTCGGATACTAGGGTTCTACTAGAATTAGTGGATTAACGCTTCCTCATAATCCCTTTAATGTTCGTAGTAACATACAACGCTCTTGGTAAATATGGCTGCTGAAATAGTCTTGGTTATGAGTTCTGGTAAATATGACTGCTGAAATAATGGTGGTTATGTGTTCTGGTAAATATGACTGATGAAATAAATGTCGTTATGGTTTCTGGTAAATATGACTGCAGAAATATTGGTGATTGCGGGTTCTAGTAAATATGGCTGCTGAAATAGTAGTGATTATTTGTTCTGGTTCAAGGAATTGGATATGAACCAGTGAAAATATGTTTCGAATGGCATGGAGTGCTGGAGATGATTGGTTAGATCACAAATAAGGAGGTATATGTCAAAATGACCATGACGTGTTCATAGCTCCAGGTGTTACCTCATTCAATTTGCATACTTATTCACAAGATATTATAATTCATTCTTGTTAATAGAGAAGGTAATTCAGATTAATGCGATTCCCAAAATCACATTTCCTTCATGCACCATACGCCAGTATGGCTTTCAACTTCTTTGTGTAGCAATTTTTCCCCAGGTTGTCGCTTAAACTAGCAAATTCAATGCATCCAAATTCCGTAAGAATGTTTTTTTCTCTCTCCTGAACGTTTTCGTTCTTATTCTTCAATTATTCCTGGCTCCTTTATTGTCCTGGTAGTAGCGAATTCTTATCGATGATATTCCAGTCTGAAACCTGTATTTATGGAAGACATTCTACTTACTGTAGGTGTCATAGTTTTACGTTATTAAACAAGTGTTGAACTTACCTTGTGACGCTATGAATTGTCGCTTTTGCTGATACCCCTAAGGGAAAAAAACAATAATGTACAGTACATTACAATACTCTGATACCCCTAAGGGATAAAGAAATAATGTACAGTACATTACAATACTCACATTATTTGTGACCAAATGCCAACCAGATTAAAAGACACAGTGTGAGAAAATGATAATCACGCATGTCTACACAGAGATATACAATGAAAAGAGCCAGTATCACTCCACGCGGCGTGTTGGGGATACGGTCTTATTTCTTCTCCTTCCTTTTGTCACGAACAAGTTTCCTGCTATGGGCCTGCGATGTATTAGGGCCACCACATTTTGTAGACAAAAATTCAGGAAGGAATAGGCTGCCAATCTGTCCCTCACTTCCACAGGTGCTGAGCCCAAGCGTCGAAACCTCCTTCAACCGTGATCATTAAATTACTAGCGGAGTCCGCTATCAACTTCGTTTAAGCGCTCGCTATTGAGGATATGCTACTAGCCCTACATTCTTAGACCAATGGGCGTTCAATTTGTGTCGTAGTCAATAGCACGCCATTGGCCTTTACTTCCCATACCATTTTCTGATACCCAACTTAAGCTTAATACAATTAACAGAAATCCCAATTTCGAAGAGGATTGGAACACATAACAACTGGCCCGCAGACTAGCTGGCTAGCCACTGCGATACGGCGGCTCCATTATGCATATCATATTAATTAATGTTACAAATCTGCTAAAGACCAATCAGATTTTAATGAAACTACATGTATTAGTTACCCAGTAATACCGCGTTCTATTGTACTCATTTAAAAAAGAAGCATACATTCCGTAAAATAGGTTTACATTTACAGAAAACAGCTTTCAGTTTACATCTACATAAAACAACTTACATCTACATATGAAGCATTAATGTAATCACCGTATAGCTTCAGTGGGTCAGTCTGCAGAAGGACGCGTGAATGGTCATCTGAAAATAAATAGATGGTGGTGTTCAATGTTAGATATTTAGCCCTGATGTTCTGTAATTGACACAAGTAAGAGTAATTTGCGATAGCGATGTTGATAGCGAACTGCAGTTGTAATGTATTATCTATTCTGTATACTTTTTGTTCTCATTGTCTTATTACTTCCAAACATGAATAGCTTCAAATGCTCTTAACCTATTGCCAAATCTCTTCATCAAATAACTGTTGCAAGACCTGGTACTTATTAGAGACTGACTATAAACTGTTTTTAGTTTTTGGCTTTTGAGATATACTACATTATATTAATGTGCATTGGGGGAAATGGGGTGTCAGGCATTGGTAGTACCTTTGGTAGGGATGACTCCCATGTCCTTTTCAGGACCCATCCCCCACTGGTCCAAGTCTGACACCCAGCTCGTGCCTGTGGCTCCTAGGAGCTGTCAGCATGCGACAGCTGCCGCCCCCCCCCCCCCCGGGCAATAGTTGTGAGAGTCTGACTAAATCAAGCGTAGGTTCCCGATTTGGTGTCAAACCAAGCGGTGAACTAGGGTATGCCTACACAGCATGTGAAGACAGGATTCGGCAGACTGCGCGGATGAAATCACTGATGATTCAACGGGCACGACGGCGTTTACCTGCAAAGCGTTCGGGAACGTAATGAGCACGGCAAGGCACGTAGAGCGCCCTGGTCATCCACTGCACCTGTATTCGTCTCCAGTCGTCTTGAATTGTCTTTCCACTGGACTCAGATAGACTCAGGCGAAAGAGTGAGTTCGATGAATTGCGCAACTCTTCCTCACTTTAATCCAATTCATCGCGAAAGTCATTCTTCATCCAACTTCATATATCACCTTCAAGCCAATTTTCCGTCTTCCCTCGAGAAATAGGACAGCATGGATGCCCCTTCGCTCAAAACACTGGCACATCATTGACTATGTCATCGTCAGGAGGAGTGACAGACAAGACGTTCGGTTGACAAAAGCCATGTTTGGTGCCGAATCGTGGACAGACCATTGACTCATTATCTCGAAAATAAACATACACATCAAACCACAACGACGTCCTCAAGGGGTAAAAATGCAAAAAAACAAACAAAAAAAACTAAATGTCACCCGCCTAAACAGTAAAAAAATGCAGTTGTCATTTGAAAACATATTGGAAGACCACCTCAAGCCAAATGCTGCAGCTAATAAACAGGATGCGGAAACAGTGGAGAGCCCTAAAGGACATAATTTACAACACTGCTATGGAAACCCTGGGTCCAACCCCCCGAAAGCATAAATACTGGTTTGATGAAAATTCTGAAGACATCAACCAATAGCTGACCGAGAAACATCTTCTCCTCAAGGCACATTTGAATGACCCGAAGTCAACATAAAAAAAGATGCCTTCAATAACATTCGGAGAATAGTGCAGAAGAAACTTCGGAACATGCGGGACTCCTGGCTGAGCAACAAAGCTGACGAAATTCAAGGCTTTGCTGACAGACGTGATATCAAAAACTTCTACGACTCACTGAAAGCGGTCTATGGTCCTACATCACCAGGCATTGTTCCCCTCGTCAGTGCAGATGGGGGAACATTGGTCACCGATAAGAAAGAAATCCTCCAACCATCAACTGCCTTCCTCAAGTTCCCACTAATGATACACTTGATGACCTGCCAACCATAGTGAAAGTAAACAAAGCCATCCAGCAACTTTCCAGTGGGAAGGCGCCTGGTCCTGACTCCATCCCAGAAGAGATATACAAGGCAGGTGGCCCAGTCCTAATAGAGCAGCTTCATCAAGTCTTTACAAACATACGGGTGAACGAGACCATGCCACAAGATTTCAAAGACGCTTCAATAGTCCACCTTTACAAACGCAAAGGAAACCGCCAATCACGTGACAACCACCGAGGCATCTCCTTGCTCTCAATCGCAGGGAAGATACTCGCCAGAATTCTTCTCAATCGCCTCACGGCCCATCTCGATCAAGGTCTTCTTCCTGAGAGTCAATGTGGTTTCAGAAAAGAACGAGGAATTGCTGACATGATTTTCGCTGCAAGGCATCTGCAAGAGAAATGTCAGGAACAGAACTAGAAATGTTCTCCACTTTCATTGACCTTACCAAGGCTTTTGATACAGTCAGCAGAGAAGGACTGTGGAAGATTATGGCAAAATATGGCTGTCCACGAAAGTTTGTCCAAATAGTGCGGTTATTTCATGATGGTATACAGGCAAGAGTACAGAAAAATGGTGAATTGTCTGAACCCTTTCCTGTCACCAATGGAGTGAAGCAATGAATGTCCTGGCACCAATACCGTTCAGCGTCATGTTTTCAGTTATGCTGACCAATGTCTTCAAGAACAGTGACGTTGGAATAGACATCAACTACCGCATTGGTGGAAAGTTATTCAATCTCAGAAGACTGAAAGAGAACCGTCATAGAACTTCTGTTTGCTGATGATTGCGCTCTGTATGCCAACTCAGAGGCAGACATACAACACAAAGTTTCAGCTTTCTCATATGCCTGTGCCAAATTTGGGCTAAATATCAACTTGGAGAAGACTGTAGTTATGTATCAGCCAGCTCCAGGCTTCGTGACGAAGATATTCGTGCCGAATATCAAGGTGAACTGTCATTTACTAAGTGTTGTGGACAAGTTCACCTATCTTGGCAGCACTGTGTCACAAGCTGCCACAAGTGATGACGAAGTGAAAGCAAGAATCTCCAAGGTCAATGCGGCCTTTGGCAGACTGTACAAGAATGTATGGGACAGAAATGGAATACGCCTGCAAAATAACTGGAAGTGTATAAAGCAGTTGTATTATCCACACTGCTATATGCTTGTGAAACATGGACTGTTTATCAGCGACACTCTAGGAAATTAAACCACTTCCACACAGTCTGACTTAGGAAGCAATTGAAGATTAAATGGCAAGACAAGATCCGAGACACTGAAGTTCTAGAAAGAGCGTCCATGCCCAGTAACCACACACTACTAATGAAGAATCAGATTCGCTGGGCTGGTCACATAACTCGTATGCCAGATCACAGGCTCCCTAAACGAATTTTTTACAGCGAGCTGCGTTGTGGTAAACGCTCCCAGGGCGGCCAGAGTAAACGCTTTAAAGACACTGAAAATCTCTCTGAATGCTTTTGGAATTTATCATGACACCTGGGAGACTGCTGCTAAAGACCGTAATTCGTGGCGTGCATCATAACATAAGGGTGCAGTCATTTGTGAAGCAACCAGGACTACAAGAGCTGTGAAGAAAAGGCTGGACAGAAAAACCACTGCAGGAGATCCTCCTCCTGGAACGTCAAGCATTCTTTGCCCACATTGTCAAAGAACATTTCGAGCCAAAATAGGCCTTATCAGCCATCTTATAACTCACGGCTCTATACTTTCAACCCCACTGGGTGAAATGAATGGTCATCATCATTCTTGATGGACAAGCAACATTAATGTACATTATCATATGATGTGTATCTCAAGAGTTTTATCTTAATTTTATTATCATCATACGGTGGTCCGAAATTATTAATGTCTGCACCTCCAAAGACTTCATCATGACTCTACATCACGTACAGAAGATCTACATTGCTTATTAATACATATATAAGCAATGACTTTCCGTGTTGTAGTCGTGTGAAGCCCAGGTGGCTGAATGGATTATTTTATGAGGAAAATACTCCTGCCTTTAACATATTGAGTCACTGCGCAAAAATGGGAGATTCATTCTCTATTTTACTTTATTACCCCTAGTACATATTTCCTGTCTCTGTGGCTAAGGTCTTACGGACGCGATTCATAAGCGCGCTTACCCGCGTTCGAAACACAACTGCTTCCAATTTGGCAGCAGACCGCGTTGCGCTGGGTTTAACATGTTGGTATGGGAGCCGGTCGTTCAGAAAGCAGTGGCAAACTACTGAATATAAACTTGCCAAGACATCAACAACAGCAGTAAAATGCTCGTTTTGACAGCGATGTCCTGTAAATATAATATGCAAAAAAAAAAAAAAAAATATTTCCCCGTGAGCCCTTTATAACCTGTTTTATACGATTATGTTTTGGCATTTAGGTCATCCTTTAGACGTTTGATATTCCCATCTTTTGGATTGCTAATTAGGATTTGAAGTTTCATGTAAAATTCCCCTTTAACTTATCCCGCTTTTATATTTGGTGGTGCGTAACATTTTGGATTAAATTCATGTCTATTTTAAAAAAAAAAATATTTGTGTTTTTAAATAGTCCATGCTGTTATTATTCTAGAGGTTATTAAGCATACAGTGCTAGACCCATAACTTCATAGATCATTCATTATTAGACCGGCCGCCTTCACTTTCCGAGACAATTACTGGTGTCCTATTTAGATCGGTTCCAAATGGGAGACAAGGTCAATTGAAAAACAAATGCGAAATCGAACTCTTGACCACCGGGCCGACAGGCTGGCGTCTAGCCACTACGTTACCGTGGTTCCCATTCCAACCGTAATGCTCATTGTCAGTATCCCAGCGCCATATAATAATTAAATGTCCAAACAATATTTTACAATAATATGTTTTATGGAGTTACCAAACACAAGACATCCATGATTCAGTAGGCCCTATGCTAAAGACTGACAAGGAGAAACAGCAGGATTTCATCATTCAGAGGGACGCTGAGGTGTTTCCAAGGCACCAGGGCCGGGTTATATACTGGCCAAGACCTATTGACGCATCCTCGTCGAGCATTCTGGGCAACAGGTCCCTTCGGGGTCCTGGCTAAAGTCAGTAGGATCGCCGATTCCTCCGAAGTCGGAGAGTGTCTGCCTGTACGGCTAGGAACCACCAGTCTGCACACCAATAAGCCAGACATGGGACAACGGATACTCACGCAAACCTCAGGTCCTGTATGACATCACACTGATGTTGGACAACAGGATGCCTTCATCAGACATACAGGACTTCACGTTGGAGCTCAAGCCAACGAACACAAGCAAGCAAGCATTCAGACAGATAACAGTGATAGAAATGCCCGCCAAGACACTAGAGAAGGTATTACAGTGCAAACTATGAAGACATATATAGGGGAAAGAGATAGATAGTATGCATTACGAGGCAGCAAACAGAGTACCCCATAACTTGATGGCATACAATATGACCACATCAAACAGCTGAGTGATGCGGGAATGCGGTGATTTGTGAAGGATTTCAATGTTAGTATGAATATTTCCAAGGTATCAGAGGACTGGTTACATAGTTATCTGAAGCCACTATCACAATCTAGAAGAGATCCTTCACAACTTACAAACGTTACAGACTCATCACCCTGCTGAAGTATATGACAAATGTCCGGAACATATTATCATCATCCAGTGCTTTGCCGGCTGGCGTGGGCGATCATGCCTCTTCACAAACAGTGATCTCCGACGGCATGGATCAATTCGTGTGTTGACTCCCTTCCGTGCCGTAACACAAAACTGTCAAGAATCTTCTCAGGTTGTCTTCCACAATTTCTTTTTCCACAAATCTTTCCGGTTGTCACAACAAGTTTAAGTTTTTGTCTTCTAGTAATGTGGTCATAAAATGATGACTGCTTCTTTCTTATGTTTATAATAAGTTGTCTTTGCGATTAAACTTCGCTAAAATGTCCAAATTGCTCATTTTGACTTTACAATTAATGTTCAGCATTCTTCTATAAAAACACATCTCCAAGGCTCCGATGGATTTTTATCGTCTGTTTACTAATTGTCCAAGATTCGCAGCCGTATGTTAAAATTGGTTCTATATAACATGCAGGTACTCTTTCTAATTTTCAACGACAAGGACTTATTGCACAAAACGTTCTTCATTGCATGTCCTATTCTGTTTTTATCTCTGTGATGCATCTTTCATTTAATGTTATCCATGTGCCCCGATATCTTAATTTCTGCATTTGTCCCAAAATAAGGTCATTTACTGTAAATGTGCATTTAGGAACAATCTGTTTTTTTGATATCACTATGACTTCCGTTATTCAAGTTGAGGCCAATTATTTCACTATCTTTAACCACTGTATTTATCAGTTCCTGTAGTTCCTTCTGACTTGTTGCTAACTAGACGGTGTCATCAGCATAACGTAAGTTATTTATATTATGTCCACCAATCAGGATCCCTGATATATTTTATGTATATCTCATTATATATTCACTGAACAATGAGAAAAAATCAGGAGACATAACACAACTTTGTTTGACGCTCTTCTTTATATACTGAAATGTTCCTACAGGTTGTTGATTCTTATGGCTACTATGTGCTGCAATATATACACTTTATTATTCGCACATCTTTGCCGTCAATGTTCAGCTGTTATAGTAATTTTATTATTTCTTCACGTTTCCCATTGTCAAATGCTTTTGTCTAAAACGTATTGCCATATTCTGAGAGAGACAAATTCTCAAAGACACTATTAACAGGTGCAAGCCATTGAATCCAACAAAGAACAACGAAGAAACATTTGCATAAGACGTAAAAGAGGAATTTGAAAGCAAGCAAGAAACAACACCGCGATAATGGATTTCGAAGATGCATGTGCAGTGCTCTTGTATTGTGTGTTCAGCATATGACAGCTATCGACATGTTTTCGTAAATGTCTGCCTATTCAAGTAGTCACAATGGTCTTTATAATGTCTTTAGTGATCATCATTGCCAATATGTAAACAAAAGAGGATGGGATAATAACCATCGTCATCTAAAGTTCTTTTACATTTGGAGTCTGAAAGAGATGAAAGACAGAAGGAAATTGAAGTCATCCACGAGGAACAGACAGGAATTGAAATGGCAGCAAGATGGAATATAGACAATAATACAATACATGGTCTGCCTTCGTTTTATAGCCTACGCCTCGTGACGTGTGAGATCATGTTTGTCCACAGTCTTCTGTCTCGCGTGCTGTGAATCATTTCTAATACTGATGCTGCTTCATACCTTGTTGTGAAACTGTCCGACATCTTCTCTCTTGGTCTCTCCATAGTCTCCTTCCCTTCAACTTTCTCGTTGTGACCACATTCTCCAACTTTCGCCTTCTTAAGACGTGCACTCTTCTTCTGATGCAAGTAACCAGATCTCTTTGTGAGATAAATCTCTTTATATATATATATATATATATATATATATATATATATATATATATATATATATATATATATATATATATATATATATTGTACCAACATTTTAATGACGATGCTGATTCGCCCACTGAAGTCGATTCTGGCAATGCCGGTCCGTAAGAACAGGACCTCTGTAGGCCATATAGTGTAGGGTCTTCTAGCCCAAAGACCAGCGCTGTGCAGCCGGTTCATGACCGTTTGATCTTCTTCTTCTTCTTCTTCTTCTTCTTCTTCTTCTTCTTCTTCTTCTTCTTCTTCTTCTTCTTCTTCTTCTTCTTTCGTTCGCTTGAAATAACCTATACCTGCAATGTTGTCTCTTGTATGAATCTAACAGTCGTTTTTGTTTTTAGTTCACACAGCGGTCCATAGAGTTTATCTTCCACTGTTGTCTCTCTAGGCCAGAAGGTTCGCCTGGATATGTTGTAGCTTGGGCAGTCCTGGAGTATGTACTCTGCTGTCTGCGACGCCAAACCACATGTGCACATGGCTGAGTCACCAATCTTGGATTTTGTATACGTGTGGTTGCGTAATCTATTGTGTCCTGTTCTGAGGCGCAGAATAATGACCTGTTCTGGTCTGTCCATAACGTGGTAGTCGTCTTGAGTAGGGTTTGGTGACCTTCTGACTGATTTGATCATTCTTTTCTATTGGAGGATTGTAATGTAATAATCAGGCTGTTCTTCTTTTGCTCCTTCCTTAGCCAATCTCTGTCGTTTCCGGGTACTCCACAGTGGGATGGTATCCAATGTATGGCGACCTTATGCTGACTGCTAAGTTCAGAAAGTAGTGTCCTTAGAACTGGTAATTTCCCAGACAGGAGTGCCTCTATTACTGATTTTGTATCTGTCAATAACACCACAGGTTGTCTACTATGGCGGGTATTTTGTAATTTCTCTATTGCTATCTTGATTGCCTCAACTTCAGCATCATATTTATGGCAGTACTTTCCTGTTGGAACTCTGGCCGTATTATTTGGGTATTCTATATACATTCCCGTTCCTCCATTTCGAACAGCATTTTGCTCTGACCCAAATGTGTAGAATCGGATCAAGAGATCCTGTGGGTATTCGTCATCAAGGAACCTGAGAGTGGCTGTTCTGCACTGTACACTGTTCTGTTCTTCCTTGTCAAATATTCATCTCACTTTTGTCTTGATTTGTGGTGATAGTGTATGTTCATCTTTCCATGGAGTTCGCTCTGGAATAGTTGTCAGTGGGATACCAACTGTGGGAAGATCGGTGGTTTCTCTGCAGAGTCATTTGGCCTGGTGGATAAAACTACTTCTTTTCAACTGCCTCTTAGCTAAGATTTCAAATCGGTTCTTCTGAAATTCGACGAACTCCTGGCATTGACTGGACTGTGGAGGACGTAGATGCAAATCGATTCCTAAGGTGACGCAGCCGTGTGAAGCGGTCTTCGGCAGCACTTGTGGTTCTGTGTCTTCCACTGCGCTGCCAGTCTGCCACTGAGCCAGTTTCTTGAAATCGCCTCCAAAGGCGACCACTGGTGCTTCTAACCACATTAAATTCTCTGGCTATTACACTTTGTGACTGTCCAGCCTGTAAACGTCCAATGATGATGAATCGTTGTTCTGTAGTGAGATGAGCCATACTAGCGCATTGAATTTTCTACTGAATTTATTCGAGGAGCGTCAATCTTTTATTTAAAAAATGTTTTGCATATCCTTTACAGGTCATCGCTGTCAACAACAGCATATTTTAGCTGATTGTTGATTTCTTGGCAAGATTACGCTCAGTTGTTTGCCATTGCTTTCTGAGCGGCCGGCTCACATACCCCGTAAGTTACCGACGCGATTCGAACCACTGCTGATTCTCACCTGCGTCACGTTACTTACAAGAGTTTACGAGATTACGGAGAAAAGTCGCTAACCTCTAGGCCAGGAAGCCAGCCAATCTTTTATAGGCACTCAATAATATGGTCAGAGAGTTTTGTGTTCAGTAAGTTTCACGGGATATCATGAACCTGTTACGAGTTATTATCAAATATGTTGTTTTGACCTTGACCTCTTTCCTGACCTCACGAATCATGAAGTTAGTAAAATTCAGGTAACCACGAGAAGTTAATGACTAGATGGACACAATCGATAGGTTGACTTATGTCCAATCAAACTTTTATATTTTATAAAAGTAACACCAAAAATATTGCGTTTCTTTATATATATATATATATATATATATATATATATATATATATATATATATATATATATATATATATATATATACACATATATATATATATATATTAATATATATATATATATATATATATATATATATATATATATATATATATATATATATATATATACACACACTGCTCTTTCAATTCGTTACGTTCACAGTGCTCTGATTATTCTTGCATACAACCACATTTTCACAGCTTCCACTTAATCCCTCACTTGTCCATGATTCTCCTCAGTACATTAGGAATGATTCAATATAACCCCTAAGAACTCCTGTCCTCGCCTAGATTTATAAATATAACTTGAAGAGAATATTCATCATCTTGTGAAATACTGCATTTGCTAGGGCAATTCAGCATTTAGCTTTCACAACACACCTTCCATGATACTTCCATCCGCTGTTATTAAGTGCTCTCATACAGTGACTTGTTTCAGACTGATTACACTGACTGAATGTCTGGGAAAACTCCCTTGACTTTTATGCTGAACTAGCTGACCCTGCCCGGCTTCGCCCAGTCACTGGTGGGGAGCATCTCATTTAATTCATATAAGTAGTCATATAAGTTCTCGTTCCCGTTACCGACTGTCTGTCTGTCTGTCTGTCAGTCTGTCTGTCAGTCTGTCTGTCTGTCTGTCTGTCTGTCTGTCTGTCTGTCTGTCTGTCTGTCTGTCTGTCTGTCTGTCTGTCTGTCTGTCTGTCTGTCTGTCTGTCTGTCTGTCTGTCTGTCTGTCTGTCTGTCTGTCTGTCTGTCTGTCTGTCTGTCTGTCTGTCTGTCTGTCTGTCTGTCTGTCTGACCCGGCCCGGCATTGCCCAGCTCCTGGTGTGGAGCATCTCATTTAATTCATATAAGTAGTCATATAAGTTCCCGTTCCCGACTATCTGTCTGTCTGTCTGTCTGTCTGTCTGTCTGTCTGCCTGACCCTGTCCGGCTTCGCCCAGTCCCTGGTGGGGAGCATCTAATTTAATTCATATAAGTAGTCATATAAGTTCTCATTAAATTCATACAACAAAAAAAGTAACTTAAAAGAATGTCCTTCCACACACCATCCATTATTTTTAATGAAAACTCTCTCTAATCACCTGCATGACTACAGTAACTTCTTAAGCAAATAAAGATGAGTTACAATGTTATGCATTGTGCATTATTTTTATGAAAACTTTGAAAATGCCTTACAGATTGTATCATTATTTATTATAACTCATATGCCGGTACATAACTATGGACACAGAGTTTATAAATCTTTGAAAACGATGCCACAATATGACTATAAGTTATACAGAAAAGTTATGCCCCTTGAAATAACGTTTACGGAGTTAGGTCCCCTGAAATATATGAAATTATAATGACAAATGAAAAATGAAATAATACTGAGTAAGCAGGCGATTTCACACTAACAAAATATCACAGTTGGCAACTCTGGAATGAAAGGAAGGCGTGTAGAAAATTTCATCTCAATCGGATGGGCCGTTCGCGAACACATAAAGGACATACACACAGACGATCCCTATTTATATATAAGATAAGCATGTCCCCATTGCATTTTTTATTTCTGCTCGGCGATCTAAGCTCTATACACGAGAAGATGACCCTGCCATTTGCTGTGTATATAATATTGTTTCAAAGTGACAGTATTCACGGATTTTATGTCTTTCCAAGAGATATATTTCATTTGTAAGAATACTTAAATGCATTAACATTATGTATTGTAAGTATTACAAAACCAATAGTCGACTACTCGTAAGAGATATTATCTTTGTCCTTACAAGATCGTGTATTGTGGCACTTATAGACAACGATATTAGAACACCATAAAATGAATAGATTTACGTACTCACAGGCATTGATTCTCTTGTATCTGTTCTTATTATGATTTTCTGCACTCAAAGCTGCTGTCGTAGTTGCAGTTATGTTTTCAGGGATAAGCTTCAAAATTGATGACAAGAAAGGAAATGTGTATTTTTTTCTACAACTCCGTGAACTGTTCATGTGTTGAGAACACAAACAATTTGAATAACTATTCTAATGTTGACAACATAAAGTGGATTAACAATTTGATAGCACGTGCACACACAAACAATACAGAGTACATTCACAATTTGTTAATCTAATTTTGACAATGCAAATTTCTTCAATAATTTGGTGAATTCTACACATTCTGACATCACAAAGTGCATTAACATTTTGATGAAATGTCAAGATATGTCAATTGCTGAAATAATTAGACGAAATATTCACATGTTGAAAAAAAAAAAAAAAACACTGCATTAACAACTTAAAACAAATCAAAATGGAAAACAGATTCGAAGACAGACTGTTAAGTTGTAGATGTGAAGAAGAAACGAACTAGTGCTTCATGTTGAATGCGGAGACGTGTTACATGGTATCCATCAAAGTTCTAGGATAGTAGTTAGCATCATGCTCTTCTATAGCTGATGAAGGAAACATGAGCCTTTATTGGTGTATCCCTCTTGCAGTGACGTCGATTCTGTCACCAAATAACAACTATCAGATGGAAAAATAACATAACGAGATTGACGATCAATAGTTTATCAGAACTACCAGAGCAAAAGGCAGATGTTCATGGTAGTTATATCAATATTCTAGATACAACCTGGGACCTCCAGCACACGAAGCGGATAGCATACCTCGAGAAACACTCAGTCCCCATTCTTACTTTTCTAAGCCATGATTACCTATTTTTCAAACAAAACTGCCGTGTTAACGACTGTTTACGTATATGTTGAAGATTGCATGATATATGCATATCATACACACATATTATCAAGAATATGTAATAGTATCTTACGTAAAATTGTTCCTGGTAGAACTGATTTCTGTTTTCAGCCATAAGTTTCTCTAGGTCAATAAATCTAATAGCTGTTTCACTGCGACATGGAAAGATATTGCAGTAGTCACCGTCGACATGACTTTCCTGGCCATCTTTGGAAGCTCGTCTCAACTTTGGTTTCGTCATCACTTAAAAACATAATGATACATATATATCTTCTGACGGATATCAACATTTTTGTAGGATGTTGGTAGAATGGATACTATTCTTAAGATGCTGATAAAATAGATATTATCGTTAGGATGTTGTTAGAATAGATCGTGTCATTTTGATGTTGATATAATAGATACTATCTTTCTGTACAAGACCCGTGATAAAAGCGACAGGGGCGGGGGGGGGGGGGGGGGAAGGGGGGCGGAAAGATCCCAGCCATGGTATAAGAAGGCAGACAACTGCATGACACCTCGTTTTCACCTCTACTACGGAGTTAGATTGGTGCCAATGCCTATAGTTTGATCGTGTATGATACAGATCAGAGTTTAAGGTTTAGTGGTGGTTTTGAACTGTTGCATCGGAATGTAAACCTAGATTGTTTAATTATAGTGCGTTCACAATCTTTGCCCTCATTAACGTTAAACATTTTCGAAAAGGGTATTTGTTGCATCACTATGACATTATTCCTGCCGTCTTATATTTACTCCCACCCAAGGAATAGGTCTTCGATAGGTCTAAATTCAAGTGGCGAAATTTCTTTGATGTTTTGAGGAAAACTTATTGAATTAACACTAAAAACATTGTTTTACAGTAATAAATGTCAATTCGGGTAACGACGCAAGGTCACTATGTGACGTGCTTCTCAAAAAGAAATTCCCATGCATTTATACGAGGGGAAAACATTTGTGAACGCACCATACCTGGGGGAAAACATGTAGTATTCTGCCATTGAAACGTATAGTTTTGTAACGTTAGGAAAGTACAATAGTAAAAATAGTGTGGGGCGATTGCTGATCTAAAATATAGCTCATCCTATATCGCTCTCTGGTTTATGCCATTAAATTCTTAGATTGATGATTGCTAGCAGTAGCCTCAAAATATGAACTCTTTTGGAAGAATATTCTTAGGGTAGAGCAACTTTACCTGTTCTTCGCCTGAAAAATGATGGTGCCCTGTTTACGAGGGGACCGTGATAGGATAAATAATGTGTTAATTTTAAACATACTAAGTGAATAGGAACTGCTTGAATAATGAATACGTAAGTTGTGTTGGTATATTCTATAGACACATAGACGATTCTTATTTAATAAGTGATGGCTGACCACGAATACGAAAGTAAAGGATTGAAGAACGCCACATGGGAGAACAACATAACACATATTCAGTCTTTGTTTTCGTGATTACTTCTTGACACTAAGTACGAATTATAGCAGACATTATCCCGCGTTAGTTGGGAAAGGCATAATCCACAGGTTGAAATATAATAAATGAAAATCCGTTTTGTTCCGGTTTCAAGATAGCGACTGACGGTTGAGTTGTTTTGTGAGTTTTAACTTTTTCGCGTAGGAGATGGATTTATTCATCTCTTGCGTGTAATTTGTATGCCAAGATGTAACACCAGGAGTTTCTACTCAAGATCTGCACCGATGCAACGGAGTTTCGTGCATTGAGCGAAGCGATCCTTGAGTTAATTTTTCGCAGCGTGTGTGGTTCTGTGGTGTTCGGTTTTTCAACATGATGGAACAACGTGTGTTCTCCGAGCTGTCGGCAGTCAACCTAACAAGACGACGCGGGCGCCTGGCAGGCCGCAAAAGACAAGGTAACGTGGTGGTTAAAGACGTTTTAGACTCAAGTGTGACCGTCTGATCCTCGGGAATATCCATAATCTGTATTGGAACTACGCCAGCGTAAAACAATGGGGCCCTATTCTAGAGAACTTGGTTTACAGGAACAACATTGTAGCGCTCCAGGAGACGAGACTGGGCGATCAGCTACTCCGAATTGCCGGCTTCAAATGTTTCCACAACAGACGACATCTGGGAATGGCGATTCTCATTCGCGATAGCATGGTGGCGTCAGAGCTAGACATGTCCAGGTGGGACAGAGACGATATACATATACTGGCGGTAAGAGTTCAACCCAGTCTACCATTCGTGTTGGTTAATGTTTATGCCCGCAACGCGAGTATGGACTCCCAGAAGTCGCAGTGCTTAAGGGACATATTAGGTCACGAGAGAATTTCTGTGGCGATTTCAACGCTAAAGGCAGATCATGGCTAAACGTTTCCTCCAACATACAGGGGGAGGAGCTCGAAGCTGCACTTGAAACCATTGACCTGGTTTTACCAACAGTGGCTGTATCATCAGGACAGCAAGCCGACCAAGTAATGAGGACAGTTCTATTGCTCTGGCGCTGGTTTTTCCTTCACTCACTACAGTGTGTAGATGGAGTGTCCTAGGACACTACGGCAGCGACCACCACCCTTGCAGCAAATTGGTGGAGAAAGGCAGAACCTGGCAGCACACGTTAACGGTCTAGACTTTACAGTATGGCAGTACAGGGCAAGATGTGGTGAGTAAAATAAGACGTGACAAGCGCAGAACAATTCAGGGCAGGAAAAAAAGCTGGGAGCAGCCACCTTGGAGAAATGTCGAGGTGGAGAAGGCTTGAGTGGATAAGCGTAGTGCTGTAAGGAGATGGCAATATGCCAAGAAGAACAGAGCTGGCCATCCTAGTCCATGCATACACTTAGAAAGAGAGATGCACACAAAAGTAAGCTATTTAAATAAATAAATAAATAAATAAACTGGTCAAGGTGGTTAAAAGTGAAAAATGGGCAGAGGTGTGTCAAAGAATAAGCACATACAAGTCACTGAAATTGTTCGGCGACTAGATAAAAGCATGAATGGGGTAGTCAAAAATAAGAACATTTCTGCTTTCCAAGGTGCTGACCTCGTCTGGCAGAGGACTGACGAGGACAAGAGCAAAGCCCTCTTTAAACGCTATCTAGAGCAGAGCAACCAGACAGACATGGGAGGCCGAAATTTTGCCAAGGAGGTCACCTCAGACAGGTGCAAGGCCCAGAAAACTTCGGATGAAGACACAGTGACAGTGAAAGAAATCAAGGCTGTGCTTCGACGATAAAAAAAAACAGCGCTCTGGGCCAGATGGCAAAAGATACGACGACATCAATAGCTGTACCGACAACGAGCTAGAGAAACTGGCAGACATGTACAACAACAGTATAGGGAGTGCTAGCATCAAGGAGGAGTAGTTACACAGCTATCTGATTCCCTTGCCGATGCCTGGCAGAGACCACACAAAAATTCACGGAATATCGAGTTATAACCATGCAGAATACAATAGGCAAGCTGCTGGAGAAGTTAATTGCAAGGAAAATATCAAGCCAGCTAGAGAGGCAAGGTGTTTTCCCCCCTACCCTGTGGGGGAGGGGGTACCGTCTAAAAAGAGAAACCTGGACCAATGCAGCAGTTTTTGCCCATGATGTCTATGAAGGTTTACACTCAGGCATTGAAACCTTTGCTGCAGCGATTGATCTTGAGGACGCGTACAACAGAGTACCATTGGATGTTTTAATGCTTCAGCTTCTTGAACTCAACATAAGTCCATTCCTCCTTAGTTATATTGCTGCAGCCCTCTTCCAACGGAAAGTAGTTTTTTGATGTGGCAGTTGGACTTCGGAACCAACAACAATATATCCTGGCCTACCACAGGGATCACCATTATCTCCGGTACAGTTCAACACCTACACTGTGAGAATCACCAGCGAGCAGATCACTGGACCTGGTAGGACATTGTCATATGCCAACGATATTTTAGTGTATCGTCAGGGTAAGGATAGAGATCAGTTTGCTGTGGAACTACAAACCGAACTCAAGCGCATAAGTACTTGGTGTGTTGAAGCTGGGACAATTGTCAGCCCAACAAAGGCAACAGTGACTTGGTTCTCGTTGAATAATCATATTGTCAACACTCCAACACCAACTGTAAAGCTGTGTTCAGAGACGGTGGAAAGAACGCAGGCAATGAACTACCTGGGGATACGGTTTGATCAAAGCCTTGATTATAATGAGACATAGACCAATCAATCAATCAATCATGTGCCATGCCGGAAAGCGTGGGGTGTCATGACTCGCCATTTCACTCGATCACCAGAGTCGTGGATCAGCTCAGTGTTCCTGCCTCGTCCATGCCATGTGGTCAAGCCATCCAGGTATTTTCCTCTCGGTCTTCCTCTTGGTCTGTTCCCCTCGATCTTGCCAGCTGTCACTAAGTTCTCCAATTCATTTCTTCTCA
This sequence comes from Cepaea nemoralis, assembly GCA_014155875.1. Lineage (NCBI taxonomy): Eukaryota > Metazoa > Mollusca > Gastropoda > Stylommatophora > Helicidae > Cepaea > Cepaea nemoralis. The sequence continues at coordinate 60,821 of JACEFZ010006847.1, forward strand.
TAACATGTCCAAACAATTTTGACTGTCTTCTTCTAATTTCTCTAATCAGTCTACGATTTTCATTTGTCTCCTGTAGTACTTGGTCATTGGTTTTTCTACCTGTCCATGGTATTCTTTGCATTTTCCTCAGAAACCACATTTCTGCAGCCATCAGATGTTCTTCAACTTGACTGCACATTGTCCAAGTTTCACATCCATACAAAAGAACAGGCTCTATGTATCCCCTCAACACTCTTTTTCTCGTTTCAATTGACATCTCTTTATTGGTCAGAATGTCTTTCATCTTGCCAAAGGCTACTTTTGCCATGGCGATTCTTGTTCTAATCTCTTCAAGGCATCTCCCATCAGATGTTATGACTGTTGCGAGATAATTGTATCGATTCACTTGCTGCTGAATATTCCCATTTACTTGTATATTACATTGTGGTACTTCGTTCTTCCTAGTGACGACCATAACCTGTGTCTTCTTACAATTTAATTCCAACCCCAGCTGCTCACTGTGTACAACAACCGCGTCTACTAATTGTTGCAGATCCTGTGCATTGTCTGCAATCAATACTGTATCATCTGCATATCTAATGTTATTGATGTTTCTTCCACCAATGCTGATTTCATTTATATCTTCCACATTTCAGAAAATATTTTCACTATATAGGGAAAAAAGATCTGGAGACATTACACATCGCTGCCTAACACCTCTCTTAATAGGTTGATATTGTCCCACTTCATTATCAATCCTTATGGCAGCTTGTTGTTTCCAATATATGTTTTTTATAAGTCTAATGTCTTTCCCATCAATTTGTAGATCCGCAAGCATATCCACCATGTTGACATGTCTAACTCTATCAAAAGCCTTTGTGTAGTCAATAAAGCAAAGATGTATATCCTTGTTTACTTCTATAGCACGTTCAATAACTATTCGCAGCATATACATAGCATTTACTGTACCCTTGCCTTCTACAAACCCACATTGTTCTTCCCCTATTTCAGGTTGTATTTTCTTCCTCACTCTTTGCATGATAATTCGTAACAAAATCTTTGTAATGTGACTCATTATACTAATTGTTCTATGTTGATCACATTCCAAGGTTCCTGATGTCTTTGGGATTGCAATAAATACAGAATTACATAATTTAGAAGGTATATCTCCAGTATCATATAATGTGTTCAGCAGTCTGGTGACTTGCTCTAATCTAAATTATTCTAAAGCTTCAATCATTTCTGTTGTGATGTTATCTGCACAGGGGGGCCTGCCAGCTTTCATATGCTTAAGAACATTTTGAACCTCCATCTTTAAAATTACTGGTCCTTCATTATTGAATCTAATATCACACTGTTCCTCTCTGTTATCATTATACAGGTTTTTCACATAATCTGTCCATACATTTAGAATCTAATCTTTTTCTATTATGATTTTGCCATCTTTAGTTTTTAGACAGCCTGTTGATATACTTGTTATTTTAGTAGTAAGTTCCTGAATTCTTTTGTGCACTGTTGTTTTTCAATTTCTAAGCACCTTTCCTCAAGCCATGATTCTTTTGCCTTCCTACATAATATTCTGACTTGTCTGTGAATTTCTTCATATTTGGCAGAATTATTTTTGTTGAGTCTTCTTGTTTCCATTAGGTGTAAAATTTCTTCAGTCATTCATTTCCTACGATAGATGGTAGAAGCGTCAACAGAGAGAACAAACTGAAGTATCTGGGAATCACATTTGACAGGAGTCTGTCCTTCAAGGACCATGTGGAGACGGTTGTGACAAGATCTCAAAAGGGACTCAATGCACTTAAAACTATGGCTGCAATGGACACAGAGCAGAGATTGCTCTTCACACTATACCAGCACTTGATCCTCTCAGTGATTGATTATGGACTAGGAATGCTCACTGTCTCAAAGAGTCAGCTGGTGAAATTAGAGCGCATACAGAATGAAGCGAAGCGGGTCATTCTGGTATGCACCAGAGACACTCCAGTAGTGTGTATGCGTTACATCCTTGGTCTTCCTACTGTTGCTAGTAGGCACAAGGTGATGCAAGCGAAGGCATACCTCAGAGTAGCTTCAGACACAGATCACCCGTTGCATGAGGCGCTGGACGTAGTTAAGGGTCAGAGACTGATAAGAGGGAAATCATGGATGGCTCAGGCGGAGGATACGATCAGACAGGTGTGCCCCTTGGAGAACATCAGGCGAGGAGAGGAGTGGGTCAGAGTGCCAGCCGTGCAGTCAGACTTGTGCAGAGTTGTAATAACATTGAGCCGGGAGTGCAGGGAGTGGCCAGCAGGGGCCACGGAAGTGGAAATTCAGCAACTAATTCAGGAAAATTCTCGCCCGGGTGATGTGATTATCTACACGGATGGGTCAGTGTTGAGAGGTAGGAGAAGTGCCTGGGGGTTCTTGGCAAAAACTAATGGTCGGCGTTTGGTGCAGGAGAGCCTGGCGTATGATAACACTACATCTAGTTTAAGAATGGAGGTGGAGGTGGTCAGTGCAGCTTTCCGCTGGATAGAAAACACGAAACATACACACATTGTGATTGTAACTGACTCAGAAAGCATGCTGAGAAGGGTGAGAACAGGTAGGCTTCGTGCAGAGTGGCTTGCTTCGCTTCGGAGGTCACGGGTAGTAAGCATCACCTGGATCTTTTCTCCTGGGCATGCCGGTGTGCTGGGGAATGAACAGGCGGACAGATTGGCTGGCTCGGCAAAATTTGGTGCAGTATTGATGCATGACAAGGCAGACGTGGTTGCGGCTTTGTGGGAGCACGTGTACACCTCGGAGGAGCAGATGGAGCACCATGGTCTTGTAAGAATGAGACAACGAGGTGTGACGAGGGGATCTGACCGACGCTCGGCGCTCGGAGGAAAGGCGAGACGGACATATAATCAGATTGCTACTGGAACTATTAGTGTTGGAACTCTTCGCTGGCTGCTGAGGATGGAGACGGAGCGCTTATGGGAATGTCCCGAATGCTGTGATGTCGGTTCCTAAATCAATCAATCAATCATTTCCAACGACCCACCTTCTTTAATTTTGGAATAATTGTTTCTGCAGCCAAACTGATTGAATTCTTTAACATTTCCCATTGATCATTCACATCCTGGAATAATATCTCTAGATCAGACAATATATCAAATCTATTCTGTACTTCTCTGTTGAATTTGTTTTGTATTTCCTTGTCATTACTCAATGTACACAAATCATATTTAGTGTTTCCTTTTATATATTTGGCTTTCTTCAGCTTTATCCTCAGTGTTCCTGTAAGTAGTCTGTGGTCACTATAACAATCAGCACTGGGAAATGTTTTTGCTACTGTTAGTGCGTTTCTAAATCTTCTGCTAATCAGAATGTAGTCAGTCTGGTTTCTGATCCTGCTATCAGGACTCCTCCATGTCCATAATCTTCTAGGGTGTTGCTTAAACCAGGTGTTTCCTACAATCATTTCCTGTTCTTTTGCCCACTCTACGAGTCTGTATCTTCTTTCATTTCTCTTTCCTAAACCATAGTTTCCTACTGTGTATCTATCACCTTGATTTCCTACTTTTGCATTGAAGTCTCCTATTATGATGTTTATTTCTGAATTTTTACATTTCTTTAAGGCAGACTCTATGTCATTATAAAATTCCTCTACACTATCTTCACTGGACTCTCCGGTTGGGGCATATACTTGAATAACATTTATGCTAAAAGGTCTGCCACTCAATTTAACTAGTAAAACACTGTCCGACACGGCCCAATATCCTTGAACAGACGTTGATGTTTTCCGGTCCAAAATTATTGCCACTCCCCTTTGTCGATCTTCACCTCCAGAATAAATAATCTTATAATCTTCATCTATCTTGATGCCTGCTCCTGTCCATCTCGTTTCGCACATCCCTAATATATTATTTTTTTCTCTTTGCTATTTCTTGTTTTATGTTCTCTAATTTCCGTCGTCGTTTAACGTCCTAACGTTCCATGATTGCTAATTTTAATGTCTCTGTCCTTGTCTTGCGATGATCAGTCTTTAAGCGAATCATAATATACTAGGCACTTTCAAAGAGGTAGTTTGCCGTTGCTTTCCTCTATGGCAGTGACCATACTGGCCGGATACCGCTACCATTGTCTCTCGAAAGAGATCCTCTGCCTGCCGTCGCGAAACTCAAGACCATGACCAACAAATATCTGTCGGCTGCCCTCAAAATTTCATCCACCACCTGCCTTCCATGGCTTCTTTTGAACACTTCCAATAAACGAACACGAAATAACATCACATAATCCACAGGAAAAACACTATCCACACGAATTCCACAGGAAATCCACAGAAAAACACTGAACAGCGTCTCCCCGAAGAAGAACGAGTCATCTCGTCGCCATTGTACCGGAAGTAAATATACCAGGTGATAATAAACGCCAAGCGGGGTTGGGCTGCTATGCGGGTGATGGCAGCAGCAAACTGAGAAGCGCCATCTATGTTTTCTATACGAGGGGATGGTCATGTCTGTTTTTGAATATGCGATGGCAGTCCTGACTCTCAGCCGTAAGCAGATAGAAAGGACGGAAATGATACAGAATGAAGCTATGCGCATTACTCTTGGTTGTACAAGAGATACAGCATGCAGGGCGATGAGCTACCTTCTTGATTTTCCAACAATTGGAGACAGAATAGAAGTTTGCAGAGTACGCGCCTACCTCAGAGTTAATGCAAACACACAACATCCTCTGCATAGTGAAATTATGAAGGTGAAGGGCAGCAGGTTAAAAAGAGAACAGTCGTGAATGGGTCAAGCCGAAGACAGTCTTCAAGAGGTGTGTTCACTTGAGGACTTAGAATCTGTCGAGGAGTGGATACAAGTGCCAACATATTTGTGCACGTCCTGTTAAGTTTGCATCCAACTAGACAGATTTTGCAGAAAAGAAAATCCGGCTGCTGTGGAGGCGGAAGTACAAGTGTTGATTTTCGAGAATTCGCTAGACAGGGATGCTGTCATTTACACAGATGGGTTGGTCGTCCGACATGTGAGAAGCTCATGGGCCTTTACGGCTCAGGTCGCAGGGAGAATTGTGAAGAAGGACTCTGGTGCTTTTGCTGAGACCACAAGTAGCCTGACTATGGAAGTCATGGCAGTAAGTAAAGCAATAACATTGCTCAAGACACAGACATTCACTAGGGCATTCTCTCAATGAGCACGATCAAAAGGATAGAGATGGGGTGGATCCGAAGAGAATGGTTGCTGTCTCTGGAGCGGTCTCGGCTGGCAAAGATTAGTTTCATCTTAGTGCCAGGGCATGCGGGAGTACAAGTAAATGAGCGGGCTGACAAGCTCGCAGGTGAGGCTACTGTGGAGGGCGGACGCGCCATGGACCAGGCTGACATTCTGAATGCTCTACGAGAAGTAAGACTTTTGCGAGAGATAAGTGATGACTTTGAATCTACAACCATGGCCAGACTGCGAGAACAGCAAATTAAAAAAGGGGTTGCCAAACAAGAACACTACGCAGGAAGCCAAAGAAGATTGATAAACCAACACAGAACTGATGTCTTTAGCCGCTACACGCTGCGGGATTTGCTGACGAGGGTATTCGAGCACTTATGGACTGAATGGTTCGATGTGCAATGAGGATGATCTGTCGACTAACTAACTAAATGAAAATCCATATGCTAAGAAAATCTAGTAATTAGTCAAGACCAATTGTATTTATTTAGAGTAGTGTAAATAAGTGTGGTAACGTGTGATTCTGGAGATCTTGAGGCACCATAGGTGATGTTGCCACATGGGTACCGTGTGAAGTGAAGATATTATCATTAGAGAGGCCCCATGTGACAGCCGTAGATAGTGGTAACACAAATATAAATATAGTTGTACTCGGATATATTACATCACATACTGAAATAATGAATATTGCTTCATGAGTGCCAGATAGTGATAATGAGGCACATGGATGATGTTGATGATGATGACGATGAAATGTGCGTAACCTATTGCAATTAAAGTAGACAAATATGGATTGTACAGTAGAGAAAATTCAAATTACACTAATAAAGTGGTGCATTGTGTCATTCATTTTCAGTAGTATGGTGATGGACAGAAGAAATATTACAAAAATATATGTGAAGCACAGGATATTCTAGAATGCATACGATCTATTGAAGGAAGGAAGATAATGACGAAATACCATGGACTAACAATTACGGAGCCTATGAAATAATCTACTTGTAATCTACCCTATTGCAGAATGATCATAATAGTTTAAATGATGTATCAGTGAATATCGAGTATGGCTTTACAAATGTGGGACACAGGAGCATAGCCATTTAGAACTGGTGTTAGTAAAGACGCAAAGCATAGTAGGAGATACGAAATACATCAAATATGATGTACACGAGAAGAGCATTATGCTGATATATGAAGTATTTCATAGCAGGGGGAAGAACACTGTGCACTTAGTGTAAGATAGTGATTGTTTGTACGCAAAGTGGCAATTATAGAAACAGTGGAACTGGTTTATATAGCAAGTGCTAAGCAGTGTAAATGCGTTGCTTATAATGATGTAACTAAACCAAATCAGTGTTGAGATATTCTGTCTTGTTGGGTTTGATTGTTACCAGAAAAATGTGTTGTTTATGTGTTACGCAGGCGAACTCAATTAGAACTGAAATATTGTTTCTTGTTTAGGATATTATCGCACTAACATGTTTTATTGGGTGCACAACAAAAAGTGTTCAATAAGTTATTTTACCTGCATTTTTGTATCGGAACTCCGGCAGAAAAGCATACTAGAGTGGCATACTACGATTCATGTCCTGCAAAGGACATGCATCATGTTACAGATTCAACACGGCACTTACAGACTGGCTAGAATGTGTTCCAGGTTGGTAATGTTGCGTGCATGGGATCTAGGCATGTCACTGTTAACAGACTACAGCCCAATGCCCAGAAGGAAAGGTTGAAAAAAAATAGTTAACATTCAGTATAAAACAGACAGCATGAATGAAATAAAAATACAGTACGAAGCCAATATGAGGATATGCTATACATGTGGACTTGATAATACCTGGAGGTGTTTCTTGTACATCAACACATTTGTTGAACAGTGCCACTACTTGTGGTTTAGCATTATTTGTTGTACTTTCAATATCGACATCATCCTGAAATGTGCCGTGAGTTGTCGCATCTCTTTTGTGCCCGGGTCTCCTGAACAGTAATAAAGACATTATGGTATATTCTATAAATAGGTAAGAAATAATATAAATAGGTAAAAACAGTTCTGAATGTGGATTAATTGAAGGCCGATTAGTTCACCTGTTTCGAACGTAATGTTTTCCCATTCTTGTACGACGCTGTTTAGAAATTCTAAGAAAGACGATTCCCAACTGAACTTTAATATGAATTGTAAACAATTAGGTATAATTAGATCCTGAGAAAAGAAGAGACATACTAGACACACACAGTATACATACCTTACAGAGAACTCCATCTTACAAGGGTGAAAACAAAGTGTGACATCCAAAATCATAAACAATCAATAAATATATAATATTGAAGTATTAAAATAAAACAATAGGATTATAGGGCAACAAAACACGACCTATAATACTTATGGGTTTATTTTAATACTTCAATATTATATATTTATTGATTGTTTATGTTTTTGGATAAGTCACACTTTGTTTTCACCCTTGTAAGATGGAGTTCTCTGTAAGGTATGTACACAGTGTTTGTGTCTAGTATGACTCTTCTTTTCGCAGGAGCTAAATATACCTAATTGTTTGCAATTCATATTGTTATATCCTGCTGCAGCCGCTGCGTTTTCTTTTGTTCCATATTATGAATCTTAATAGATTGGTACAATACTTAAGTTAGTTGCATATCATTTACAGGACGTTGCTGTCAATACCAGCATTTATTTGCTGTTGTGATCTCTTGGCAAATTTACGTTCAATAGTTTAATTAAATAATAATCGCGCGCAGCTGTATTTCGAAAGCGGGTATGCGGGATCCCGAATCGCGTCCGAAAATCCTTTGCCACCGAGCAGGTGGTACAATACTTTTTTTTTTTTTTTAAGCATATCCTTTACAGGACTTAGCTGTCAACACCAGCATCTTTCAGCTGTATGTTGATCTCTTGGCAAGATTACGCTCAGTAGTTTGCCATTGCTTTCTGAGCGGCCGGCTCAGTATCCCGCAAGTCACGAGCGGGGGTCGAACCGCCTCAGCTCTCGCTCCGCTACGAGACTCTGTGTGATAAACGGGATTACAGAGAGAAAGTGTTGTAACCCCACAGCCAGAGAGACCGGCGGTACAATACTACAGCATGTAATACATGGGTAAATGACAATATTCTTAAATACGTAAACCGATACAATTACCTCTGAACAGTAATGCCATTAGATAGGAAATGCCTTGAATAGATAAGTACAAGAATTGATATGACAAAGGTAGCTTTTTACAAGATGGAATACTAAGGACCGATAAAACGATGTCAGTTGCAACAAGAAAAAGAGTGTTGAAGGGCTATATAGAACATGCACTTTTATATCAATGTAAAACGCGAAAATACATACAGTGGCAGTGGAAATGTGTTTTCTGAGGGACATGCAAAGAATACCATGGACAAACAGAAAAACAAATGAGCAAGCCCTACAAGAAGCACATGAAAAACATAAACACATTAGAGAAATTAGACCTAAATAGTCAATTTTTTTTTTTTTGGGGGGGGGGGGGGGGACCAAATAAAATAAAGAATTTGATTACAACTGGCAAGATTGAGGGGTAAAGAACAAGGAAAAGACAGAGAAGTAACTGTCTGGATAGCTTGGTCTCATAGCAGGATCGAGACAAATACACAGTGCTGATCCACGACTCTGTTGATCGTGTGGCATGGCGAAATATGACCGTCCACGCTTATCGGCATGGCACATGATGATGATGATGATGATGATGATGATGATGATGATGATGATGATGATGATGATGATGATGATGATGATATTATTACTACAGGCACGTTGTCGTCTTGACAGACCAGTCGGTTACATTGTACTTCTAAAAAGCAACAATCGATGGCGGTAGCGAATGTGACTGATCAGACCAATTCGCGTGATAAATGTTCGTCTGCAATGGATGCGTGTGAACACAAGGTCATTTCCACCATCACGAACCAAATGACGACTCAAACGCTCAGTGTGAAACCAATCTGCACTCATTGTGTCGCTTGTCTGTATCCCATTTCTGATCTTTGCCCTCCATGCAACACTATCTGCTTCCGAGGTACCTGTATGGATCACCTCCCGCTTACACATATCTTGGTACCGTAGTAGAGGCCGATCCCGAGATATTTTACTCATTTGTAATTTACCAAAACATGACTGTGAAATAAGTCGCTTTTCTTGAAAGTCAGAAACAGACTTCTTGCTTTTTACATAGAACTAGATTTAACATACGACTGCGATTCCTGGACAATTAGTAAACAGGCGAAATTATTCATGGAAGCCTTTGAGATGTGGTTTTAAAGAACAATGCTGAAAATTAATTGGGCAGCCAAAATGAGCAATCAGAACGTTTTAAGTGAGTCGCAAAGACAACTTATCACAAACATCTGAAAGAGGCAGTCATTTACGGAAAGAAAGATCGAGGAAGATTCTTTAGTCTTGTGGCATGACACGGAATGGAGTTAACACACAAATTAATCCATGACGTCGGAGATCATAATTTGTGGAGAGGCATGATCGCCCACGCCAGCCAACAAGGCACTGGATGATGATGATGAGTTTACCAAAAAGTATATCTGTTGGTATTCTACCATTGCCCATTCTCCTCATGTGTCCTATCCATCTAAGTCTACAGAGACTGAGCATGGAACAAACCGTCACACATCTCGATCCTTCCATCACTATTTATGATTTTACCGTGCTACTTAATATCAACGGGTGTCTAGATGGTCATGTGTCGATGTACACTTGATCCTGCAGCGATGCGCCGTCGTCATTTGGAGTTGACAGGTTCAAATCCCGGTCGGTAACTATAGATTTCAAATTGTATGTTATCTAGTGCGTCTTCTAATCTCTACTTCCTGCTTCCTCTTCTTTTATGAGCGCCAAACAATATTATGTGTGTTTATGTATGAACCCACTTAATATCAAGCATTCTTCACAGACATGTGAAAGATGTTTAAACGTTTCACTTGGTCTGAAATGTTTATCAGACTTCATGGTCAAAAAGAAGAGTACCCAGACTTGCTAGACCAAAACTTTTGATAGTTCAGTAAGTTTGTTGTTCTGCAAGACTTTCTTTGTTAACCTTTTTATTGCTGTTGCTACCATGTCAATCCGGATATTTATTTCCTGATTAAGGGATACTTTTTGTTTATATTTTACACTAGATACGTGATATGGTCTATTATTTGCAGCTTTGCGTGGCCAATGCAGATTGATGATACCCCATATGCACCATGTGTGTTTTCATTTTGCTAAGTGTTAAATCAAATTCATAACAAGCACTGGATTATGCAGATAGTAGGCATTGTAATTATTTCTCATAGCGGGTCATAATGGCATCACTATCTGCGAGAATCAACTCTCTGATCAGTACTCTTTTAATTTCGGTCTTGCCTTTCAATCTCTGAGCATTATAAAGGCCACCATCTGAGTGTGAGTTAAATTACTAAGCACCATCCTTATCATAAAACTCATATTTCAATAGAAGTGAAAAGTATATTCCAAAAAAGGGTGGGTACATAACTGTGCTTAACCGTTTGAAGGCAACGGACATTTGTACAGGATGTAAATGTGTATTTCCAATTCAGGACCAGAATAAGTTTTCATAAGGTAGTTAGTACTGTAGCGTAGTAATTGAGCATAGTGAACTTGCGTGTGTGACCGTAGAATAAGAGTGTCGGCAGCATTAGGCTGAGGCGTGACTTAGGCTGTGTCGAGTGATGTGTCATTGCACTCGGTAGGGTAAGATCAATGACATGAGAAGATAGTCAGCAAGATGGAGCAAGAGTGGGGAGATAAAGGATAGGTTATGCTAGGATATTCTGGTAGGGGTGTCTACCGGAGTTTCTGTGCTTTTCCTTTGGATTTTCCTTCTTTTACCTAGTCTAAGGTAATGTGATGAACTCCTCTGTCTTATGTCAGAGTTTAGTTCTATAAAATATAGATGTTACAGTCTGAGTACGGCCTTAAGCCTACACTCACATATAAGGAGTCTGAGTCGGGTTGATATCACCTGGTGTTATCTCTTCGACAGGTTCCACTTGAAAGTGAAAGTACCTACCATTCTGAGAAGAATAAAAATGGCAATACTCTAATGCAGTGCTACCTGACATCAAGCTTTGAACCCTGTTTTTCTAAGAAGGTCAGTAAATTCCGGAAACAAATTGAACTTATGAAATGAGTCACTAAAAGAGACTGATAAAAGAAAGTAGTTCAAGCAACCAAGGAATTATTAAGCAATATATTTCTCAAAGCAGTATAGAAAGGGAAAAACTAAAATTTTCACTGCTTACCTGAACATTTCGATGATTAACCGACAGCAGTGTGTCGGCGATATATTTTGTTGGACAGTGTTTGTGTTCGTTCATACAGGGACTATAATAAATAGCAAATTATTGGCGGTGTAGAGATACAGGACTCGAACTAACTAAATCACGAAGTGGTGACTAGACTTCTCAAACGTTCCAGGATATATTGGAATAAGTCAAAAATCGGTCAGAGAGACACATCATCCGGAGAGCTCCTTCCAGTTATGTGCTATTGTGAAGTTTGGCCGTAGCATGATGAGAACTGTGATGCTGATCCTAGACTGAATAGTCCTATCTCACATACATGATAGACTACACCACAGATTTCTATACACTTTCGCTACACACACCTGACATAGTTTTCTTCATTAAATAATTTCCTTGTTTGTTGAAGGACAGTGTTGTGTGGGTATGTTCTGGGGAATATGAAGAGGGATACTCCCCCCCCCCCCCCCAGGGACGACAAGTGACACATGGCTTGTTTCAGATTTCTTTCGTTCATCTTGATGTTGCTCTTGGGGAAACACTTTTTCTTTGTAATGGCCGTTACTTCGGTTTTTCTGGTATTCATAATAGGCCCTTTGTGTCGACGTTCTATTGCAATAATATCTATCGTTTCTTGTAACTGTGTTTTATTTTCAACGACCAAAATAATGTCATCAGTAGGTTGTTTGCACTGTGGCCACCAGCTGGCATCGATATTCATGGCGTGTCTTGTAAGGATCTCATTATTTTTTCGCTGTACAAATTGAACACATCAGGTACACAGCCCTGTCCAACACCTTATTTAATATGTTGAAAGGTTCCTAATTTGTTATCAATTCTCATGCCTGTTCTTTGTTGTCAATATATATTCTTTATTACTCTTAGATCGTTAACATTAATGCTTAAAATTTTCAACATTGTAATCATTTGTTCGTGTTTCACCTTATAAAATGTCTTAGTGAAGTCAATAAAGCACACATATAAATCTATATTCATTTCAGTCATTCCTTCTGTTAATGTTCTCAAGATTTGTATGCTGTTGCTTGTACCTTTACCTTCCACAAATCTGTATTGCTCGACTCCATTTTCTGGCTTAATTATATTATTTATTCTTCTCTTTATAATTCACATTAGTATTTTAATCATATGATTCATAAAAGTAATTGTGCTATGTTCTCCACAATTCGCTGCGCCAGGTTTCTTTGGTAGAGCTATGAGAATATATTTCAAGACATCATCTGGTATATGTCCAGTATTATATATATCATTCAATAGTTGTGTTATTACTTTTATACCCAGTTCACCAATAGATTTAATTTCTTCAACACTTATCTGGCCCAATCTGTTATTGAAATGATAGACTTATAAGCTTCAATCTGCTCAGCAATAACCGCCCCCGAGTCTAATTGAGAATCGCCGGCGTCCTCTGCTGCATATATAGATTTATTCAGTCATTACCTCCAGATCAGCACACAAATAAACATCAGTGTAACCAGTACAACGTAGGCGACCACTGTTCCTACTATCGCAGCTGCAGGAGGAGCGTTGTCGTGTTGTTGTACTTGTAGCGCTGGAAGAACGAAATAACATGATAAAGTATGGCACTAACGGAACATAATATTTTACTGGTTAGTTAATTATACTGACAGAATAACCTGTGTTTTCTGGTAAGTCAAAGGCCGTTTTACATGCATTAAGATGCATTGGGTATATGGTGCCAGACACATATTTATATAGACCAATCGGCACTCGGTGGGTCACGTGATCAGTACCATGCCGACCACCTTTACTTTCCATTACACTTCTAGATCCCCATTTTAGCCTAGGTCGCCATGGGAACCAAGGTCAATTTTGATAGATTCGAATCCGGCGAGCAGACCAGCGTCTAACTCCTACGGTAACGCAGCTCCCTGTTGTCTAAATTGAAACAATGAACATGTTTTTTTGGTGTAAAATCAGTTCCACGAAATACATATCCGTTGTGATTGGTCAAGCAAGTATACCGTACTAAATGAAGCATTAGAGATTACAAGAAAGGAACGTGTAAAACAATATTAGGGAAGGTTCAGCAACATGTGGAAATTACAACAGCACGCTACAGACTGAAACACTGAACATATACAGGCTCATTAAATATACAAGTAAACAATAAAGATGCAAATGAAGTCTCACAATTCACCTATCAGGGCAGCATTTACACAGAGGGCGACATTTTCCGATAGAGAGAGGTGGAAAATGTCGAATATCTTGGGTAATTAATTACCAAAAATGGTGATACAACGAAGGAAATTAAAAGGCGAATATCTATTGCTCTTCAAACACTAAAACAACTGAATAAATTGTGAAGGGGGACAGAGAGAACTTCAAAAAATTAGATTGTTAAAGAGTATGCATCCTTCTCTTTGCACATATGCCCCTGAGACCAGAACATTAACTAAACAAGCTGAACATAAATGCCTTTGAATATATATGTTATAGACTGGTTATAAGAATATCTTATATACGAAAAAGAACAAATACGCCCATACGAGAGGAGCTGAATATTGAATATTGTTGGCTACTAAAGACGATAAAACAAAGAAAACAAATATTCAGGTCATTTAAACCGTTATGTACTTTTAGGGAGACCAATAATGCAGGGGTTTATGCCCCTGAAGAGCGGAAGAGGAAGGTCAAAAAGAAGATGGGTACTGGATGTGGCAGATGATCTCCAGATGGGTGTATCGGACGCGGGACATCTTGCATATGGTCTTGAAGTTTTCAGGAGGTTGTTTTGGGAGCGAAGGTGTGCAAAGAACATGCTACTGAATGAATTAATTAATGCCAATAATTCAAACCTCTCACAGGAGTTTATTTCTTACTCTTATGACCAGAGTGGTTGTAGAAAGTGAAAAGATTGGCAGTAGCTTCAATAATAAAAAGATAGACTACATGGTGATATCAGTGGAACAGATTGTGCCTACATGTACAATTAAAGTAAATTTGAATAACGAAGATACAAAGAATAGATTGCACGATTTATTGCCTGGAATATTTCACTGTATCTCGTCAGGTTGACATAAAAATACATAATGATATTGAGACCTTGGTCTAGCTGACACATCACAAGCTTCCTACGTCATCTATTGAACTGCACATTATGGAAATTGGTCACGTGAGTTATAGGAATATTGCGTTTGGAGTGTTGTTTAACACATACAATAGTCGCATGTTAAAGGTTGCTGAAGCAATCATCATTAATCTGCATATTCAAATTTTGTGCAAACAGAAAGACTTAATAGTCTGTTTAAAATTACCGTGGTAAACATTTGAAATTATTGTGTGACACTGTGTACATTTAAGCTTGAAGGATTTATCTATTTACTTTAGTTTATGTTGTGTGATTTCCGCAGTATGTACCAGACAAGACGCAGCGACATGTGCAAGGCAATAAATCATGCAATCTATTGTTTTTGACTTCGTTATTCACATTCACTAAGGGAAAACATTGTTTTGAATTAAATTAATGACGTTTTTTGGGGCAAGTGCAAACATGTGGTATCTAGGTACATGAATAATATCAGATGAAAGATGTATGGCAGTCTGGTGAATTATTTTCCACAAACCGCCATAACTTTCCTGAGAGCATCGACCGGGATATTTTTACAAAGTGAAATGCCGAGGATTGAGACCTAAACGCGACCTGATAAACTCTAGTTTATCTATCGTTGTTAATTAAGCAAGGATTTCAGGTCACATGAGGCCAAAACTAGCGTAGCCTTTTTCTGGAACTGTCAAGTGGCCAAGGTAGACAACGGATGTGGCAGATATATGGGGACGGACACGCCTCAAGACCTAAAACAAGCACCAGGTGGGAAGTCAGGACTATGAACCCAAAATTGAGGGAACATAGGATAATAAGATGATGCAAAGTAAGCATGCACATTAACCAGAATACGCGAGGAACGGATTCGATAATTCCTAACGAGACGAGGGAGAGCAAGGCTAAGTGACTCAAGAAAGCCGCCAATTTACCTAGGATATATACATGGGACAAAGGCAGTTGGAGAGATATGCAGTTTGGCTTTGGTGACAGTGAGTGTACAAACTCAAGTGCCGTTAGGACCAAGAAGCTAGTAGGAACCCTGACCGGGTGAACAAACCTAAGGAGCAGAAGGAACACAGACTTGTGGAATCACAAAGTTGTGGAAAAAGCCGCTCGAATTAAAGTATTGCTTACTACAGGGACAGCTGTCAAATCGCAGTCATTGGCTAAAGTCGAACAAGACAAAGTAGCTAAGGAAGAAAAGACGTTGGTTGGAATCACCCATAGGACTGATAGTCAAACGAGATTGGCAGCAGCCTGCCTATATTGGAAAGTGGTGGAATCACTCTAAGACGGGCGTGGTGATAAGACCAAAGCACCCTTAGGCAGACGTGAAAGCATCAGCCGGGCGACAGGACCTTACGTAAGTTGATGTGAGATTTAGTTAGATACTTCTTAGATTATAATCGGACATGTGTAGTGCTACCCTGAGTTCATAAAGCAATGGCAAACTACTGTAGACAAACTTACCACGAATCATGAGCAATTGGCCGATAGCGGAGTTGACTGCAACGTCCTGTAAAGGATCCATATCTAACTAACTAACTAACTAACTAACTAACTAACTAACTAACTAACTATAACAGCAGCCTGGTTCAGAAGGCGGTGGCAAATTACTATACATACACTTTTGTGAGGTCGATGGAGGCAATAAACTGTGGTTGATTCTGTTCAAGACATTTTTCTTGCATTTGCGGCAATGAGAATATCAAATCACTAGTAGACCAGTTCTGTCGAAAGCCACACTGTGATTCAGGGTAGACTTGATCTCCTAGGACTTGAAGTCTGCGTAGAACAATTCTGGCAAATACTTTTCCAACAATACACGGAAGTGAGATACCCCTATAGTTGTTGCAATCGCCCCGATCGCTCTTTTTCTTGTACAGTGTTATGATGCTTGAATCTTTGAAATCCTGTGGGACTTGTCCTTCTCGCCAGCATAGCTCTATTGGCTGGTGGACTTGTGGAGTGAGTGTGTCTTGTTCACTCCTGATAACCTCTATTGAAATCCCATCCTAATCTGGAGCCTTGCCAGATGCAAGTTCATTTATAGCACACTTAACTTCTGTTATGGTGGGAAGTGTTTCGAGGTGATCAAGATTTGGTAGGGCCTCTGTGGCGCCGATGGCATCATCCGCTAGTTTGGTCTCACTTGAGTAAGCTCCAAATAGTGCTCTACCCATCTGTCCATCTGCTGTTTCTTATCAGTGATGATTTCTTCAGTCAAGGTTTTCAATGGTGCACTTTCTTTTTATCATCGAGTCACAGGCTTTCTTGATTCCTTCATACATGCTTCTGGTGTTTCCCTTATCAGTTACGATTTGAATGGACTCACATATCTTGATCCAATAATCATTTGCACACTGCCTGTCAGCCTTTTGCACGTCCTTCCTAACTTGCTTTAGCTCACTCAGAGTGTTACGCATTGGTCTTTCCTTGTTTCTTAAGAGAGCTAACTTCTTCTTATCAATCAATGACTGCAGAGTCTGGCTGTTTGCCGCAAACCAGCCCTGCATCTTATGATCCACAGTGCCGTAACCCCTACGGCAGTTTTATAAAGAGTTTCCTTAAGTTACCCCACTTTTCACTTTTCATAAATTTTCTGGTGTATCAGTGAAAGCGTCTTCAAGTTACCGTTGAAACTGAAAGCACTTTTTTAGGATCGTGAGTGTAATAATATTAATCCTGGGGCAAGATTTGTGTTTAGCTGTGTAAGTTCTCTTTGACCTCAGTCTTACAACTAAAGAATGATCCGTATCACAGTCAGCACTGAGGTAACTTCGAGTCAATGATGTATGGTTCAGATGTTGTCTCCGTGTGATGATGAAGTCCAGCTGGTGCCGATGGCAGGATCTTTGATGTTTCCATGTGACCTTATGCAGCTCTTTTGTTTTAAAAAAGGAGTTTGTAATACATAGGTCATTTCTGGTGCTATGCACCAGCAGCCTTTGCCCATTTTCATTCATGCGACCGATATTGTATTTTCCAAGGCACACTGGCCATGAACTCGATTCCTTGCCCAAACGAGCATTGAAATCACCGAGCATATAAACGTATTCCGATTTTGGAACTGCCTTGATCACAAAGTCTAACTCCTCGTAGAACGAATCCTTCACATCATCATATTAATCGAGTGTCGGTGCATATGCAGTAATAATGGTGGCAAAATCACAAGAGGATGCCAAGCGCAGGGATAATAGTCTTTCATTACCTCCTGCTGGAATTTCAATCATTCCCAGTAGCGAATTCTTCACTGCAAAGCCCAAACCGTGTTGCAATTTTTCTGCCTTCCATCTACCCTTCCAAAAAAAGGTGGAATTGTTTTCCCTGAGTGATCCATCCTCAGCGAGGCGAGTCTCCCGGAGGCCAGCGGTATCAATGTTAAGACGAGTGAGTTCGGCATCAATCACAGCCGTTTTTCTCACATCGTCAATATTGGTCAAGTCAGTGAATAATCCTGTACACATGGGTCTCTCGTTCCAGGTTGCAAGCCTTAGCTTGAGATTTCTATTTGTCTTTTTATTAGTACCTGGTGCATTGGTTTTACATCCTGCGAATCAGATTTTGTCCTAGCCCCAAGCACCCATTGAAGCAGACAGGCTGTGGTGGATCAGCACTCAATTGGCCGGGGGTTGCCCAGCTTGAGGCGGGCGGTAGCTGATCAGTGACAAATGTAGGTGTCTCCCACCGTCAGAGGCAACGCGTGGCGCCCCATGTCTACGCCAATTCACAGGGACTTATAACCTGGAACAGTTGCCTCTCGCTTTGATTCCGAGACCGCTTAAGACCAGGGATGGAGTTATTGCCTCTCCATAGTACAAAGCCTGGGCTAAAATATAGAGATCATGTGTACCCATGCAGTATGATCCCTCTCTCGGCCTGCCTAGTTCACTCCAGATGAAAGGTAACACCTATACATCTAGAATAAGGCAAGCTGCAGAAGCTGCCGGATCAGCTAAGCAATGCTGTAACTGTCCGCCTGTCGGAGCTTCGATCCTAGACCAGCTACTAATCATGGCTTAGGGCCTGGTCTGCCCTGCCATGACGTTTTGTCTTTAGGTTGCATTTCCTCGCACCAGGGTAAAGCTTGTACCCTCCCAATTGCATTCTTCCGCCCGAAACCGTTGGCACAATGTGGGGTGTCGGGTTTGGTAAGCGCCGCCCAACGTTCGGCGCTAACAGAAAGCAAGCTGTATCGTCTACTGTCATATAGTAGCTCAGTCATATCTGACTAAGACCTGACACAGTTAAAGAATACTGGACATATAATCATTCAAAGTGAAAAAGTGAGTAGAGAAGACGGAAATAACGTTAGGGACGAAAGGAGCATTTACATTACCGGCATTACCAACAAAATCTCAGACACATGCACAGTATTGCATACCCGAGAAGCCGTATGGCGAGACATTTCAGTTTGATTTCGCACGATTTCAGTAAAGAGTCTGTTCATTTTGTATTAACCCAGCCGCGCAGGAAAGGCATGGGCAGACTCTGGTTGTCAAGGATGGCTTACAGCATTCGATGCTGGATATGAATGGGTGTGGTCAGAAAAGTAAAAATGTGCAGGGAATGCAGACTAAAATCGAACGATACAGCTGGAATCTAATAAATATGTATATTTAAATGGGGAGTCTTGCGTAAGCAGAAAGAATTGGCAGTCGGTGAAAGGTTCATTTGATATCCCTTGCACCAGGTATCTGATATATGGTGACTTCAATGCGCGCGCCAAAGAGTGAGACAGGTCCGGGGAGAACAGACAGGGTACTGCACTCGCTGAAGCCTTGCTTGAGACGGATGTACTCTGTATAAATGACGGGACACCAACTAGGCTAGCGATGAGACCGCGGGACCTGATACGAGCATTGACCTGGCACTTGTATCTCAAGGGGCCGGATCAGGCATAAAAGGGAGGCGGGCTGTTCTAGGATATCATAAAAGCTACCACCTCCCCTGTTCTGTATTGATACCTAAGTCCAGCGCATCCAAGGCTATAAGAATCTGCATGAGAATCAATTATGATTTCGACCACTGTTCGTTCTTGAGGCGCTTAGATCACAGGGTCGGTCTAAACCAAGAAGAAGAAACTTCAACCAAATGTGGTGGAAACCATAGGCGGAGTAATCATGGGGGGAAAAGAGGGCGGCCATAAGGAATTGGCATAGAGTGCGGAGAGCAACCAATGCAGTTGACACAGCGTTGGGGGAGGTTGAAAGGAAAAAAAACAGTAACGGTGCAGGATTGGAAACTCCAAACAGCAGAGGCAAAGAAAGATGAAATTGTAGCAGATTATAAATGAAGTCGGCGGGGATGTGACATTGGGTAAATTCTGGAGACTGCACCGACAGATGAACAGACAGGCGATGCTGGTACACAATGTACAGTTTATGACAATAACAACCGACTTATGACAACTGACCAGGACAGAAAAGGGAGGGGGTGACTTTTCTTGCACGATTTCTAAGAAAGACTGATCAACAGGACATAGCTGTTAGGGATATGGTCAGAGATGCCTTGTCACAGGTCATAGGGGAGGAGAACTATGAAGACATGCTACATGTAGAGGATATTAGACGTATACTGAAGAGAGCTAAAGACACAGCGCCAGGCCCGGATGGGGTGAGGTACACCCATATGAGGAAAATGAATGATGGGGAGACTAAGAGGAGATGGCTCTTTGTTTCAACATAAGCATAATACGGAAGAAATACCCCAGGATTGGTTGCACAGTTATCTGGTCCCGCTCCCAAAACCAGGTAAGGATCAATCAAGACTTAATGGTTACAGAATCATAACCTTGCAAAATATGTTTGAAAAGTTCTCGAAAATATAGTAGTATGCAGGCTCCAATGACACTTGGAAAGTGTTTCCCAAAGGACTCGGGAGTTACCGGTCTGGGAAGGACACAATGACCAATGCGGCAACTTTTGCATGTTATGCACCTTTGTGGCGCTGCACACTGGAAAATAGCATCAGTTATGCACAATTATTAACAGTCAAAATGATAAACGGGAATTTACACTTCTCAACCACAGATGCCACTATAAGGATCATCATCATCATCAAGTGCCATGGCGGCTGCCGTGGGCGTTCATGACTATCCACAAATCTCGGTCTTTGCTTTTCAGTATCAACCAACTCCGCTGTTGATATTCCTCAATGCCACCGTCTCAAGCTATCCAGTATCATTTCTCTTGGTCTGCCTCTGCCTCTCTCCCCCTCGATCTTTCCAGTTGTCACGATGTTCTCAAATGCCTCTCTTCTCATCACATTACCAAAAAAAAAGCTGTTTACCTCTTTATTAGTGTTGTATATAATGTATATAGAAATGTAAAAATTCAGAAATAAACATTATAATAGGAGACTTCAATGAAAAAGTAGGAAATCAAGGTGATAGATACACAGTAGGAAACTATGGTTTAGGTGAGAGAAATTAAAGGGGATACAGACTCGTAGAGTGGGCAAAAGAATAGGAAATGATTGTAGGAAACACCTGGTTTAAGCAACACCCAAGAAGATTATGGACATGGAAGAGTCCTGATAGCAGGATCAGAAACCAGACTGACTACATTCTGATTAGCAGAAGATTTAGAAACGCACTAACAATAGCAAAAACGGTTCCCAGTGCTGATTGTTATAGTAACCACAGACTACTTACAGGAACACTGAGGATAAAGTTGAAGAAAGTCAAGTATATAACAGGAAACACTAAATATGATTTGTGTACATTGAGTAATGACAAGGAAATACAAAACAAATTCAACATATAAGTACAGAACAGATTTGATATATTGTCTGATCTAGAGATATTATTCCAGAATGTAGATGATCAATGGGAAATGTTGAAGAATTCAATTAGTTTGGCTGCAGAAACAACTATTCCAAAATTAAAGAAGGTGGATCGTAAGAAATGGATGACGGAAGAAATTTTACACCTAATGGAAACAAGAAGACTCAACAAAGATAATTCTGCCAAATATGAAGAAATTCACAAACAAGTCAGGATATTATGTAAGGAGGTAAAAGAAGCATGACTTGAAGAAAAGTACTTAGACATCGAAAAACAACATACCGGCCAAAATACAAAATTAGTGCACAAAAGAATTCAGGAACTTACTAATAAAAGAACAAGTACATCAACAGACTGTCTAAAAACTAAAGATGGCAAAATCATAATAGAAAAATACCAGATTCTACATGTATGGACAGATTATGTGAAAAACCTTTATAATGATAACAGAGAGGAATAGTATGATATTAGATTTAATAATGAAGGGCCGCCAATTTTGAAGATGGAGGTTCGAATGTTCTTAAGCATATGAAAGCTGGCAAGGCCCCCGGTGCAGATAACATCACAACAGAAATGATTAAAGCTTTAGAAGAATTTGGACTAGATCAAGTCAGCCAGACTGCTGTACACATTATATGATACTGGTGATATACCTTCTGAATTATGTAACTCTGTATTTATTGCAATCCCAAAGAAATCAGGAACCTTGGAATGTGATCAACATAGAACAATTAGTATAATGAGCCACATCACAAAGATTTTGCTACGAATTATCATGCAAAGAGTGAGGAAGAAAATACAACCTGAAATAGGGGAAGAACAATGTGGGTTTGTAGAAGGAAAGGGTACAGTAAATGCTGTGTATATGCTGCGAACAGTTATTGAACGTGCTATAGAAGTAAACAAGGATATACACCTTTGCTTTATTGACTACACAAAGGCTTTTGATAGAGTTAGACATGTCAACATGGTAGATATGCTTGCAGATCTACAAATTGATGGGAAAGACATTAGACTTATAAAAAACATATATTGGAAACAACAAGCTGCCATAAGGATTGATAATGAAGTGGGACAATATCAACCTATTAAGAGAGGTGTTAGGCAGGGATGTGTAATGTCTCCAGATCTTTTTTCCCTATACAGTGAAAATATTTTCAGGAATGTAGAAGATATAAATGGAATCAGCATTGGAGGACGAAACATCAATAACATTAGATATGCAGATGATACAGTATTGATTGCAGACAATGCACAAGATCTACAACAATTAGTAGACGCAGTTGTTGTACACAGTGAGCAGCTGGGGTTGGAATTAAATTGTAAGAAGACACAGGTTATGGTCGTCACTAGGAAGAACGAAGTACCACAATGTAATATACAAGTAAATGGGAATATTCTTCAACAAGTGAATCGGTACAATTATCTCGGAACAGTCATAACATCTGATGGGAGATGCCTTGAAGAGATTAGAACAAGAATCGCCATGGCGAAAGTAGCCTTTAGCAAGATGAAAAACATTCTGACCAATAAAAAGATGTCAATTGAAACGAGAAAAAGAGTGTTGAGGGGATACATAGAGCCTGTTCTTTTGTATGGATGTGAAACTTGGACAATGTGCAGTCAAGCTGAAAAACATCTGATGGCTGCAGAAATGTGGTTTCTGAGGAAAATGCAAAGAATACCATGGACAGACAGAAAAACCAATGACCAAGTACTACAAGAGACAAACGAAACTCGTAAATTGATTAGAGAAATTAGACGTAGATAGTCAAATTTTTTTAGCCATGTTATAAGAAGAAATGGATTGGAGAACTTAGTGACAACTGGCAAGATCAAAGGGAACAGACCAAGAGGAAGACCGAGAGGAAAATACCTGGATGGCTTGACCACATGGCATGGACGAGACAGGAACACTGAGCTGATCCACGACGCTGGTGATCGAGTGAAATGGCGAGTCATGACCGCCCACGCTTTACGGCATGGCACATGATTGATTGATTGATAATGTTCTAGTTTCATTAGCCTCTATCAGGCAGTCGTTGTTAGTTACTTTGCCAGTCCAAGGAATTCGCAACATTCGTCTAAGGGGTCACATCTATGTTGCTTCCAATCCTTTCCTAATTTGTTCATTTACATTCCAAGATTCACAGCCATACTGCAAAAAGATTATATATAACACTTCAGGACTCTCTTTCTTACATTCAATGATAGTGACGTATTGCATAAAATAGTCTTCATCCGATGTTATAAATGCCCCTAGGTATTTAAACCTATCCACTTGGTAAAGAATTTTCCCATCTAACTCTATTTCACGTTTGGGTGTCACCCTTTTCTTTGATATCACCATTGCTATTGTTTTCTTGTACTCTCTGTTATTACAATCTCCAACAATTGTTGAAGACCTGATGCATTATCCGCCACCAATACCGTGTCATCTGCATAGCGTTTATTGTTTATATTATAACCTCCGAATATTATTCCTCGAAAGGAGACGAAACCTTGTTACAAACCTTTGAGAACAAAATTTTAAGACGCATCTTTGGACCCATTAGGGCAGTGGTTCTCAACCGGTGGGGAATTCCCCCCCCCCCCCCCAGGGGGGAATTTGAGGGTTTCCAGGGGGGGAGGGGAATGAAGACATTGTCAAATTGGCTTCAGAACCACACAAAACATGATCGGGATATTAAGCATACTCGTGACGTTAAATCCCCCGATTATTTCAAGATCGCGTTAATACAAGAACCGATTACTTGATATTGTTTTCCCTCCATAATAGTACGGTTCTTTTCCTTCTACCTAGCCTCTATAATTTAGGTTCCGTATTTTACCAGAGATTTTATTTGCGGTAACTTACATATTTTTTTTTATTGCTTCTCCGTTTTAATGAGGTTTAGAGTACTCATCATGTTAAATTTCCCGATTATTTTAAGATCGCATTAAAACAGAAACCGATTACCGAGATCCCTCCATTGTTTACGAATCTACACGTCTCAGCTTTTCAAATTATTATTCTTGCGGAGGTAAGGAGACTTGTCTTTTTAAGACGTAAGTTGACTCGTGGATATATATATATATATATATATATATATATATATATATATATATATATATATATATATATATATATATATATATATATATATATATATATATATATATTGCATATCCTATTTACAGGGCATTGCAGTCAATACCAGCATTTTACAGCTGCTGTTGATGTCTTGGCAAGTTTTATGTTCAGTGGATTGCTTATGCTTTCTGAACGTCCGGCTCACATACTTTTCCATAAGAAACTGATGCAACGCGATCCGCTGGCGAATCTCGCGCAGCTGTGTTTCGTACCTGGGTATACGGGATTACGAACAGCGTCCTTAACTACTTCATCAGGGAGACTGGCATATATATATATATATATATATATATATATATATATATATATATATATATATATATATATATATATATATATAGATATATATATATATATATATATATATATATACCACCGTCTCCGTGGCCTAAAGGCTTGCCAGCGGTGACCGATTTAACAGCAGACCACATCGTGCTGGGGTTTAGCGTGTTGGTATTGGAGCCGGTCGTTCAGAAATCAATGACAAACTACTGAACGTAAAACTTGCCCAGACATCAACAACAGCAGTAAAATGCTGGTGTTGACAGCGATGTACTGTAAATAGGATATGCAATATAATTGTGTGTGTGTGTGTGTGTGTGTGTACGTATATATGTGCGTGTGGGTGTGTATACACGTCTGTGGGTGTTTATGTGTGTTGATCTTGACTTTATCGTTTTATATTTATAGAATCTGAAGCCCATGATGAGTGTCAAGAAACGAAAGTATGACCTGTCTTATTTGAATTATGGATTCACAAATATCGTCATCAACGGAGAAGAACGACCTCAGTGTGTTATTTTATTTGTAGTAAAAGTTTGTCAAATGATTCTATGAAACCCACACAGTTGAGGAATCATTTGTTGAATGTTCATCCTCAATACAAGGACAAGGACAAAACCTATTTTGAACGTCTTGGGAATGCTGTCAAAAGGATGAGACTGGATTTAACAGGGGTATTCCAAGAAACAAACCAAAAGGTTACTGAAGCTTCCTATGTCGTAGCACTGGAGATAGCGAAGCAGAAAAAACCACATACAATCGGGGAATCTTTGATCAAACCTTGTTGTCTCAAGATGGTGGAAATTGTGTTGGGAAATGAATCAGAGAAAAAACTTGCAGCGGTTTCACTATCAAACGACACTGTTCAAAGGAGGATCAGCGATATGGCCAATGACATCAAGGATCAAGTTGTGCAAGAGATCAAGTCTGCAGCATTTGGGCTCTATTCAATTCAAATTGATGAATCGACTGATGTGGCATCGTGTTCTCAGTTGATAGTGTTTGCAAGGTATGTGCATTCAGGATCATTTAAAAAAGAACTTCTTTTTTGTTCTCCTCTTGAAACAACTACCATGGCCTCTGATATTTTGGAAAAGGTTTCATATTTCCTTGAATCAGAAAATCTTTTATGGGATAATATGTGTGGATTCTGTACAGTTGGAGCACCAGCTATGTTGGGGACCAAATCAGGATGTCAAGTTAGTGTGAAGAAACGTGCCCCAAAAGTGAAAGGCATTCATTGCATGATCCATCGTCAAGCACTGGCCTCCAAAACACTTCCAGCTCCTTTGGGGAAGGTTTTGGATCAAACCGTTCAGATAGTGAATTTTATCAAAGGAAGAGCTCTCAACTCACGGCTTTTTAAGCAGTTATGCGTTGACATGGATCCATCCATCCATCATGTGCCATGCCGGTAAGCGTGGGCGGTCATGTTCTGCCATCTCACTCGATCACCAGAGTCGTGGATCAGCTCCGTGTTTCTGTCTCGACCATGCCACAAGGCCAAGCCATCCAGGTACTTGCTTCTAGGTCTTCCCCTTGGTCTGTTCCCCTCGATCTTACCAGTTGTCACCAAATTCTCCAATCCATTTCTTCTCATAACATGCCCAAAAAATTTTGACTGTCGACGTCTAATTTCTCTAATCAATTTACGATCTTCATTTGTTTCTTGAAGGACTTGTTCATTGGTCTTTCTGGCTGTCCATGGTATTCTTTGCATTTTCCTCAGAAACCACATCTCTACAGCCATCAGATGTTTTTCAGCCTGACTGCTCATTGTCCACGCTTCACATCCATATAAAAGTACAGGTTCAATGTAGCATCTCAACACTCTTTTTCTCGTTTCAATTGCATCTTTTTATTGGTCAATATGTTTTTCATCTTGCTAAAGGCTACTTTTGCCATGGCGATTCTTGTTCTAATCTCTTCAAGGCATCTCCCATCAGATGTTATTACTGTTCCGAGATAATTGTACCTGCTCACTTGTTGAAGAATATTCCCATTTACTTGTATATTACATTGTGGTATTTCGTCCTTCCTAGTGACGACCATAATCTGTGTCTTTTTACAATTTAATTCTAACCCTAGTTGTTCACTGTGTGTAACAATCGCATCTACTAAATTTTGCAGGTCCTGTTCATTGTCTGCAATCAAGACTGTATCATCTGCATATCTAATGTTATTGATGCATCGTCCCCCAATGTTGATTCATTCCATATCTTCAATATTTCTGAAAATACTTTCACTGTACAGGGAAAACAGATCTGGAGACATTACACATCCCTGTCGCACATCCCTTTTAATAGGCTGATATTGGCTTACTTCATTATCAACTCTTATGGCAGCTTGTTGTTTCCAATATATGTTTTTTACAAGTCTAAGATCTTTTCCATCAATTTGTAGATCTTCAAGCATCCTTATCATGTTGACATGTCTCACTTTATCAAAAGCCTTTGTGTAGTCAATAAAGCAAAGGTGTAGATCTTTGTTTACTTCTATAGAACGTTCGATTATGTTTCTCAGTATATACACAACATTTACTGTACTCTTGCCTTCCACAAACCCACATTGTTCTTCTCCTATTTCAGGTTGTATATTCCTTCTAACTCTTTGCATGATAATTCTTAGCAAAATCTTCCTGATGTGACTCATTATACTAATTGTATAATTAATTGTATGCAGGCCACCATTTGCTTCTTTTCCACACACATGTTCGATGGCTGTCAAGAGGAAATGTAACTGCGCGAGTATATGAGCTGAGAGACGAGCTCAAATGTTGTTTTGAAGTTCAGGGTAAGATGCACTTTTTCGCCTGGCTGGATGATGAGGAATGGGTCATGCGCCTTGCCAATTTAGTTGATATTTTTGAGCAGTTGAATAAACTCAATCTTCAGATGCAAGGAAGGAATACAAATATCATACAATTTGTGGATGCCTTGAGAACTTTTATGAGCAAGCTGGAAAACTGGAAAAGAAAGGTCAATATGACAAATGTTGCAATGTTTGAGAAGCTGTCATCCGTTCTCGTTGTTGATGGTAAAGACCAAGTACTTCCACAATGTGCAAAAAATGAAATTGTGCAGCATTTGACAGCGCTAGAAAATGAATTTGAGCGATATTTTCATGAACTTAGTGATGATGAGCTGGATTTGGTGCGAAACCCTTTTAAATTATCAGTTGAAAAAGTTTCGGTTGATTGTCAAGATGAATTTCTGGAGCTGAAAAATTATTCGGGGGCAAAGGATGTGTTCAGTGAGAAACCAATCACGGAATTTTGGCCTTTAATGTGCAGTTCATACCCACAAGTGGCAGAAAAAGCAATCCGTGCATTGCTTGCATTTGCGTCAACATATCTTTGTGAGTCAGGTTTTTCAGCTCCGCTAGAAATTAAAACGAAACGACGAAACAGATTAGATGTTGAAAACGATCTCCGTTGTGTCCTTTCAAGCACTCCTACGCGTATTTCAGAATTGCTGCGGGAAAAACAATCACAGTGTTCTCATTGATTACAATTTTCATTTAAATTACGAATCTACAATATCCAGGTTTTGTAATGAGCGTTTTGTTTGATGAAGCACAATTTTCTGGCATCCTGATGTCGTATATGAAGCTACAATTCTTTGACGTTTTAACTATTTGTTTATTGTAGTATGATTAATGTGGTGTTTTAATAAAATATTGCTAATGTAAAAATGCTTATATTTAAGTTTTAATATCCATCAGCATATTCATTTGCTATTAACTGTAGAAAGCTACACTATAAAATGTATCTTTACATGTGAAGGTTATGTACAACTATGGCAAAAAATTAATATTTTCACTATTATAGGCATATTATTTTTAATGCACCTTTTGAGGCTGACAATTTTGGAAAGTTGGAGGGGGGGGGGGATGACGTTATGAAAATATGGTGAAGGGGGGAACGGGCCAAAAAAGGTTGAGAACCACTGCATTAGGGATACACAAAGTGGAGAGTGGAAAAGAAGAAGTAACAAAGACATTTATGATCTGTTTAAGTCCCCGCTAATCACTGGTATCATGAAGGCTAATAGACTACAATGGCTGGGGCATATAGAAAGAATGGAAGATAATAGGGAAACAAAACTCGCTTACACTCAGGACATAAATGACCGTAGACCCCGATTTAGACCAAGAAGACGGTGGAGAGATAATACATGTACAGACCTACAAGCACTTGGAATCAACGACTGGCAAGAGAAGGTCCACCAGAGAGACGAATGGAGACGGATTGTATTTGCAGCAAAGAACCTCAATGGCTCGGAAAGCTGAAGAAGAAGAAGAATATTATTCCTGGCTTCTCTTTGATCTCTCTCATTATTACTCCACTATAGAGGCAGAAAAGATCCGGTAACAAAACACATCCCTGCCGTACTCCCAGCCTTATTTGTTCATAATTCCCTTCTTTATTTCCCATTCTAATTGCTGTTACTTGTTTCAAGTAAATATATTGTATTATTCTCAGATCTGTTCCATCAATGTTAATATCTTCCAACATTTTAATCAGTTCATCATATTTTACTGTATCAAATGCCTTTGTATAATCTATAAAGCACAAATATATGTCTTAATGTGTCTCTGTTGATCTTTCTCATAGTGTCACTATAAGGATGCCAAAAAAAATGAAAGTTCTCTGGGATACCTGTGAAAACTACCGGATAGCTTGAGAAGTACATCAAACAACACACTCCAAGCTCTACTATCTTTTCACATCTTATGCAGCTCTCACGTGTCCCCCTTATATTATGCATCTCTGTCTCTAATTCTCTTCTCCATGTGTTTTAGATCTCTCTCTATTTCTTTTGCCCTATGGTTTCTAGAGATATGACTTTCTTATTATACAAGAATCGCCATGGCAAAAGTAGCCTTTAGCAAGTTGAAAAACATATTGACCAATAAAAAGATGTCAATTGAAACGAGAAAAAGAGTGTTGAGATGCTACATTGAACCTGTACTTTTATATGGATGTGAAGCGTGGACAATGAGCAGTCAGGCTGAAAAACATCTGATGGCTGTAGAGATGTGGTTTCTGAGGAAAATGCAAAGAATACCATGGACAGCCAGAAAGACCAATGAACAAGTCCTTCAAGAAACAAATGAAGATCGTAAATTGATTAGAGAAATTAGACGTAGACAGTCAAAATTTTTTGGGCATGTTATGAGAAGAAATGGATTGGAGAATTTGGTGACAACTGGTAAGATCGAGGGGAACAGACCAAGTGGAAGACCTAGAAGCAAGTACCTGGATGGCTTGGTCTTGTGGCATGGTCGAGACAGAAACACGGAGCTGATCCACGACTCTGGTGATCGAGTGAGATGGCAGAACATGACCGCCCACGCTTACCGGCATGGCACATGATGGATGGATGGATGATACCATAAGCAGCGAATTTATTTAGTTCTCTCTATAAGCTCGACATCAGTGATTCGGTCATACCACATTAGTCCTTCTTTTCTACGCATACAATATTGAGTAAATGTAATTACTTTAATGGTAATTGTTTCAGTCGCTGTCCGAGTATCTGATCCATACAGCAGTAGTGATTTGATGGTAAATTTAAAATTGTAAATTTAGTATTAGATGTAATATTTTTGACTTATACAAATTCTCAATTCTATGAAAACATATTTTTCTTTGAATTATGATTTTAAGATCTTTATATATTAATCCATCTTTGTCAAATTGCTACCTAAACATGTGAAATACTCCGCTTTTTGAAGTGACATTTAACCTTGGATATCGGGTTATCGTTTGCTTGAGTAAGTCTATTGATCAGTGTCTTTTACCTATGCATTTTAGGCCTAATTATAGTGATCTCACGTCAGGTGTGTTTAATTTACCTTGCATCATTCTGATTAAAGTTAATGTTAATTGCACATCCTCTACAGGACTTTGCAGTCAACACCAGCAGCTTTTGCTATTGTGATGTCTTGGCAAGTTTACGTTCAGTAGTTTGCCATTGATTTCTGAACGACCGGCACACATACCATTGTATGAAAATCAATGCAAGGTGGTCTGCTTCTAAATCGCCCTCAGCTGTGTATGCAGGATTACGAATTGCGTTCCTAACTTCTTTACCACAGTGCCGGCGTATCATCTGCAAAATCAACAACAACAATATTTTTGTGAGGGTTTGACCGATAACGGTCACTAAGGTGTTAGTTATTGCGTCTATAAATGGAAACAATGGACATGTATATAAAGCAAAGCCTTACCTCGATCACATAATTGTCCAGTCCTCCCAGCGACACACGAGCGACAGCTTCCATTTACAGAATCACAAAGCTGGTTAATACAGTTCGAGCTACAATTCTTAGCACAGTTTTCACCATAATATGCAGCACCGCAAACTATTGAATCAGAAAGTTTAAAGGACACATTCTCAATTTTCATGTTTCTCGATAGTGCACACTGCCAACAAGTCATAGCCACGTTTACTAAAGTGTAAAAAATGTATCAAATAATGATGCACTTTTCTTATGCTTATTTATACGTTACTTTCAAAACTAGATTCTTAAATGTTTGAGTAAGCTTGTGTAAGTAAACGCACAGACACACTCACAGAGCTAGACACAGACACACATACAGACACATACATCATTTTACCAAGAATTATTTAAAAAAGCTTCCACCGTGTCCTTCCGGAGTGAACAACATTTTGGCAATGATTACTGTAATTCATTTGTACAGAACATTTAGAGAAAAAAAAGGTAATGTTATATATAATACAAGAAAGAAGAATTTCAGACCGAGTATAGAAACAATAAAAATAAAGACATGTACTCGTACATAACATCAATACAAAATATCAAGTCCTGAAGCAGGAACCTTTTTATGTGTCTGTGACTCGCTCGGACCAGAAATTTTATAGGACTAAGAGGGAGTGAGAGAGACAGAGAGGTAATGGGAGAGAGAGAGTGAGAGAGAGAATAGAAAAAAGAGAGAGAGAGTGGTAGAGAGAGTGAGCGAGCGAGCGAGCGAGCGAGAGAGAGAGAGAGAGAAAGAAAGAAAGAGAGAGAGAGAGAGAGAGAGAGAGAGAGAGAGAGAGAGAGAGAGAGAGAGAGAGAGAGAGAGAGAGAGAGAGAGATTTACAGCAAATAGAAAATACATATTTGTGCTGAATTTTATTTTAAACGGCTGACTTAACGTAACCAAACTTAAACCCAAGCTTTCTATCTTTTGCCCGATTGAGCGCTGTATGCATAATAATACTAGTTAACGGTCAGCCAGACCGCCTCAGTGGGCGTGTTTTATCTATCGGTTATCAGTACCCCGCTGGCTTTTGGCTATTGTCGTATCGGACGGCTCGTTGTCGGTGAAGCGTTACTGGTTGCTTGTGCGCGCAGGTAAACAGGCATTCAAGGGGAAGTTAGTGTGTAAAAAGGGGAACAATTCTGGTTTAGTCAAGGGACCGCTTACTCTCCCCTTGGCATACGTTTGTAATTAAGGGGGTATAACTTTGATGATTAATAATATTACATATTTTTGTGATTATCTCGGGAAGTTATGCCTTATTTTACATGAGAATCGTAGATTTTTATTGGCGTAACTACTCGCCGCTAAACATACAAGAAAATTTTAGTGTTTAATTAAGTTTTAGGGTTAATATTTTAATAATAATGTTTGCCTGGTTAGTCAGAACCTTTAGAACCCCAGCTAAGCGAAACGCAGCTTGGATTTAGGAAAAACAAAGGATGCACAGACGCCATTTTTGCTCTTAGACAACTTATAGAAAAATCAATTGAATTCAATGAAACACTCTACTTAGCCTTTGTCGACCAAGAAAAGGCATTTGATAGGGTAGATAGAAACAAGCTGTGGGAAATCCTTAAACAATATGGAGTGAGTACACATCTAACAAACCTATGTAGAAGTTTATACAACAACAGTGAATGCATAGTGAGAGCAACTGGAGGACACTCAGAACCCTTCACCATAAGATCTGGAGTACGACAAGGTTGTGTCCTGTCCCCTCTCTTGTTCATAAAGACAACATATGTAAAGAAACCAGCCAAGCAGAGACAGCAAGAATACCGCATGACGAGAACACAGAAGAAGAACCATCTGCAAATCTAACCATTAGAGAACTCCTGTTTGCGGACGACCAAGCACTAATAGCAAAATCAGAAGCTGAATTACAAGACCACTTGAATAGTCTAAACGAAATGTGTAGGGAACACAACATGAAAATTAGCACAAGCAAAACAGAGGTAATGACTATAACTAAAGAAGAACAAACAGCAACAATTCACCTAAACGAACATCCCTTGAAACAAGTAAAGAGCTTCAAGTACCTAGGAAGTATAATATCATCAAATGGCAGATCAGAAGACGAGATCGAAAATAGGTGCAATAAGGCAAATCAACTCATTGGACAAATGGCACCAATACTAAAGAACAAACATGTATCAATAACTACTAAGAAAGCACTTCACAACACAATCTTCCTACCAACTCTGTGCTACCAATGCCAAACCTGGACAATGACAGAAAAAGAGAAAAGAAAAATCACAACAACAGAAATGAGGTTCCTGAGAAGAATACTCAACGTATCAAGAAGAGATAAGATCAGAAATGAAGAAATCAGGACTAAAGTGGGGGTTAAAGCTGCTCTAGATTTTATTAGAAAGCAGCAAGTCAAATGGTTTGGCCATGCAAGTAGGCTACCAGTCAACAGCATGCCACAACAAGCAATGATGTACAGACCAGATGGAAACAGAGGAAGAGGCCGACCACGTAAACGCTGGACGGAGGGAATAACAGAATCCATGGGAATGTCGATATACGAAGCCCATAACCGGGCACTCTCACGAAGTTTATACTTCACCTCGACACCGCAAGGTACAAGAGGAACATGATGAGATGAGATGAGCCTGGTTAGTATATTTTTATACCAGATTTTCACCAAACGCTTAATGTTGATGCATGCGTAAGGAAACCTGCCGAATTAACTATCATGGTGGAAAGTTTATTAATGCGGTCATTACTTGACCTAATCGGGGTAACTCGAGAGATGAATAAATCAAGTTTCTATCATATTGGATTTCGACCCCCTCAGCGAAGGGGGTCGATATCAATATGACTGGGGCTCGAGCGCACCGCATCACACATGCATGCACGCACGCACATACACACACATACACATACACACACATACACACACACACACATCCACTGGGACTCGAACCCGGCAACTATTTGGACTACTTATCTAAGTATTCCACATATCCGGGCTTTGTCTCGTTGTCCGCCCCGCCACCGCCGCCGCATCGCTCACCCCTCACGACCGGAAGTAGTCATCACGACAACCGGAAGTGGTCACCCAAACCCAAGAAAATACCTGCCAATTTTTTAATAAATGTGGTCCGATCTGGATCCGGTTTTTGACGAAACAAGATGGCGGGATAACCCCGTAAAGAAGGATTTATTGTGGATCCGGATCCATAAATCCTAATTAGTTACAACATTATATACTACTGTATGCTGCATCGTAATGTAAGTTCTAATGATGCTTCATGAAGCAGATTTAATATATATATATATATATATATATATATATATATATATATATATATATATATATATATATATATATATATATATATATATATATATATAAAACGCGCAGACTTATTCTTCTTCTTTCGTTCGCCTGAAATATGTTTATAACTGCAATGTTGTCTCTTGTATGAATCTAACAGTCTTTTTTAGTTCATTCAGCGGTCCATAGAGTTTATCTTCCACTGTTGTCTCTCTAGGCCAGCAGGTTCGCCTGGATATGTTGTAGTTTGGGCAATCCTGGAGTATGTGCTCTGCTGTCTGCGACGCCAAACCACATGTGCACATGGCATAGTCACCAATCTTGAATTTTGTATACAAGTGGTTGCGTAATCTATTGTGTCCTGTTCTGAGGCGCAGAAGAATGACCTGTTCTGGTCTGTCCATAACGTGGTAGTCGTCTTGAGTAAGATTTGGTGGCTTTCTGATTGATTTGATCATTCTTTTCTTTTGGTGGTATGTAATAGGTACATCAGGTTGTTCTTCTTTTGCTCCTTCCTTAGCCAATCGATCAGCTCTGTCGTTTCCGGGGACTCCACAGTAGGATGGTATCCACTGTATGGTGATCTTACGCTGACTGTTAAGTTCAGAAAGTAGTGTCCTCAGAACTAGCAATTTCCCAGACAGGAGCGCCTCTATTACGGATTTTGCATCTGTCAATATCACTGCAGGTTGTGTACCATGGCTGGTATTTGTAATTTCTCTGTGGCTATCTGATTGCCTCAATTTCAGCATCATAGTTATGGCAGTACTTTCCTGTTGAAATTCTGGCCGTGTCTCTAGTATTATTTGGGTATTCTATGTACACTCCCGCTCCTCCATTTCGAACAGCATTTTGTGCTGACCCATCTGTGTAGACTCGAATCCAGAGGTCCTGTGGGTATTCATCATCAAGGAAGCTGAGAGTGGCTGTTCTGCGCTGTACACTGTTCTGTTCTTCCTTGTCCAATATTCCTCTCACTTTTGACTGGATTTGTAGCGATATTCTATGCGCAGACTTATTGACTACAAGGGTACTGCTACTTAACAAAAATTTCAGGACCGCTCCGTGGCTAAAGGCTTGCGAACGCGGTTCATGAGCCGGGTACCAGGCGTTCGAAGCTCAGCTGCGACCGATTTGTGCAGCAGACCCTGTTACGTTGTGTTATAACGTGCTGGTATGGAAGCCGGTTGTTCATAAAACAATGGCAAACTACTGAACGTAACACTTGCCTAGTACATCAACAGCAGCTGGAAAATGCTGGTGTAGACTGCAACGTCCCGTAAGGGATACGCAACGCAACATACCGATCGTTTAATCGAGGAGGAAATTGCTCAACTATAGAAACTTCTTGAAGATCTGAACTACAGTCTAAACCTAATCCCGGGCGATTTCCACATGTTTGGTGACATAATAGTTCACCTTGGAGGCCAAAAATTTGCTGATCACGCAGGTGTTGAGCATGAAATGTATAATGGTAAAGACAGCAGCCCAGAAATGTATATGGTGCAGATATTGAGGAACTGGTAAAACAATGGGACAAATGTATTAATGTTAGCGGTGATTATGTTGGCAAAAAGGGAAACATGTAAGTTCAATAGCAATAAGTGCTTATGTTCGCATCTAATTTAGTTTATTTTTTTATCTAAAACATACTGACTTGAAAATTAATTGAATGTCTTTACAGGAAGTTGCACTCAACTCAAGGATTTATTGAATGAAACAATTTGCTTGAAAATGTTACGTTCTGTAATTTGTCATTGCTTTCATTGAACGGCCGACGCCTCATGCCATCGAAATCAAGGCAAAGTAATCAGCTCCCAAATTACCCGAGGCTAATTTCAAACCGTCGACTCGATATATCGGGTAATTAAGAAACTGAACATTACTAACCCATTCGCCACAAACGCCGATGATTACAGATTTACACTCGCATGTGTAGTTTGTTACTTGAAAGGCATTTAATTTATAACAGTATACTACACTGGTAGTTACATTTTTATTAATAAAGATATTTCAGTCGTAATGTCTTGTCATTTGTAAATCACATAAAAATATAATTTAAAAAAAACAAAAAACGCTTTGGTAAGATTACACTCAATAAATATGGAACAAACTTCCACTCAAATGACACATAGCATGCTACAGTAACCTTTGGTACACATTGACAACATTCACTAGTAATTTATAACAACGTGTTAGTTCAGGACAACAAAGTGACAAGCAATAATGACAATTAAGCATATTAGTGTATCTTTTTGTTGTACAATGGCCATCGACTTTCAAAACAACAGATTCGTGATTATTCACCGAATAACAATCACAAGGGTGTCAGTTTATATTTCCTTT
>JACEFZ010006847.1:102500-211308 GCA_014155875.1 Cepaea nemoralis
GACTAACAGCAGTAAAGTGCTGCAGACAAAATGTTCTCGGAGAGCCACGACAGCGGAAGAAATTCAACATTTCGTGGGATTTTTAACAGACATTATTATCTTATCAGAACCGTCCGAGACGTAGCATATTGGAAGAAGTGAATAGTAGTCCCCCCCCCCCCCCCCCCCCCCCCCCCCCCCCTTTACCACTCCGTACCCGCAGAATAATCCACAAATGTTCATTTTCAATACCGTTCGCTCACACGGGCGTCTCTCCTTCCTCCTAGTCTATGTTCTCCCATTCGGTGGCTAGGGCAATCCCTGGGCTTGTGACGTTATTGACCTTTAGCTCATTGACCTCTTTATCACTGTTCCGGGTCATTCACTTCATTGTAATCATACACTCCGATAATTTGAAAGACGTGTCCAGCCTACAACAATAATACAGCTAAGCAAATTCTATATTTACATTTTCATGTACTGTCTTCCATATGGGAGTAGCGGCTGGCCGAGTGGCTAGAACGCCGGACTCTCCTTCGGGAGACCCGGGTTCGATCCCTCGGTAAGGTGTGGGGATATTTTTCTGTCGGGGACAAACAGAAAATCCTAACCTGCACAGTTCGCGGCGACTACACTAGCCAGGCGGCCTATATTCCTCAGGCTCAAAGACCCCCCCCCCCCCCCCCCCCCCCAACCCTTGCCATACACACAAGGTACTATATTGGCAGTAAATGACAGTGACAGTCTTCCATGTGGTCGTGTCCTGTTTTGTGTTTGTTTAATTTGTGCTGACGAAGACTTTAGCCATAACGTCCACTTTGTTACTTGCATTCTTGTGTTAGTAAAGCTTACTGTCTACTTCTCTTTTTTTTTTTTGGCGATTCATTCATCGCCATTACATTAATGCGTTCATTATTATTTCTTATGTTGGTTGATATTTTGCTTGCAACAGCAGATTTGTTAATGTGTGTGTGTGTGTGTGTGTGTGTGTACTTTTATAATTAAATAAATACACATGTAGACACATACCCACACATATATATATATACACAAGAATAAGAATAAGAAGAAGAAGAAGAAGAAGAACAAGAAGAACAAGAAGAACAAGAAGAACAAGAAGAACAAGAACAAGAACAATAAGAACAAGAACAATAAGAACAAGAACAATAAGAACAAGAAGAACAAGAACAAGAAGACGACGAGGAGGCGGAGGAGGAGGAGGAGGAGGAGAAGAAGAAGAAGAAGAAGAAGAAGAAGAAGAAGAAGAAGAAGAAGAAGAAGAAGAAGAAGAAGAAGAAGAAGAAGAAGAAGAAGAAGAAGAAGAAGAAGAAGAAGAAGAAGAAGATTATATCTTAAAGCTAATATTCAGACAAATATTGCCCAATCCATTGTTCCTTAGCACTCAAAGGAAAATTGTATGCACATGAACACAAAACAAGAGCTTTGTTTGTGTTACGGTTTAGTCGTTTCGAATCTCAAACTTATTTATCGTGTCAGCTTAAAATAAATAGATTTAAACAATAATAATAAGGTCCTTACGATGGCTACACGTCTGCCCTTGGTAGCCTGCAGCACAACCAGAAGGACACCTTCCTGTACTGACGAAGCATGTCTCCCCAGCTCCAGCACAGTGACAGTCATTCTCACATTCTCTCCCGTATTTTCCCGCGGGGCACACCACATCTGCGGAGATCATAGGCTATTTGATTAAAATTGTAACGAGATGCTCTCAGATTTGCGAAATCTCTTTCAAGCTGAATGGGCCACACGAGATTGTTACGGTTGTCTTTTTGTCCATTCATCATTTTCTCTTTGTATATCAAAGGTCTTTAAAAGAATAATAATAATTACACTTTTGCCAGTTCAGATCAAGCAAACTGTGTGATATATTGAAAATACTAATTTGTATAACAATAATTAGTCACCTCCCGGTATTTTTAGTATGTTTTGTGTATTACAATGATAACCAATATCATCACCACCCAGTATTTCAACCCTTAGGCTGGCCTTTGTGATTCCTTGTCATCTGTTCCATGGGTCTTATGCCTTTCTATTTAATTCCATGCATGTAAGAACATCTAGTCATGTGCTTTGGTTTTATAAATGTTTGAAAGAAACCAAGGAACATGTTATGTTCAGTCTACACTGAGTACGCGATCGTATAACAATAAGTAGATGAGATGAGAAAGGAAGACAGCAATTGCTTTTTAATTGCGCAACCTGCATAGTTGGATACCTCTTGAAACAAGAAATCCAATGGTACCTTATTCAAGTCTGTAGGTCAATTCTAAGCCGAGATATTAATGTTTGCGTGTCAGTTTATCACTTAATATGAGCACAGAGAAAAATACCCTTTTCCCACTTTGAGAAGTTGTGACCAAAACACATACGATAAGTGCAGATAACTGCTCTTTATTTTTCTTCGCTAAGGGGGAATAACTCGTGTTGTTATTTTGAGGGGAACCATGAGAAAGCAAAATTCAAATGAAAACCTTAAACTTCCTCTTCATCCTGCCTCTTCCTCCACTCCAGCCCTCTTCTCCGCCTCCTCCTTCTCATTCTTCCTCCTCCTCCTTCCTATTAAAGCCATTTTAATAATATGGCGCATTTTCCCAAATGTACAAATAGTGCACCACGACTGTCGTGTAATAATAAAAATTGTGAATGATGTAATAAACCTACAGATTTATGGTGGCCTTCAACTTTTATAAAATGCCAATTCATGCACTTTAGAAAAAGTAAATAAACAAGCCATGATTTATTTAGTCTGCATATTTTATAGTTGCACGTCCTTCATAGGGCTAACATTTTTGGCTGTTCATGACTCCTGGGCAAATATTATGTTCAGTGGTTTGCCATTGCTTTCTTAACAATAGGCACTTATACAGTTTTCGAAGAAACCAGCACCGCTGTGTTTTGAACCCAGCTGTACGGAATTATGAATCACGTCTGTAACTCCGGAGAACGGTAGTCTGCATATACAAAAATATTATTCTAAGTTATATTAACTGAGTAATTGTTATTAATCAACTATATTATTAAAGCCAGCTCCATGGCGAAGAGGTTGCGGACGCAGTTCGTAAACTTGCATACTCGCGTTCGAAAACAGCTGTAGCAGATTTGGCAGCAGACTGCCGTTGTATTTTTTTAAATGGTTTGGGGGACTGGTCATTCAGAAAGCAATGGCAAACTATTGAACGTAAACTTGCCAAGAGATCACAACAGCAAACTATGCTGGTGTTGACTGCTCCATCCAGTAAAGGTTATGCAACTAACATTATTAAATCTATCGCTGATTCAAATCATGTGATATTAATAAAATAGTGGCAGCATCTGTTCTGTTTCCTTGTCCCATAGATATCAATATATATGGTTTCTATGGACTTTATTAATAGAGTGCATTCTGATTTACTTTAGAAGCTGGCTGCTGGGTTTAATATGAGGCCATTTCAATTATTTCCATTAGGTCAGATCTTGCAATAATAAATCATTACACCAATCTATTTGATTTGCTTTGCCGTACCGCAATAAAATTATAATGCCATTGACTATAATAAGCATGCCAAAAATGTGTGCATACATTTGCATTGAAAGCTGCATATTTTACTACCCATTAAAATTTTTTTAACTAAGTCAGCGCATGTGTAAAGGAATAATAATAAAGCGTACCGGTTTCTCACTTTTAATAATAGTATATGGTGTATATGTCTATTGTTGCATATCCTGTTTATAGGACATCACTGTTAACACCAGCATTTTACTGCTGTTGTTGATGTCTTTGCAAGTTTCATGTTCAGTAGTTTGCCATTGATTTCTGAACAACTGACTACCATCCCATCACGTTAAAATCCCAGTGCGACACAGCCTGCTGCCAAATCGGTTGCCGAGCGTCTTGAACGCGTGGTAGGCGGCTTTCGAATCGCGTTCGCAAGTCTTTAGGCCACACAGACAGGCGGTATATAAATATATATTGTACACACACACTATACACTGACCACATCATGCTGTGATGACGTCAGAGTCTGCACGTGCTATCTAACGGCGCTACCCGTAGTAGACTACATTTGACAAGTGAAGTCGCTATGTAAAGTTGCAAAATTATCAACGATGTGGTCCGTGCAGAGTGATAAAACTTTACATTAAAATGCTATAATGGGTGTTGAATGCAAACATGCAATAATTGGAATTGCAATTGATATGAATGTTCCATAATAATATTAAATTTAATAGTTGGATAACCACCGCCATGTCCCGCCACTGAAATACCACAATATACAGAATGCCATCTTTATAATTTCAGTTTAAGATGGGATTGCCAACTCTAAAAGTCAAAAGCTACATAACCATAAGTAAAAATGGATGATAAAGTTAATTAAACATACTAGAACAATGCACAGAGTCTAGTTAAAACGGAATTGACGGGTGTACTTACGTCTTATAAAGTCAGTCTGTACTTCCGTCCCGGACATGGATTTGAGAAAACAATTCGTAGCTCGTGGAGGGAAATATAATATCCAGTAACCGGTTTCTGTTTTAACTTGATCTTGAAATAATCGGGTAATTTAACATCACGAGTACCCTATGCCTCCATAAATCGGAGACACAAAAATAGTTGCCGAACAAATCTGCAAATGTATTTCCGGTTAAATTCGGCAATTTGAATCGAAGTAGCTAGGTATAGGACAATGCATTGGAGTGAATCATGTACGACAGTGCGTGCAAAAAGGGAATGAAAGCACAATGTTATTTTTTTTAAGTAGCATTAAACAATAATATAATCAGAAACCATGACACATACACAGAAGCTAATAAAGAAACTTAAAGGCTGATAAGGGTAAGACAATATTTAGTTTGCTTAGCAGAAGAACGAACTTTAATTTCAAAGAGTTTAGAAATGGACACATAATCTTCTCTAGCATTCAGCCTTTCATATTTCTCTCTGTTATACATTATTTCATTCATTCATAACCTTCAGTGGATTTTTTTTTCAAACTGACTTAAACCAGGTGAATATTTCAATACCAAATTTACCTTGCAATATATCTTTACTGTCATCATTGTGTGAGAATAGATGATCCCAGGATATTCTTTCTGACATACCGATATTGACAATCGTGGCCGTATTTACTTATCTTAGTAACCTGACAAACAGTAACTCATCAGGTTAGGTGGAATCAGCAATGAATTCGTTGTGTTGCGCCAGTGATCTGTGTGAGTCCCTCACCTATGTATATAAACACTGTCTCCCAAAGGTCACTTAAGATCAGCTTTCAAAATCGCTAACGTGTACCCCTTCTTAAAATTGGTTCATTGTAGGATGGTTTCCTGAACAATAATAGATCCATTTCCTTACTATCATCACTTTCAAAACTGCTAGACAAGCATATTAATAAAACAACACTACAACATTTAGTTCACAACAAGCGTATATCTGACAGTCAATGAGGATTTCGACTAACATATTCTTGCCATACGGCCCTAAAACACATAACAGAAAATTAGCACCAGAATATAAACAACAACACACTATGTAAAGTGGTTTTTATCGACTTCAGAACGCATTGCTCTTTCTAATCTTCACGGTGTTCTTGTCATTCTTCTATTAAAACATATCTCGCAGCTCCCACTCATTGCTCACTTGTCTGTTAATATATAAAGACATTATGGGCATGGACATACACGAAGCAAGAGAACTGATGAGGAACCGAGTCCTCTCAGCTGATTGTGACGAAAGCCACATTATGCACATGACTTTCTTCATGATGATGGTTATTGTATCTGTATAAATATAGATAACCGTGACTTCAGATGTTAATTTAGAACTCGTAATCGCCTGCACTGGTGGTGAAATATTCACAAACTATGCTGAAGGCTTACTTACCACCAAACATTTCCACCTCACACAGAGTCAAGATACGACCAAAATTTGAGATTTTGACACTTGACAGCGGGGTCTGTGGTGCTTCAGACTGGATTCTGTATACATCAAGGATTTTGTTATTGGTATCGGTGTAGCTAAATGCCATACTTCCAGCCTTCAGAGCTGCTTCCAGAACAAATCCTTGCAGTCGATCTGCATTTGCTGAAAGGTCACAATAAACTGATTTCCGTAAAAACAAACTATTGTTTGTTACAGTTTGAAGCAATAAATTATTAGCAAACCTGGGCAAAGATATTAGTGGGGGTTATATGTTTCTGTTATAGTATCCGTACAATTGCTGGCAAGGTTTCCACACTAGGCATTGCAGATCTATGTATGTATGTATGTGTGTATGTGTGTGTGCGTATAAGTAAACTTTGTATTAGTGAGCTTGTGATTGTAAGTATATGTGTATGCCAGGGAGTGTGTATTTATGTGTTATTGAATGGGTACATAACTGAGAGTTTGTGTACATGATGTAAGTATTTTGCATGATTTTATGTATGTGTGTATGAATGTGCGTATGTGCATGTGTCTGCCTTTCTACCTGTCACATAAAAGGGTAATATTCATTGTTTATGTTTACAACATTCATGTAACAATGATTTCTTTCTATGTAAATGTAACATGCACATGTAGGGTAGGGGTTGAATCGCCTACTTCAACATAAGGACAACGGATGTTTAAGAATACGCGTTCTTACACATTCGGACACGCTGACCTGTCATATATTTCTTGGTAATTTCTTTTCGTTAATAGGCAGTACAAGTAAAGCTTAAATCACCTGTGGCTTCGTCCAGAGCTGCGACAATGAGTAGAGGCAGCACCAGCGTAGACATAGATAATAGCTAGACACAGGACTGACTGTCAGTAGTGAGATAGTGGACTTCATCAGTACAAAGAGTGTGGGGAATGCATGGCTGGCTACGAAGTCAGATGTGGTGAATCTTTTCTTCTTCTTCAGCGTTCCGAGCCATTGAGGTTCTTTGCTGCAGATACAATCCGTCTCCATTCGTCTCTCTGATTGACCTCTTGCCAGTCGTTGATTCCAAGTACGGACCCTGTTTGACCGTGCTAGGAAGATATGCACCCTGGACACACTGACAGAGGAATTTGAAGCTCTGAAGAATGCTTTAAACCTGAATGGGTACTCCACAGGATTTATAAAGCGCCACTGCCAACAGCCCAAACCGAAATCAGAAGTAACTACAGTCCTTAAACTCAAGGTATTCATCCAGCTAACCTTCCGAGGAGATGACGTAATGCAACGTCTGCGGGACCGGCTTACCACAGCAGTCGAGTGAACATTCTGTGCTGCAACTCTAGTCATCAGGTACAGAAACACACCGATCCCTGTCCCAGCAGTAAAAGAACCTGTAGCTTTGTACGCCAAATCAAATTGTATTTACCAATTTACATGCAGATGCGAGGCCATCTACATAGGCAGAACTGAGCTACAGTTACATTGCAGGGTTTCGGAACACATTCCGAATTGGGTGGACAAGATACTACACACAGAAGATGGTAGCCCAGGCAGGCCGACACACTGGAACAGTATGGCTTCACTGGTCGGGAGACATAGGCTCGAGAGCGGTCACGTTGTTGAAAGAGACAGTGCCTTCCGTGTGTTGTTCAACACACAAAGTAGTCGATTGTTAAAGTTTGCTGAAGCTATAATAATCAGCCTTCGTAAGCCGTCCTTGTGCAAGCAGAAAGACATGTTAGTCAGTTTAAAATTACCGTGGTAGACAATCGACATTACTGTGCGAACATGTGTATATTTCAGTTTGAAGGATTTATCTAATTAATTCACGTAAGTTGTGTGATTTCTGCAGTATGTGCCTGACGAGATGCAGCTAAATATGCCAGGCAATAAATCGTGCAATCTATTGTTTGTGTCTTCGTTGTCCACACGGGAAAACATTGTTTTGAATATATGTCCGCCCCATATTGCTCACTTCGGTCTCAAACCTCTCTGCTCACTGTCTTGTTTTGACTTCCTCAATTTCGTTTGCTCAGATGGTTCTAGACAAAGATCTTTCTAGTTATAATATTCACAGGTTGTGCCATATATTTTAGTTTAGGTGAGTTTGTGGAGTCTTATCTAT
This sequence comes from Cepaea nemoralis, assembly GCA_014155875.1. NCBI lineage: Eukaryota > Metazoa > Mollusca > Gastropoda > Stylommatophora > Helicidae > Cepaea > Cepaea nemoralis. The sequence goes on from JACEFZ010006847.1 coordinate 110,508, forward strand.
TTGAGCCTCAGAAGAGTTTGATTAATTAGAGGGAATTGTTTAACCACCTCACGTGGAGCACCGTTATTAAGAGTTAAAATGGTAGTTGTTTGCAAAAACAATTTTAAAATTAGCTTGTTTAATGAGTAAACTGCAGTCGGTTGCTTCATATGCGGCGTTTAATTTTTTGCCGTTCCCAAATGGTAAATTTGATTTAGACACTCTTGGTGGTAAATTTATATCCATAAATGTATATTTACAGATGTATCGTACATTTTATATTATCAGTATGCATATGTACGGAAAAAAGACAGTGTTTACTCACAGTTTCTGTTGTAAATGTTGTATCTGGTCACCTTATGTGGTCTTTGAAAGGTCAATATCCAGGATGCTTTCTGGTCATAGGAGGCAGTGTGAGTACAACTTCTGTGATAATAATTAGAGTCTCTATTACAATCAACAGCTTTCCAAGAATTCATTCCGGAGTAGATAGAAGTCTGACTCGTATCTTGTCCAAGTGCAACATTGCGTCCTAAAATGGAGGTTTCGATAATGTCTGCAAATATTGACTCTCTGCTATGTCATCTTCAGGAAAATTATAAGATGTCAGGTGTGTGCAAATGTTTCATACATCAACGCTTGTAATTCACCATATTAATAATAATACATGTTTAATAAAAGAAAGCGCGTAAAAGCACACAAGTGTGACACAAAGCAGGGAAATGTATTTGTCTTCACAAATGAAAATGTATGTCAAAGCAAGTGGTCATAAACCTTACTTGCTGACGTGATGGTCAGGAAAACAACCGCTGTATATTACAAAGTGTATATTTTTGGGGTTTCTTTGGGCTGCGGAAGTTAACGATTAATTAATCGATTAATCGTTAATTTTTTTTAACGATTAATTGTTTTTAACGATTAATCGAAAACTTTTCTCCCATCACTTATAAAAAGGACCCGGAAGTCTAAAAGTAACAACATGGCAGCGGAGAAATATAAACAAATGTCCGGACGATTACATGAACATTTTGGATGTAAAGTATTGACTGGTGGAAATATTGAAAATGCTGAAAAGGTTTATTGCGTTCATTGTGACAAATTGTTTGCCTACCAAGGTTCTAACACCTCTCTTACTTACAACCTTCAAAACAAACATCCACTACATTATCAGAAACTTAAGCCGAGACGCTCTATTGCATCATCGTCACCTGCTTCGAAGCAGGCTACTTAGAGTCACTTTTGTCGTTCGTCCGATCGTCCAGTCAGTGCTGCATTACAACATGATATTCAAGTATCACTTGCAAACTGGATTGCTAGTAGTGGCAGACCAATATCAATAGTAGATGACGACGGCCTTCAACAAGTATTACGCACAGCATTGCAAAATGCTGAATATAAGCTACCTTCCCGCCGCACTATTGACAAACTGTTGACATGCTAAGTATAACAGCAAGATTCAAAATGTTAAAGAATCGGTGAAAAACGCAAAGGGAATTGCGTTAACATCTGATTTTTGGACATCTCTAGGTAACGAAAGCTATTGTGGAATTACTGGCCATTGGATTGCCGATGACTGGAAATTGAAAAATGTTGTTCTTGAATGCGTGAATGTTGTTGAACGTCATTATTCTGACAGTGTTGCCGAGTTATATAAACAGTTTGCAATAGAATGGGATATAACGAACAGAATTCAGGCTCTAGTTACTGACAATGCAAGAAATATGGTTTCAGCTGTTGATAAAACCGGTTTTGCTCATATTCCTTGTTTGGCTCATAGCTTACAACTGAGCATATTGCATGGATTTAAAGCCGCTGATACAGAAATATTGTTTGGGAAATGTCGAAAAATTGTCGGACATTTTAAACATAGTGCCGCAAACACAACCGAGTTGCAAAATTGTACTGAGTCACCATTGTGTAAGCTGCAGCAAGATGTACCAACAAGATGGAACAGTATTGTTATTATGCTACAGATTCTTCTATGGGTCAGAGAAGCATTAGCTGTTTACATGTCAGATGAAAAGATGCACTACAAAGGCCCAAAACTGTCAGATTCGGATTGGGAGAAGATTTCGAAATATGTCAAAGTTTTGGACTTATTCTATCAGACCACGGTCCAGCTCGGCGGTCAAGATTATGTTTCATGTAGCTGTGCATTGCCCCTTCTATCATCGTTGAAAAAGCATATGATTGTACACGATGAAAATCCGGGCTACATAGCTAAATTTAAGGCAACATCTTTTAATGACTTCAGTGAACGTGTAGCTAATATGACAAGTATTTAAATACTACAGATTGCAACAGCACTTGATCCACGCTACAAATACCTGAAGTGTTTGTAAAAAGATGCAAAAGAACGAACTTGGTCACGTATTGAACAACAAATAGCAGTTAATGTTCATGATGAGCAGATAGAGACTGCTGCAACGAATGATACTGACATTGACAATGAAACTATATGTGAACCAAATGATTGATTGATTGATTGATTGATTGATTGATTGAATTAGGAACCGACATCACAGCATTCGGGGCATTCCCATAAGTGCTCCGTCCCCATCCTCAGAAGCCAGCGAAGAGTTCCAACCCCAATAGTACCAGTAGCAATCTGATTATATGTGCGTCTCGCCTGTCCTCTAAGCGTCATGCATCGACCAGATCCCCTCGTCACTCCACGCTGTCACATTCTTGCCAGATCATGGTGATCCATTTGCTCCTCCGAGATGTACACGTGCTCCCACAAGGCCGCAACCACTCCTGCCTTATCATGCATCAATACTCCACCAAGTTTTGCAGAAAAGCGTATTAAACTAATGGAGTCGGACTCAACGGAAAATAATGTCGTCAGCTCTTCTGATGAATTGCTATGTTATAAAATAGAGAAGAAAGTTGCTGAACTTGTTGACCCTCTACATTGGTGGAAACGTAATGAACATCGATATCCAAAATTGGTATTCCTAGCAAAGACCATTCGATGCATACCGGCTACCTCAGTTCCGTGTGAACGATTGTTCAGCTCTGCGGGTTATATTGTTAATAAGACGCGGTCGTCACTTGAACCAAATACTTTCAACATACTCGTATGTTTGCACAGTTGGTTATTAGATGACATATGAACAAGTCAATCCAGTGTTATTTAGATTTTTGACAAATACCAGTATAATGTGAGTTATGAGACTATAAATGTTTTTCTTTAATCGAAATTAACTGTTAATTAATCGTTAATTTTTTCAAAAGTTAACTATTAAATTAAAATTAATCGGTCCCAGCGATAGTTTCTAGTTATTCATACCTCGAAATTCATTTAATCCTGCAACCCGGCGCTGTCACCATTGGGAGGTGACAGGATCGAATACCTGCACGGTCATTATAGCTTTCGATGTGTATGTTGTATATTGTGTACTCTAACTTCCACTTCTCTCTTCTTCGAGCGTCATACAATATTTGTATCGCAGGTTGTGAGCATTCGCTGGATCTTTTCTCCAGGACACTCTGGAAATAAACAGGCATGCAGATTGGCTGGTGCCGCATCATTAAAGGGTGATTTCATTCATGATAAGAACGATGTGATGAAGGCCCTCTGGGATCATGTGAATAATGCAGAATAGACTATCATGGTCTAAAGCGGTGGTTCTGAACCCCCCCCCCCCTCCCCGTGGGGATTTTAGGGTTTCCGGGGGGGGGGGATAAGACCACAGATTGGCAAACTCAAACTAGCTTCAGGGCCACACAAAACGCAGTGTGCATCGGACCGCTCTACTGAGAAGTCACGCAGGGATTTCTGTTCGTTAGCGTTTGTGTTTTTGTTATTAGTATTTAGTTGGTTTCGCACATACATTGTGTGGTGAATTAATACAAAGTGAGCATGCGTGCGCCTCTTTAGGCCGCATTAGTGCACGCCTTCCCTCTTCCCTTGGCTCCTTTTCTACGAGCGTCCTTCCTCCGCGCTCTACAGTGATCGTCCCACTTTCTTGAATTATGTGTGAGTGTTGCGGACAGTTTAAATTTTAAACATACAATAAAGAAGTCTTGTCGTGGAAGGACACATATTCTCTTTCTGCAGTCTTCCGCAAGTACAGATAAGACATCGGCTGCCATGCTTCTCTAGTTTCTGTGGTGTTAACATGATCCATTATCTCCCATATTTGTGCTTTTTTAAATATTTCTTTGCGTCACCTGAAATATCTACTTCTGACGATTGTGACTTTTTCTTAACGTTCCTAATTCGTTTACAAAGGAGTAAAAATGAATAGCTTCCCAAATTAAGGAGAGCTGTACATGCATTTCCTACGTGTTCACGAGTATTGTTCACGTTAAAAAGCTAAAAATTAAGGAAAGACAGCTTATCTAAATTGAGAACTGCCATTTTGCCATCGTCAACATCTCGAATGTCATTGACGAAAAGCGCCTGGCTCGTGCTACACAAAAAGAAAATATGATCATTCATATATTCAGTACTAGCTGACCCGGCCCGGCTTCGCCCAGTCCCTGGTGGGGAGCATCTCATTTAATTCATATAAGTAGTCATATAAGTTCTCGTTCCCGTTCCCGACTATCTATCTGTCTGTCTGTCTGTCTATCTGTCTGATCCGGCTCGGCTTCGCCCAGTCCCTGATGGCGAGCATCTCATTTAATTCATATAAGTAGTCATATAAGTTCCCGTTCCCGACTGTCTGTCTGTCCGTCCCTCCCTCTCTGTCTGTCTGTCTGCCTAATCATTTATTGGTTGTAGATAGAACAACCTTAGATAAACGAAGACCAACTTACAAAAAGCATTAGAAACAGCATTTGAAAGATCTTTACATCTTCCCCAACAATTAACTTGGGTAAATGGAGCGGCGGCAGCAGCATCAGCAGAAGAAGGAAAAGGAGGAGTAGGAGCTGGGAGGAGGAAGAGGGAGGTGGAGAAGGGAGGAGTAGGAGGGAGGAAGAGATAGGCGGAGATAGGAGGAGGAGGGAGGAGGAAGGAGGAGGAGGAGTAGGGAGGAATAGGAGGGAGGAGGAGGGATTAGGAGGAGGAAGGAGGAGGGAGGAGGGAAGAGGAGGAAGGAGGAGGAGGAGGAGTAGGGAGGAATACGAGAAAGGAGGAGGAGAGAGGAGGAGAAGGGAGGAGGAGGGAGGAGGAAGGATGAGGAGGCAGGAGGAGCGAGGAGGAAGGGGGAGGAGGGCAAGGTGAAGGAGGAAGAGATAGCACGCAGGGGGAGGAGGAGGGAGATGAAGGAGGAGGAGGAGGCAGAGCAGGACGATGAGGAGCGGAGGGAGGATGGAGGGAGGAGGGAAGCGGGAGAAGGATGAGGGAGGAGAATGAGGGGAAGGATGAGGAGGAGGTGGGAAGTGGCAGGAGCGGAGGGGGAGGAGGTAGGAGGAGGAGGGATGAGGTAGGACGTCTGTAGGGAGGAGGCGTAGGAGGAGACGCTGGCGCAGTATAGCGAGTGATTAGGCGGAGCGTTTAGGAGACGAGGGAGAAGCGAGGAAGCGAAGGAGTAGGCGCGCGCTGGTCGCGTGACTGTGCGAGTTCGCGTCGCGTCGTTAGGACGCGTGCGCAGAGCCGCGCGCGCGCGTCGCAACGAGCGTCGCGGCGATGCGCGACTGCGCGCGCGCTGCGAGGTCGCAGCGCGAGGAGTCGGGATGCAGCGCGTGCGCTCTGCGACTCGTCGCTTAGCGACGGCGTGCGCTTAGTGGGCGTGTGTAGGACGTCGTTCTGATACGAGCGCCGGCGCGCGTGCTTCGCGCGCGGCGTGCGCGAGAGAGTGCGACACGAGTGTGAGGAGGGGGAGGGGAAGAGGGTAGGAGGGGAGAGGAAGAGGAGGATGTTAACGCATATGCCTGTAGACAACTGCAGCGAAAAGGTGGGTCTGTCTATCTATCTGACCCGACGTGGCTTTGCCCAGCTCCTGGCGGGTAGCGTCTCATTAAATTCATACAACAAAAAAAGTAACTTAAAAGAATGTCCTTCCACACACCATCCATTATTTTTAATGAAAACTCTTTCTAATCACCTGCATGACTACAGTAACTTCTTAAGCATAAAAATATGAGTTACAATGTTATGCATTGTGCATTATTTTTATGAAAACTTTGAAAATGCCTTAAAGATTGTATCATTATTTATTATAACTCATATGCCGGTACATAACTATGGACAAAGAGTTTATAAATATTTGAAAACGATGCCACAATATGACTATAAGGTATACAGAAAAGTTATTCCCCTTGAAATAACTTTTACAGAGTTAGGTCCCCTGAGATATATGAAATTATAATGGAAAATGGAAAATGAAATAATATTGGGTAAGCAGCCGATTTCACACTAAAAAAATATCACAGTGGGCTGCGCTGGAATGAAAGGAAGACGTGTAGTAAATGTCATCTTAATCGGATGGGCCGTTCGCGAGCGCATAAAGGACATATGGACATACAGACAGACAGACGGAGATCGCCTTTTATATATAAGAAGATGTATTCACATTTATTGTCATCAACGGAGAAGAACAACCTAAATGTATTATTTGTGGTAAAGGTTTGTCAAAAGATTCTATACAACCGAGAAAGTTTACGCAACATTTGTTGAATGTTCATCCTCAACACAAGGACAAGGAGAAAACCAATTTTGTACGTGTTGGGAATGCTGTAAAAAGTTTGAGGCTGGATTTAAAAGGGGCATTCCAAGAAACAAACCAAAAGGTTACTGAAGCTTCCTATGTCGTAGCACTCGATATAGCTAAGCAGGAAAAACAACACATACACTCGGGTAAACTTTGAATACACGTTGTTGCCTCAAGATTGTAAAAACTGCATTGGGAAATGGATCAGAGGGAGAAAAAAAAAACTTGCAGCGGTTTCATTATCAAACAATACTATACAAAGCGGGATCGGTGATATGGCCATTGATATCAAGGAATAAGTTGTGCAAGAGATCAACCATCTGGACTCTATTCAATTCAAATTGATGAATCGACTGATGTGGCATCGTGTTCTCAGTTGCTGGTGTTTGCAAGGTATGTGCATTCAGGATTATTTAAAAAAAGAGCTTCTGTTTGTTCTCCTCTTGAAACAACTATCAAGGCTTCTGATATTTTGGAAAAGGTTTCATCTTTCTTTGAATCAGAAAATCATTTATGGGATAATATATGTGGTTGCTGTACAGATGGAGCACCAGTTATGTTGGGGACCAAATCAGGATTTCACGTTAGCGTGAAGTAACGTGCCCCAAACGTGAAAGGTATTCATTCCCAAAAGGGACATGATTTTTTTTTAATTTTCCGACAAATACGCCTTTTAGGTCTACCCAGCTTCAAAACATTGCTACGAGACAAATCTTAATAATTTTTTGAGAACTATCATGGAATTTTCTGGGATGGAAAGACAATGAGGTAGGCAAAGAGCCACCACATCACATATAACGTTGCCTAGAATATTGAAAACCTAACATTTCACACATAGACGCAGTGTCTGCTATGGGACTACCGTTACTATAAAATGAATATTGGTCTTCTCATTTCCCATGAGATGGCAGTGACCGGGTTTCCACAGCGATGCTATACTTATGCAACTGTATGTTGAACGCACGTAGGTCCCAGAAAGCATAGATTCATATTTACCCTATGTATAGTACTACAGTATGTATATTTAGTATCAAAGCAGGTCACTCGCTTTTAATATCTAGACTACACATTTACATCAGACGAAAGATTGGGCACATATATGAGGAATATACCCACATACACTGAGTAACTGACAACAATCAGCAAGACCTCGAAAAAAAAACCACACACACACACAAACATCACACACATTCACACAGAGTAGTGTGAATGTGATGAAGTATATCATCATGTGCCCTGTCAAATTTTGTAGACATCCACGTATATTCACAGATCTCGGTCCCTGCTGTTTTGGATCAATTTTACGTATGATATTCTTCCACACCAGAGTTGCAGTTCAATTAGTATAATTTAACTCGGTATACCCCTGCTTCTTTGTGTTCGTGGACGAATGCGTGCGCGTGCACGGGCGGGCGGGCGGGCGGGCGGGTGTGTGTGTGTGCGTGCGTGCATGCATATGCTTGAAATTATCGAATGAAGAGTCTACCGCGGACCGTCACACTATTGTGGGTCAAAAAGTATATGTCAATGTAAGTCCAACTTCCAGAAAAACGAAGACAAATCTGCTGCTTATATTTTACTCGTGTTGTGTTGTTGAGCTCCAACAAAAGTCATTAACAAAGTTCCTGATTCTGGAGACACTCGATGTCAGATGTTATCATACTAATGTACCCAACTTCTCTTTGTGGGAAAGTCATTAAAGTCCAAAAGCGTCCACAGAATGCATCCTGCTGGTCTCTCTAAATACACTAATAGTGATACACGGGAGACCAACTATTACGAAAGTAAGGGTAAGCAGCAATGTGCAGAGTATGACGATATATTGGGTGAACTCAGAATTAGAACAACGTATGTCGTTTCTGCATTTAGATGAAAGCCACCGTGGATGGGGGTAGTGTCAAGTGGTCATAGGGCTTTATGTAAGTAGCGTCTGGAAATATTTAGAAAATTTGACACAATAAAATTTGGAAAAAATAACGGTCAAAATTGTAAATGCAGCTGGTCAAAACCCAATTTTACTCCAAATAAGAAAAGCAGCCATTCTACATGCTTTTAATTGACGTTAAACACATGTGAAGGATGTATGTCTGGTACTAGTATCCGTTAGCTATCAGCTACTCCAGGTTGAGAGCATCCATAATCTTCATAAAAACCGTTTGTTAACAAGCAATGTATATGTTATCCTGGCAGGAAATTCACCCATCTGAAACGACACTCCCTGTCAGATTGAGCTCCATGCCTGATCCCAGGTGGATAACATCTTACGAGCTACAAATCCTTTATCTGACAAATACATATCTTTCCCCATGCCAAATCGGCACTCATGTGCGATGGCAGTTATCATGTATTCCCGGAGTATCAAATTGCCTCCGTGACCTCTCATAACCTTGGGGCTTCATCATCAGGCTGCTTACCGATAGACTGTCACAATTCAGCTCTCTAGATCAGGGGTTGGCAACCCTTCTATAGTGCTGTGCCGAAGTAATGTTGCAACCACACTCAGCGTGCCAGCCTAAGTCTTTGCAAAGTAACTCACCGTGCCAGTCTGAGTCCATCATATTTTTATACATAACAAGCATTGAGAAATTAAATTGATCTTGATCTTGAAATTATATATTTAAAATAAATTAAAAAAACTAGAATATTGTTGTTAGATAAGTCCATACCTTAACATACGACACATATTGTGTTTTACAAAATGTAAGTTCTGAACATATTATTTTGAAATTATATTATTACAATGGTTTTATGTACATGTGATTAAGACAGCAGGAACATTTGAAGAACAAAACATTGTAATGGCACCGCATTATGTAAACATAACATCAAGATTTGGGACTAGTAAAGTAAATCAGAAAGCCACCCTTTTTTGTGGTGCACATTGCTTTTGCACCACAAAGGGCGATAACTCATTTTGAAAAAAGTAGCCGTGGTCCGAGTAGGTGTTTGGAAGTGACTCATCAGAGTGGGTGTGGTCTAGTGACCCCCTTAAATTGTAGGTACTATAACAACATAAAAAATACAACAATAAAGAAAACAAACGAGTCAAGTAAGGTATATAATGTTTTTATTAAACCATGTATAGACAAACAATACAATGCATATTAAATAAGTAGCGGCATAGTTGACACATTATCATTTTGTGTCTGTCTTTTTATATAGAGATAGGACAAAGATTCACGATGTTGCTGATACGTATACACTGCAGAGTCTTGTGTCTTGAAGCCTATATTGGTTCCCCCACTTGGTGTTTGGGTGTTGAGAACTTCCAAAAATGTGTCCTTGTTTAGATGAGTGTTGTGGTGTTTGCTCAAACCTTTGGTACTGATTTTATCATAATCACCGACACAAATATACGTCTTACTACACAGCGAGACCATCCCCTTCCCTTCGTACTCTAGTTTAAAAAGACCAGGGGTTCTCTTTTCATAGGCTTTGATATCCACAGAGTCCTGACAGCTAGTAGTTTTATGAACAGGGCAGGTTTCAGACGGGAACCACTGATTGTAGACTCTGTCATATTCTTCTCGTAGGTGTGGTCTAACTACTTCAGAGAGTGAGTCGGCACTAAGGGCCAAGTAGAGAGAGTCAGTGTCCATTTCAGTGAGTTGGTAGTCGTCTTTAGAGATAAATTTAGTCTAGAAAGTCATAATAAAAAGCTAACATGCGCAACTTGGCATATTGATAAACGAAAAAACCTATTTGTAGAGGTAGATCCCAGACAGTTTTCTTTTTTAACGTTTCAACTTCGAAAAGATCATCTGTAATACTAGTCATGCTTTTGAACCTGGGGTTATTGAGTACTTTGATAGTGTCTTTTCCCTGGCAGTAGGAGACATTGGTGTGTTTGGCTTTATTAGTTAACGTTTTGCCGTAAGCGGCGTTACCTAACAATTTCATCGTGTCGGCTGTAATAGACAAGGCTGGATTTTTGTCCCCTTGGCGACGGGCATTAGACACTGTTTCCCCAAATGTTTTAAAACAACTAACCGGTCGATATTCTATTGTCTGGTAGATGTGTGTAACCACCAACCCATGGGCTAGATACCACTTTAAAAGAGGGGTGGCTAATAATATTTTCTTCCCGAAATAACTACCAATCAAAGTCCGTCGTGGGGTACTCAGTAGTTTATTTTTTATGGCGTATTCTTTCATAAATTCCCCAATGTCGTCCCTCGACACTTCCGTGTTCTTAAAAATAAGGGGCATTTCGGCAAAGGACTCTTGTAAATCAACCGGGGTCTCTATATCACACTCAACCAACCCGAAAAATGTGTCACTTTTTACAGCCTCGATGATCTGGTTTTCACTCAAAGAACCCCAAGGAAGTTGTGACGGTGGAAATGTTTCCCGCAAGAAACACTTGATTTGTGTGTTTGACCTCTTTAGTCTCTGCCACTCACACTCCCAAATAACCTTAACTGTCACCCCGACAGTTTTTCTAGATACGCGTGAATATCACAAGTATTCTGGTATAGTTCTGTTAGTGGTTTTTTATTAACGGGATTAATAGTTTTCCCAGTGAATTGGTAGTCGTCTTTAGACGGCAAGATGGGTGCCCATGGAACAAACACCCATGGAATTGGTAAGCTGTATTATTCTTTTTATCCCACCCATCTACTCGAATATGTCGATCACCAAGTTGCATCTCATGGCTATTGAATTGGGTTTTTAAATGTATGTTGTAATTGTGTGACACCCAGGTTAACCACTCTCGACTCTGACGTGTGTATTTGTGTAATCTGTGAGCTCTAAAACCATCCTCGCGGCTTCGATATATGGGGAAGTCTGTTGGCATATCTTTCATAAGAGACCAAAGGTATAAGGCAATTCGCATCAAAACCTTTAATACTTTTTACTGGTTTATTACCCCTGATAAGGGTCTCATTGACTTCGTGGTAACGATGAAAAATGATACTCGGCCCACCCACCACGTTATCTCGTAACAACTTGTGCACCTTCTCCTCCTTCTTCGAACACAAAACAAAAGAAACATCTTTATTCATGGTGTTGAATAGGTACTGTAGAGTAATACCGGGGACGGAGATGGCCTGCTTACACATGTCTATATTTAACTCGGCATAAAAGGCTACTTGTTTGTCCAGGGCTTTTAGAAAGGGGGACACGTCTTTGATGTTGTACCAAATCAGAAAATCCCGCAAGGTAGTCATCTTATGTTCGGTCCATGCTTTCTGACAAACGGTGTATTCTGCTTCGGAAATGTTACGGTTTTTAAGTTTTGAGAAAAAGGCCTCATGTGGTGGTAGGGTTGTCTCATTTAACTTTACCAGATCGGTCAGATACTCGTATGGAAAAAACCTTTTGTCTCTTCTATACCAAAGGAGGCCAGATATTGCGCATAGCTTACCCCTGGAACCAGAAAGTTGGAGACGTCAAGGAATTCTAACCTTTCTGTCGCTATGCACATAAAATTATTATTTCTTTTGACTATAAACTTGAATGGGTTAGCCTCCCGATCAAGGAAATATTGTATCAAATAAGGTTTCAGGAGGTTAATGTCATATTTTCCGCTATTCAACCCAAACAGAGGTAATACTTTCAGAAAGGAATCGAGCCTTTCACTTAATTTTGGGTGGTCACCTAATTGTGCAAAGGTTGACTCGAACTTTTTTAGTAATAGTTCATACGACTTAGCGGATATGTCATGGAGATAGTCCAATATTTCATTTACGAGGACCTGTGGATCACCTGTGGTAATGAAACATTTAGGGGTGTCGAACCCAGGGACATTAGAGGCGACCGCACACTAGAGGGGGATGTGTCTGGCAATGAAGGTTGTCGACTTTGAGTCAGCTGGTAATTTTTCATGAGAGAAAAATGATTCCATGTCATAGCATGCTCTATATGGGAAAATAAAGTTTGCCTCCACGTCAAACCCGTGTTCACATAGTAATTCCAAGATGAATTCAGTCGGGCGGTAAATCCCACCTTTATATGTTTCGATAGTGGCTACGCCTTTACACGTAAGTTCGTGACGTCTCAACTGCCAATACACTTTAAACAACTTGCCGCATTTCCCACAGGAAAAACACCGAGCGGCCCTATTAATATCAACAATATACATGAAATGGTTTTCATGTAGAAGAAGATTCAGTATATCTGGATGTGTACTAGTACTTCTGATTTTCGGAACTAGATGTTCCTCCTCTGTAAAGGCAAACACATTTATTTGTATTTTAAAACATTCTTCCAGGGCAGGTAAATCTACTAAATTGACCCCGGTAAAATCCTTGTGAGATTTCAAACCTTTATATCGCACCCATTCTTTGAACAATGTTCGTGTGTTTTTTCTAATCGCCCTAACAGACCCTGTTCTAAAAACACCTAAGGCGCGGAAAAAGCACCTATTATCATTATAAACTCTACCATTTTTGTCGAGGTGAAGTGTATTAATAAAATTGTTGTGTTTGATAAAGTCGGGAATATTAGTCATACACCAACCAATAGGGAACTCTACCAACTTGTAAACGTAAAAGGTGATACTGGGAATTGTTTCAACATAGTATTTTGTCTCTGGTCGAGTTAGTGTCGCTGAATTGACCAAATCAGCAGTGTTTAGCTTGGTTACAAACGCCTCGAAATCAGATCTATTGTTCACTAAAATTGTAAAGTAAACAACGAAGAGTTATTCGGACTGGCATGGTAGAACCGTAGGGCTTGTGTCTCTCGATGTCTCAAGACTATGTGCAAACTGGGGATTATTTTGAAGCGGGAGTTTTGAACATTAAAAAGCGGGAATAAACGAGAACTCCAATCTGTCGTCATATCACTATCTGGTCGATTAAAAAATGTCCATTCACACAGATACCGACCGTGTCGTGTATGTGATCTAATCGTGTGCCAATGGTCATTATATACAACTCTAACATCTGGGGGAAATTTCTGCAATGAAAGATATTCACTAGTTGTTGATGTGTTAACACCAGAGGTTCCTGCCTGGTCTTCTTCAGCCATGGCACGTAGTTGATCAGATGTCGACAAGGTATCTGTAGATGATGATGCGTCACTTGCTGTGGTACCAGATGATAGCTGAACATCTGTTGACAAGGCACTTGCTGTTGATGCGTTAACACCAGAGGTTGTTGGTGATGCGTCACTCGGTAAAGTACTAGATGGTGGTAGCTGAGTCTTGTTAATAGGTGAAACATAATCACCCGCAGCACTCGACAAAATACTGGATAGTGATTGGTTTGTCATGGTAGTTGATGGTATTTCAGTGTCTGTAACTGACGACTCTGTCGTTTGACGTTTGTTGTTCAGGTATTTTCTGTCGTTTACCAGTAGATTGTTCGTCTGTAGTCGGATCTCTTCTCTTCTTGGGACTTGTGGTTTGTTGATTATTAGCACCCACACGGTTAGATGATGATTGAGTGGTCGACACGTTACTGAATAGTACTTCATGCTCAGTCTTTATGTGTCTCCGTAAATTATCGTATCTCGTATAACTACGATCGCAAAAATCACAAGTGAACTGTTGTGTAGAATGAGTAGTCGCAACATGACGTAATAAAGCATCAGGCCGTGTGAAGATTTTATTACACGGAGTACACGTGTGCTTCTGCATAGCTGACATTCTTGATACACCAAATAGTTTATAAAATGACCGAAGTATTTATGAATGTTATTCAGGCATACAACAAAATTTGTCAGATGACGAAATTATTAGATGTGTTGATTCGTAAACATGTTTCGTTTGAGTCTGTTGTAAACAATATGGCAACTGATCAAACATGTATTTGCGGATATCACAAACGACTTATTTGCAATTGTGGTCGGTTAATAATGTTAGTGTCTTTTGCCAGATATTTGAGACAGAACTCCTTGTACAATAGTGATGAACAAACTCAAACCAGTTTCATACGAGTAGTTTTCTGTATCAGAAGACACGCTTGTTAAAGTCCATTGAATTTAATATCCGTTGAATAAAAACATCCTTCTTCGTTGACTGCTAAAATGAGAAAAGACTTGGCCTTCATTGCGTGACTGCTTTTGATACTGTCTGCGTGAGAGAGGTGTATATCTGAAATGAACAACGTTCTGTCAATAAGAATCAACAAATCAGAAAACAGATAAATAATTAACTTCAAATCATAAATGTCATATCTCCTGTAGTGAACAACGTTCTATCTGCCTGACATTATGAATCAACCAATCAGAGAACAGATAAGAAATTAACACCAAATCACAAATGGCATATCTCCTGTAGTGACCAACGTTCTGTCTGAGTAACATTATGAATCAACCAATTAGAGAACAGATAAGAAATTAACACCAAATCACAAATGACATGTCCCAGCTGTAGGTCATGTGACCGGAAGCCACGCCCACTTTGGTCGTTTATGTCAACGTCTTCCAGATGTATCTTTATGTCTGCAACCCAAAGCACCACCACCTTTGACCTGGTGTAACGCACTTTAACATGTGCTTGGTTGTAAAAGCATCACAAACCCCTAAAACAGAGACTTGTATCTCTTAGACACCACCAGTGGTATGATATTATTTACACCATACAGACATCAATAACCGCCATTATAATATACCTTTGATTAATTTGCAGTAGGTATATATCCAAAAGTCCCAAGTCGGCTTCTCAAATATGTATCGAAGTTTATGGTAGACCTAACACGTGGTACTATTTTCGCTTTACACAGTAAAACAAATTAACTTTTACTAATTAAAGTTTGTTTTAAATGAAAACGGCTGTATCCTCACTCGCGAAAGTAAAAAATTCATTGTCCTATGTCTTGTTGCGACACCACAGAAGTCTATATAAGAAAGTATTGCAAGTTCATGGGTGATCCAGAAATCTAAATGTGTACACACATGCCTTAGTACTACCACTCAGTAACATAGCCTTTGCAGAATCTCGTTCCCATAACAACCCATCGAAAAAATTCATGGTCACAACCAAGATGTCCCGTGTCCATTACACCCAACTGGAGATCATCTTCTTTTTGGTCTTCGTATCTTCCAAGATATATACATATCCATTATTGTTCTCTCCAAAATTTCATGACCAAAACACCAATTTTCTTTGATCGTCTTTAAAAACCACACCATCTTCAATATTCTTGAACTATAGATGCGTTTGTTCTTTTTACCCAAGATATTCTTAGAACCCGTCTATATAACATTTCGCTTGTTTAGTAAGTGTCCACGTCTCACAGGCGTAAGTTGAATGCTCTTAAAAACCTAATTTTTGTAGTTCTGTCTGTCCCACTCTATAATTTATTAAGTTGTTTTGGTCTTTGAAGACCAATTGATGATCGTCGTTTAATTTCTTTCATTGTGTCACCGTTGTTCGCAATCAAGATATTCGAATGTTTCCAACACCTGGTTGTTATGGGTTTCTTGGCAAGGTTTGTCGAAAGCAGTTTGCCATTACTTTCCTTCTGGACAGTGACTGTTTTAATCTGTGACCACACTGATGATCTATCAGTGCAGACTACAGACCATAACCAACAACAATATGTTGGCTGTTGTTACACCTCATCCACCTGCTTCCATGGCTTCACGTAGCCATGATTGGGCTATACAGGTACTCTACCCAAGAGTGCTCGATAGAAGAAAGGAGGATACCCCACAAACCGGACGAACTGCCATACACACGTAAAATTTATACTAATCACACAGACAATCAGTCATACACACTCTCATTGTGAGTTGTTTATAGGCTGTCTGATCGATGTGCTAACATTATAGGTCTTAGAGTGACCAGCCACACACACACACACACACACACCACACACACACACACACACACACACACACCACCACCACCACCAACAACAACAACAACAACAACAACAACAATAGCAACATACACACACAAATACACACCACCACCACCAACAACAACAACGACAACAAAAACAACGACGACGACGACAACAACAACAACAACAACAACAACAACAACAACAACAACAACAACAACAACAACAACAACACACATATAGGCGGACACGCAGTTATAGATACCAGTATAACCACATAGAGAAACAGAAACCCGACGACAAATAAGCAGATACACACAAACAGCCAGACATACAGACAGACACACAGACAGCCAGACATATAGATAGACAGACATACAGACATACAGACAGACACGCTTTCAGTCATAGGCGCAAACACTAACACACACCATTAACAACCTCTCACACAAATAGATACAGCAAACATGAAAACACGACCCGAAAGTTCCCCCATCACATTACCTTCTTACTTTTCAATCCTTGTGGTCAGAATATGGTGAAATTTAGATTTATTCTGATGACATCATTTTGCTTATCATGTAAGTGGTTACACATCTATTCACCCATCATGTCACTAAGCGTAGGAGATCATTTTCTGCCATTTCACTCGATCACTAGAGTCGTGGGTCAGCTCTGGTCTCGACCATACCACGCCGCCAAGCCATCCAGGTATTTACTTCTCGGTATTCCCCTTGTTCTGTTCCCCTCGATCTTGCCAGTTGTTACCATGTTTAATTATTTCTCATAAAATACCAAACATATTTTGTCTACGTCCAATTTCTCTAATCTATTTACTGTTTTCATTTGTTTCTTGTAGGACCTGGTTATTTTCTGCCCGTGGTATCTTTTCTCCACATTTCGATCCGATGTTTTTCAGCCTGGTCCACACATCGATACAAAAGTAACACTATGAAGCACGTCAACACGATTTGTTTGTTTTTTGTTTTTTTTTTTTTTTTTCTATATCTTTGTAATTGGTCATTGTGTTTTTCATCTTGGTAAAGGCTACATTCACCGTGGTGAATTTTCTTGTAATCTCTTCAATGCATTTCCCATCAGAACTCTTCCGAGAAAATTGTACCTCGTTTAAGAATACGCCCATTTACTTGTATATTACATTGTGGTGTTTCCTTTTTGCCTAGTGATGACAATAATCTGTGTCTATTTAGTTCTAATCCTAGTTGTTCCCAACAATTCCATATAGTAAATTGTTGCAGGTCCTGTTCATTGTCTAAAATCAAGACTGCATATCAATTGATATTGATGTTACGTCCTTCAATGCTGACTCTTTTCATATATTTCTGGTGTACAGGGAAAAAAACATTACACATCCCTGTTTCACACCTCATTTAATAGGCTGACAGTGGCCTATTTCATTATCAATCCTTATGACAGTTTTGTTTTCTATATATGTTTTTACAAGTCTAAGGTCTTTCCCAACAATTTGTAGATTTTCAAGCACATCTAATTTGTTGACTTACCTTACACTATCAAAAACATTATCCACGTGATAACATTCACACCTGTTTTTTTTAAAACTTTATTGTGTCAAAACCATTGTGTATTGTTCGTGTTTTTACAGACCAGTCGGGCGTGTAGGTGACTGTTGTGTTATTTTACATTCTGTACCTTTGAAATGGAGGTAACGAAATACTCTACCACCGATTAAAAGCGAAAATAAAGCAAGTAAAAACAGATAAAAGTACGACAGAACTTGTGGTGCCCGATCTCTCTCTTCCCCCCCCCCCCCCCCCCCCCCCCCCCCGCGCGTGCCCCTGGGCGAAGTTATCATATGAGAAACCATAAAGAAGCCAGGAATACTAATCGGAAGAAATAATGACACAGTATTGGGGGTAGATAATGCAACGGATCTACAATTGTTGGACAATAGTAGTAACACAGGAGTGCTCTATCAAGAAAATAGTAATAATGGTGAATATCAAAAGAAAGTAAATAAATGTTGTGCATATCCTTTACAGGACATCGCTGTCAACATCTTTCACCCGATGTTGATTTCTTGGCCAGATTACGATCAGTATTGTCATTGCTTCTGAGCGGCCGGCTCATATACCCCCATAAGGTACCGACGCGATTCGAACCAGTGCTGATTCGCACACGTCGTCACGTTACTTACGAGAGTATATGAGATTACGGAGAAAAGTCGTGTAACCTCTAGGTCAGGATCAAAGAAAGTGTCAAAATGTGACATAGCAACATGCTTAACCAAGTGGATAAATTACCTAGAGGGCAATTATCAGAATGGACGATGTACAACAAAGATTATTGAACAGAATAGGACAAACAAAATTTTAGAAAATTAAAAAGTAATGTAAGAGAGTGGTAAATAGAACCATTTTTGGTGTATGGGAGTGAATCTTAGAATGAACAAAATTAGAAGCAGCTGGTTTGTAAGGTGAATTTCCTGTCTGAGTAACTAACAACTAGAAAAGAAACAACTGTCTTTAGTCATATAAGAGACGCATGAACATCGTGACAACTGGAAAGCGCGTGGGGAAGAAAGGCAGACTGAGACTAGAAATTATGGTAGTGGCATGTCAGCAAAGTTGATTTCAGAACACCAAAGACAGCGGCATGAATGCCTGTAACACGGCTCTTGATGATGCCAGTGTCAGCAAAGTTGGTTTCAGAACACCAAAGACAGTGTCATGAATGCCTACAACACGGCACTAAATGAATGCATCACACGTGTTGCTGACGTGTCCCTTTGTGGAAAGTAAAAGTAAAAAAAAAACACCTAAGAAGCTGTTAAATATAAACACTTTATAACACCGAAAAAAGAATACATTATGTGTCATACCGGTAACCGCTCTGCGTATATCATTATCATGTGTCGATTCTTCTTCTTCTTTTGTTAGATTGAAATATGTCTACAACTGCAATATTGTCTCTTGTGTGAATTTAACTGTCTTTGTCGATAAGACTTGTCACTCAGTTATATCAGTTTGTAACGAAAACACATAACAAAACACTACCAGCTTAGTTATTAATTTTACATAAATTAGATAAGGTTTTTGTGTAGGGAAGTAATTCTTCAGTCATCGTGTGCCATGTCGGTGGGCGTGACCAAACGTGGTACATTTTACCATGTTGATAAGTTTAATAAAACAGAGTACCACACGTAAACCTGTCAATCAGATATATAATTGAGTTGCGTTGATTAAATCGTTTCTTGCGAGAAACATTTCCACCGTCACAACTTCCTTGGGGATCGTTGAGTGAAAACCAGATCATCGAGGCTGTAAAAAGTGACACATTTTTCGGGTTGGTTGAGTGTGATATTGAGACCCCGGTTGATGTACAAGAGTCAATTGCCGAAATGCCCCTTAATTTTAAGAACACGGAAGTGTCGAGGGACGACATTGGGGAATTTATGAAAGAATACGCCATAAAAAATAAACCACTGATTACCCCAGGACGGACTTTGATTGGTAGTTATTTCGGTAAGAAAATATTATTAGCCACCCCTCTTTTAAAGTGGTATCTAGCCCATGGGTTGGTGGTTACACACATCTACCAGACAATAGAATATCGACCGGTTAGTTGTTTTAAACAATTTGGGGAAACAGTGTCTAACGCCCGTCGCCAAGGGGACAAAAATCCTGCCTAGTCTATTACAGCAGACACGATGAAATTGTTAGGTAACGCCGCTTACGGCAAAACGTTAACTAATAAAGCCAAACACACCGATGTCTCCTACTGCCAGGGAAAAGACACTACCAAAGTACTCAATAACCCAAGGTTCAAAAGCATGACTGGTATTACAGATGATCTTTTCGAAGTTGAAACGTTAAAAAAGAAAACTATCTGGGATCTACCTCTACAAATAGGTTTTTTTCGTTTATCAATATGCCAAGTTGCGCATGTTAGCTTTCTATTATGACTTTCTTGACAAATTTATCTCTAAAGACGACTACCAACTCACTGAAATGGACACTGACTCTCTATATTTGGCCCTTAATGCCGACTCACTCTCTGAAGTAGTTAGACCACATCTACGAGAAGAATATGACAGAGTCTACAATCAGTGGTTCCCGTCTGAAATCTGCCCTGTTCATAAAACTACTAGCTGTCAGGACTGTGTGGATATCAAAGCCTATGAAAAGACAACCCCTGGTCTTTTTAAACTAGAGTACGAAGGGAAGGGGATGGTCTCGCTGTGTAGTAAGACGTATATTTGTGTCGGTGATTATGATAAAATCAGTACCAAAGGTTTGAGCAAACACCACAACACTCATCTAAACAAGGACACATTTTTGGAAGTTATCAACACCCAAACACCAAGTGGGGGAACCAATATAGGCTTCAAGACACAAGACTCTGCAGTGTATACATATCAGCAACATCGTGAATCTTTGTCCCATCTCTATATAAAAAGACAGACACAAAATGATGTGTCAACTATGCCGCTACTTATTTAATATGCATTGTATTGTTTGTCTATACATGGTTTAATAAAAACATTATATACCTTACTTGACTCGTTTGTTTTCTTTATTGTTGTATTTTTTATGTTGTTATAGTACCTACAAATAAAGGGGTCACTAGACCACACCCACTCTGATGAGTCACTTCCCAACACCTACTCGGACCACGGCTACTGTTTTTTTCAAAATGAGTTATCGCCCTTTGTGGTGCAAAAGCAATGCGCACCACACAAAAAAGGGCGGCTTTCTGATTTACTATACTACTTTTGGGCTATGGTCTCAATGGCATAACACTAGCATGAATATGCAACAGCCAATAGAATTATAGAGTTAGTCGTGGGGTGGTAGGGATAGAGGGGAGGGTAGGACGGAAATAAAATTTCGCCAAGGTCAGTTATTGTTGCTCTAAATTCACTCTACTATTTTGCATCTGATCGTACATTCATATCTTCAGTATCTAATAACTTTAGCTTTAAAAGGATGTAAAAATAGCAATAGCTTTAAAAACTCAAATTTATATAAGGTCGTATATTGTATTTTAATCCACTCTGCGTGCCATTGAAAATCTTTTCATGTGCTACGATTGACACGCGTTCCGTAAGTTGCTGACGCCTTCTCTAAAGTAAACTTTAAAATAGTTGCAACGCTGTTATCTCCACATTACAATATACGAAGAATATAAGGTTCGATAATAGTCATATAATATGCGAATACACCGGCATAGTCAGTTTTGTAGTCGTTCCAGGACACCAGGGAACCGTCCCAATACCTTATTATATAACCGGGGGGCGACTTACCTTTTCTATAGGAGCTATAGTATTATAGCGAAATTTAATTTTACAATTAAAAATGTTGTCTTCCTGCAGATTTATAAGCCACTGAGGCATCTAAAGGTCAGTGCTATACGTTAACTATGTGTAATTAGTTACATGATAAGATAATAATAACAAACTACGTTAACTATGTGTAACTATGTGTAGTTACATGATAATGATAATAATAACAAACTGAGTGTCAACAAATATGACGAATGATTGTGCAGCTTAACGTATTTGTTACTAGTATTGTATGTCATTGTGATGCAGTTGTTAAAAGCGACACTGATGCTATTTTTCTACAACCTAACCATCGCATATACTTTGCAGGCTCCCTTTCTACAGGATCTGTGGCAATCGTGTTACGAATGGAATTCGTAATCTCGCATACCGCCTTGAAACACAGATGCTGGCGATTTGGAAACGGACACCCTTGAGTTGAATCTCCCGACTCCGAACCAATGGGACTGTTGCAGAGCTCTCCAAGCCAATAAACCAGCGAGGTGTCACAACCTGTACTGAAACGTCACATTTCTGGAGAGACATAAGGGTGTAACTAGGGTCTGGTTCATCACATCACACATGGAAAGGCCGGGATTAGGCCTAGGTTGTTAATGTTTCTTCCTCAGGTTTTGGGTATGAATGCTGATTGTTTAGAAAGCAATGGCAAACTCCTGAACGTATACTTGCCAAGAAATAACACACATTCAGAAATGATGGAGTTAAGTGTGACGTCCTGTAAAAGAAATACAACTAACGTTAACGTTGTAGGACGTTTCAATCACATCCAGCCCCTAATTACTGTTTGTGATTTATTAGGCAACTTAACGTTCTCACTACTGTAAGTGCAGGGGTCTTGGATCAGGTTGACGGGCGTTCACCCCTTTGATGTAAGAAGAGGACGTGTGATATTTAAAGTGTGTAAGATTCAAGACATGATTTCCATTTAACTCACCTCCACTAATGTAAACAGCACACAAAGATTTGGCACCATTCCCCGTGATATTAAGTTGTTGATACCAGGCATCTGTGTCACAATGAATGTCAAGCAATGTATCACTTACAACTGTAGTCTGAATATTAATACAGTCCGTCGAGTTCCCGTCAGAGGAAATGAGCCGAAGTCTGAATGCTGTAGAAGTGCCTACAATGTAAAATATGCAATTAAGATGCATTGTATATATTTTCATAGTTTCATGGATTAACTCTCAGCACCACGGAACACACTGACGGCAATACAATTAGTACTGAAATATTTGAATTGATTTGACATTCATTCATTCATTCATTCATTCATTCATTCATTCAAGGTATTAATTCATTATGTTTCCCCTTGAATCTCTTAAAAAACGGAGCGCTTGAATTCAATGTACAGGCCAGAGTCAATGAAATGTCTTTGCATTCGGGGGTGCTCAGGACACATCTCTCTTGGTTCGTTGGCAGCTTGAGAACCCCCTTGAATATTGTGAGTTTTAACTCTAAAGTCCCATACACTGACGTCCAGGTCCTGAAGGCCTTGAGAAGCACTTACATCTATCGACATTTCTCCCGACTCCGAACTAAAGGGACTGTTACTGAGCTCTCCAAGCCCATAAACCAGCGAGATGTCACAACCTGTACTGAAACGTCGCATTTCTGGAGAGACATAAGGGTGTAACTAGGATCTGGTTCAGCACATCACACATAGACAGGCCGGGATTAGGCCTAGGTTGTTAATGATTCTTCTTCAAGTTTTGAGTACTTCATTACCAACAGCTCCCGTCCCAATGGCTGTGCTGTATACACTGATGGACAAATTACGGAGATGATCTGAGAAGCCTTGGACACGTCTAAAGAGCAATTCCAATACCTTCAGTGAACTTTAGTGAACTACCCCTCAACGTCCTGACATCTTTTAACTTTGCTTGTAACAGATTTGCCGGTCTCTCTGGCCGAGGGGTTACAACACTTTCTCCGTAATCCCGTTTATCACGCAGAGTCTCGTAGCGGGCGAGAACTGGGAGCGGTTCGTCCCCCGCTGGTGACTTGCGTGATAACTGAGCCGGCCGTTCAGAAAGCAATGGCAAACTACTGAGCGTAATCTTGCCAAGAAATCAACAGACATCTGAAAAATGCTGCTGTTGACAGCGATGTCCTGTAAAGGATATGCGAATAAAAAAAAACGTAACAGATTTACTTCAGGATACATAGAAGCTAACCTACCTGTGGTGTTAACACGCAGTCTAAGCCAGGTAAAATAGAACGTGTCCTGTAATGTAACGGTGACCACATCCTGGCCTGTATTACAAACAGAGTCTGGATAGTCGTACACCCAAGCTGGTGTTGAGGATGTTGTATTTGTTGCCACCAAGTCGACTAAGAGAAGGATAAAATCATGTAAACACAATGCTACTAATATGACAAAGATCATGCATGTGTAAATAATGAGTATTAACTCATTGGTGGATTTAGTGTGGGAATTATTCTCCAGTTTTAATGTACCGTTGCGAGCCCCTGTTGGGGAGTGACTAGCACAGCAAACTTGTCTCTCACCCGTGATCCTGTAGTCTAATCCCTATCGATGCTGGGTTTAAAACTTATTGACCTGGGCTTCCACTATGACCTAGCGTAAAATGGCTACCAGCAAATGTTCTGGAAAATAAAGGCGGCCGGTGTAATACTGACTATATCACTTATCAAGTGCCGACTAGTCTTTATAAATAAGGCGCTAGTACCATATACATAATGCCCCACATGGCGTATATAAAAGATTATGTCAAGTTGCTTGATTAAATTACTTTATGCTAACAGTTTATCCTCTATTGGTCAGTTGATCAGGGACCCAATCCACTGAATAGCCAGTGATAGAGAGGTGGCAGGTTAGTGCAGGATAACAGGGCAGGCATCAGGCGTCCTGCACACAGGTCAGGGTCAGGGTCACAGAGTGCGGCGAGACCTGTACACAGGCTAAGGCCCCGTTGTCACCGCACCATATCGAGCGCCACGGAACTCACGGACTGTGAGCAGCCGTGAGCTGGCAAAACGTACCTGTGTGGAGCCAGACGGGTTTAGAACTTTTAGACGGACAGACATAGGGCTGTGGTTGTGTTTAGTGAACGCTGTGTTATGATAGTAGGATTGACGATGCGATTTAGCTATGGAGCGAACTAGGCTTGAGTTGGGATGTGTGCGTCGAGAGACAGTGTGAGATCTGTGATATGCCATTATACTTTGTAATTTTTTTTTTTTTTTTTTTTTTTTTTTTTTTTTTTTTTTCCCGCGTTTCCATCCTGTTTCAGGATATTGCGGTCAACACCAGCATCTTTCAGCTGTATGTTGATTCCTAGGCTAGATTACGCTCATCAGCACGCCACGACTTTCTGAGCGACCGGCTCCATACTCTCATAAGTCACTTTTGCGATTCGAACCACTGCTAATTCTCGTCGCGTCACGTGACGAGAGTATTCGGAGTTAGCGGAGAAAGCTGCTAACTCCTCGGCCACGGAGCCGGTTAGTAATATACATATTAATTATAAGATTGTTACGATGTTTAAGTAAGAGTTGTGTGTTGCAGAAAACGCAACCCGTGTGAGTTTGCACACATGAATACAATTGTTTAATAAACTATTTGCTAATTATAATTGCCGTGCGTGTTAGTGCGGTTATTGAATGCATGCAAATCTCCCCCGGATGTGTCTCCACCTTGCCGTGGTGGGGGAGCTTGCGTGTCCCATCGACCCCATGTGCTTGCCGATGGGTGAAAACTACATATCGGACGGCTCATGGGATAGGGACCAGACTAAGAGAGACACAACCTGCTGCTCTGCAGGTGAGACTGAGGATAGCAGTCAAAAATTTAAATCAGGCGCACGAAGGCAGAATATCTTGTTCCGGACAAAACACTAAAGGCTCCCTGTCGAGGGCTGTGGCTGAACGCCTCTAAGCCACAAACCCTCGGACCTGAGAGCCGGGCCGATACCCACCTTTCGAAAAATAAAGGCGTGATACTGAGCAAGCTACATGCTCAGGTCTGATACAAGTTCGAAGGCTCTCAGCTGGGGGATATGAGAGATTCCCGGATGAGAGGGCCAGGCCGTTTCTCGTTCACCGCTTCACGAAGGTAAGGTGCTGAGCCGGCAGCACAAGTTGAAGTAGCCTACCTCGTGAGCGAGTACAAAAAGTCAAAAAAGTGCCCCAGCCGAAGAAAATGGCTGCGAAAACTGTATCTAACTCATAGAGAGTGTAGACAAAAGTGGAAGAACGTCTCAATGACGCAAAATGGAACGCACGGCGAGCGAACCTATTGCGTGGTCCGAAGTCAAAAGCAAAAGCTTACCGAGAGGGTGTCGCTTGCAGTCTGACCGTCCCTGGTGTGTGCTTGAGCGATCAGTGGCAAACGAGTTGCCTAACACATGGAAGTGAGGAACTAAAGCAGCCATGAGCAGGACGTGGCAACTCCTCGGGTGAGCCCAGTCACAGAGCAATATGTGCCGGCTCTGCAATTATGGAAGCCTCCTTGGATAGCGAGGGAATGCTCATGGTCTGCCCCTGCCTTCCCTTGAGGGCCGACCACGATGTCGTTCATCGTTCTATCTTGACCAGCTGAGATGTTAGCGACATCACAAACAGTCCAACGTGCCTCGAAACCAGAGGAAGGCTAACCTCATTAAAAAATGCCCGCTGAAGTCGGAAGTGTCGTCCTACGGGTGGCAAACTAAAAATTGACACTACGCAATTACGTCCGAGTGAAATGTCTCGTCCGAATGTCTCTCGTGCTAGGAACAGCTCTGACTACCTAGTTTCCGAATGCCGCTCTTGTTCGGAACAGCTCTGACTGGGTAGTTTTCCGAATGTCTGTTGTGCCTGGAAAAGCTCTGATGGGCGCAACGACAAGCACATGTCCGTAAACTCGCTGAGTGGATGCCGTCTGCAAACCTGTCTGGTTTGTGCCTGAATGACCCGGGGAAACGAAATGACCAATATATTGAAGTGAGGATTTAAAGCAGCCATGAGCAGGACGTGACGATCTCCCTCGGTGAGCCCAGATCCAGGGCGTTATGTGTCGGCCCTGCAACTATGGAAGCAACCTTGGATGGCGGAAAATGCTATGGACTGTCCCTGCCTTCCTTTGAGGGATGACCGTTGTCTTCGACCGTTCAACCTTGGCCAGCATGGTTGCAGATGGCACCACAAAAGTGAGAGTCTCCCAGGAATGCTACCTGGTCAAAAAAGCACGCTGAAGTCGATGTGTTGGCCTACGGGTTTCGGCCCAAGGGCGCATAACAGACACACCGCAATCACATCTGAAAAAACACTCCGGATGAACGAAAAGAAGAAGAAATGTTAGCCAGAGTTATGATTATGTAAGATCATGACAGGGAGTGAAGGTGGGTGGCTCGTAACGGCGATTTGAACGGCAGAACGAAACGTAAAAGAGATTGAAAGTGAGTGACTCTGCTGTGCTATTTGAACCATATATAAAATGAGTGAAAGTGGACAGCTCTCTGTTTGAATTTGAACGTACAATAGGAATTGGAAGTGAGT
The DNA here is from genome assembly GCA_014155875.1 of Cepaea nemoralis. NCBI lineage: Eukaryota > Metazoa > Mollusca > Gastropoda > Stylommatophora > Helicidae > Cepaea > Cepaea nemoralis. The sequence continues at coordinate 137,654 of JACEFZ010006847.1, forward strand.
TGATCTCTAGTATTATTGTTATCAGAGATAAAAGAAAGATTGGTTGACAACCAGGAAGTGAGATATGGCAATGTCATCCGACTAAATCACGACCACTGACTCTATAAATTACACATCCATACATGTCTGAATACATACAAACCTATACACAGACAAATCGACCTTGCATACACGACAGAGTTGCACCGAACACCTAATAATATTTTTCTTTTCACAGCAACATATTTGTTTCTGTAAATTGACACTTAAGTGAATCTATCAAGCCCTGCAAACCCTACCCCCCCCCCCCCTTCAACCCTTCTGTTGTTGAAACCGAAGTACAGAAGAAAGCTCCGAACACCATCGTCAGCTAAGTATTATATTATATTTGTGAGACAGTTTTAGGTCTAAACATCTTTTGTTTTTGTTTTGATTATTCTCATTGTATACTTAGTACATATTAGCGTGTACTAAATTGATTGAAATGTACGTGTACACTGTAATTTGTGTGATATATTGCCATTGTAAACATAATTATCAACAATCATGGCTACTCTAAACGATTTCATGGAGTCAGGCCAGAAATTAGGATTAACGGGGAAAGAACTATCAGATTGCAGTGAGACTAAATATAAAGAACAGGTTCAAATGGACGAGAAAGCGAGGGAAAGAGCGGAAAGCGCGAATAAGAGTGGAAAGCGCGAATAAGAGAGCACTACAGACGGCTGAATTAGAAAAGCAAGCCAAAATTAAAGAATATAATTAAAGAAAGCTGAATTAGAAAACCAAGCCAAAATTACAGAAGCAGAAATTAACGCACAAACTACGAAAGAAGATGGTAATGCAACTCAAATTGAAACAGCTAGAAATAGAAGCTGAAACCAGTAAAGATGCTAGGAAATTAGAAATTAAAGAAAGTGAAAACCAATACAAGAAATTCCAAGGTATTGTTAAAAACTCCACCACCAGTGATTGTATCTCGGCTTGGACTCAGAATTTTGAGACTATTATGGAGCATCACAAAGTGTCATTATCAGATCGGAATATAATTTACACGAAAAGGCTTTATGGTGAACCACTGAAAGTGATAGAAACTATTCCTAGTGAACTAAGGAAAGACTATCAATATATTAAGAAAAACATTATGGCAAACGTTTTTAGATGAAGCGGCTATAGAGAGCAATTTTCAAAACTGTCTACAAAACCATCACAAACTTTCTCAGATTATGTCTCACAGGTTCAAGGTGTTTTATGTAAATGGCTGTCAGCAGCTAAGATTAATAATGATTCTGAGCGTCTGAAAGATCTAATTCTTAGAGATAAGATTATTTCATCATTACCATTAACTTTTTCACGATGTCTGTAAGAAAGTGAGTGTGAATCAGTGAAACAGGTAGAGAAGCGAGGGTCAGCTTATTACACAGCCATTAAAGACATTTTTGCTAATGTACTTAAAGCAATTGAATTTCTAGCAGCAGCCATATCTAATAAACCCAGATTGACCACAATACAGCAAAAAAAAATTCTGGGAAGTTTACAAATTATCAATGTAAACATTGTAATTACAACCATAATGAGAATAATATGTGAGAAAAGAAGCCAGCTTATCTCAGTTATCTACACCACTTAATAAACAGAGAAGAAAACGAAATTAACTAATGTAAGAGGTTAACTAAGTGCTTTTTTGCAAGGCATTTAGACATTGGAGACGATTTTGTAAAAGGAGACAAATCGAAAAAAAGGCAAACGAAAGAAGAAGAAGAAGAAGAAGAAGAAGAACAACAACAACAACAACATCAACAACAACAACAACAACAACAACAACAACAACAACAACAACAACAACAACAACAACAACAACAACAACAACAACAACAACAACAACAACAACAACAACCAGCAAACACTGTTGAAAATATTGATGGTTTTCATTTGGATAAATGCACCACATTTAATCATTTTCATAATGATATTATTTTAAAGTACGGACATAGCGTGCAAATCACAAACGACGAGGCAAACGCAGTTTGCGATTCAAAAGGTAAACTTGAAATCCATCAAGTCTATGTAAATAATAAACTAGCCAGCGTCCTGGGAGATAGTGGATACACGCTCATTGGGTTAAGAATATCTGAACGCCTTTTCTAACAGGCAAGGTTAAATTTGCCGCATTAGAAAGACAATGTTGCAATTTGATTGTTGGGAATCTTCCCGAAGGCACAGACATGTAACAAGAGCAGATTACCACCTGGGATGAGCTGTTCTTACCAACCAATGCAGTTACCAGGTCTACTGCAAAGAGAGAGTCTGAGAGAAATCAAACTAAGACTCCACAACAAGAAAGCTCTACTATAGATTGTCCCAACATATGGGAAGAGAATTTCACTGGAGCAGAAAAAGTAAACATATCTATTCATCAATATATCAAACCCAATGAGCAGAAACCGAAACACAAAAACAGCGAAGTAAATTCAACATCACAAATCAAACAGCAGCCAATGTCATGAAGCGCAAATCAAAAGGCTGCAATATTTTTAATAGCATTCCTTTATTGCTTAACTACTGTATTATTATCCTGCATTATGGCCTGTACACTGTGTTATTACAAATGTATGCCCAACAATAATCTATTTCTAGATTCATATTTACAACCATGTAAAAAATAAATTACCCAATCTCCACGACAAAACGATGAATTCATTTTTAATTACAGAACGAACACAACAGCAGACAGACGTTATGGACAGCGACTACACCGACATAAAAACCAAAACAGTCACATTGACCCCAGAAGAAGACAAAACGGCACCAAGCAAGACCAGAATCCATCATACAGACACTGACGCAACACAAACTAAAACAAACATTAAAAACCACAGCAGACTGGCAAACCAGACCCAAAAGGGAGATAACCATTCTACACGACAGTGCATCATCATACTAAACACAAAATAAACTGTAACAACGGCAGTAGGCACATGACAGAGACGGCACTATCAAAACAAAGCACGACAAATAGTGACACACAAACATGGACTACAGATGAATCGATACAGTTAATACCATCTACCATACCATTGAATTTCCATCAATGGCGGTGTGTTACATTTAGCTCAGCAAAACACACTCATCTTGTTTTACAAAGACGAGGCTATTACGTAACAACAGTTACATCCAAACCAGTAACATGACAGAACACATAGCAACGTTACAACAAACTTTTGACCGTATGGGGTAACACGGCCTGACTGTAAAACCATCAAAAATTGAAATTTCTTTTCATGAAATAAATTTTTTGGGTTATAAGATTTGTGATTGTAATATTTCAAGTGACGATAGAATTGTAACCAAAAGTTTGAATTTATCGCTTCCTACAACGAAGAAGGAAGTAAGAAGCATGTTGGGTTTAAAGAACTATTACAGAAAGTTCATCCCAAAGTTTTCAGACCTAACAGAACTTTTTACCAACTTGGTGACTAAACGTCAACATACTAAAATTGTATAGAGTTTAGACCTGAAAAATACTCTTACAGAAATAAAATGTACTTCTCATCCCCGCCGATTATCAAATTCAATCAATCAATCAATCAATCATGTGCCATGCCGGAAAGCGTGGGCAGTCAAGATTCGCCATTTCACTTGATCACCAGAGTCGTTCATGAGCTCAGTGTTCCTTTCTCGTCCATGCCATGTGGCCAAGCCATCCATAGGTATTTTCCTCTCAGTCTTCCTCTTGGGCTGTTCCCCTCGATCTTGCCAGTTGTCACTAAGTTCTCCAATCCATTTCTTCTCATAACATGTCCAAAAACTTTTGACTGTCTTCGTTTAATTTCTCTAATAAATTTACGATTTTCATTTGCATCCTGTAACACTTGGTCATTGGTTTTTCTATCTGTCCATGGTACTCTTTGCATTTTCCTCAGAAACGACATTTCTGCAGCCATCGGATGTTTTTCAGCTTGACCGCACATTGTCCGAGTTTCACATCAATACAAAAGAACAGGCTCTATGTATCCCCTCACCACTCTTTTTCTCGTTTCAATTGACATCTTTTTATTGGTCAGAATGTTTTTCATCTTGCTAAAGGCTACTTTTGCCATGGCGATTCTTGTTTTAATCTCTTCAAGTCATCTCCCCCCATCAGATGTTATGACGATTCCGAGATAATTGTACCGATTCACTTGTTGAAGAATATTCCCATTTACTTGTATATTACATTGTGGTACTTCGTTCTTTCTAGTGACGATCATAACCTATGTCTTCTTTTAATTTAATTCCAACCCCAGCTGTTCACTGTGTACAACACATCACTAAACGGTTAATCTACATAATCTACATTTTACAGTCCGGACTGATGCAAGCGGCGTAGGCCTGGCAGGGTCCTTCTACAGACGTACGAAAACATCTTAAATCCGGTGGCATATGTCAGCCGCAAGTTATCACCATGCGAACGCAGATACAGCGCACCGGAACTAGATTTTCTGGCACTGGTATATTCTTTAACTAAATTAGCCAGGTATTAGTTGGGCAAACATTTCATTGTCCAGACTGATAACAGCTCACCCAAAGTCATATATCAAGGAACACCATCAAACCACCGCATCGCCAGATGGTCACTTCTACTACAGAATTATAGTTTTGAAATACAGCATATTAGCGGCACACAGAACACTATCGTGGACCTTTTATCTAGGATTCCTCTCGGCCAGTCCACCATCGTTCCATCTAAGACCGAGCGCAAAGCATGAGACAGATATCGCTAGCGCTCATAACGCGAAATCACATACTTGCGCAATAATCACCCCGTCAAGTAATAGCGCTGATATAACCTGAAGTATTGTGATATTTACTATTTTCTGTTTTAATATGAAATTACATTTTTAAACAGTGATAACATGTGGTGAATAAATGAAATTAGTCAATCCAGTGCCACCCACCGGGCGCTGGAATGCAAATTATTCCTCTCCAAGACGCTTGACAGCAGCAGTGGAAGATGATGATGATGATGATGATGAGTCAACAGAAACAGTGACAGTTGTGATAACTCTCAAGTGTGTTAAGTACTGTAGTATCCATCCATCATGTGCCATGCCGGTAAGCGTGGGCGGTCATGTTCTGCCATCTCACTCGATCACCAGAGTCGTGGATCAGCTCCGTGTTTCTGTCTCGACCATGCCACAAGGCCAAGCCATCCAGGTACTTGCTTCTAGGTCTTCCTCTTGGTCTGTTCCCCTCGATCTTACCAGTTGTCACCAAATTCTCCAATCCATTTCTTCTCATAACATGCCCAAAAATTTTTGACTGTCTACGTCTAATTTCTCTAATCAATTTACGATCTTCATTTGTTTCTTGAAGGACATGTTCATTGGTCTTTCTGGCTGTCCATGGTATTCTTTGCATTTTCCTCAGAAACCACATCTCTGCAGCCATCAGATGTTTTTCAGCCTGACTGCTCATTGTCCACGCTTCACATCCATATAAAAGTACAGGTTCAATGTAGCATCTCAACACTTTTTTTCTCGTTTCAATTGACATCTTTTTATTGGTCAATATGTTTTTCATCTTGCTAAAGGCTACTTTTGCCATGGCGATTCTTGTTCTAATCTCTTCAAGGCATCTCCCATCAGATGTTATTACTGTTCCGAGATAATTGTATCTGCTCACTTGTTGAAGAATATTCCCATTTACTTGTATATTACATTGTGGTATTTTGTCCTTCCTAGTGACGACCATAATCTGTGTCTTTTTACAATTTAATTCTAACCCTAGTTGTTCACTGTGTGTAACAATGGCATCTACTAAATTTTGCAGGTCCTGTTCATTGTCTGTTTCTGTAGTATAGAAACAGTTAAAGTTACCAACATTTCAACACTTGAGAATCCTGCGTACATATAGCACTGAAACGTGCCAATCATTTTTACTTAGCTTAGGAACTGTGTTAGATAAATCACACTGTGTGGCAATACAGCCTGATTTGACAATTTGGTACGACCGCGGATTTTTCTGATCTTTTGCTGGTTTATTCCGACTGCGGAAACACATTACCATATTCATTAATTAACATAATTATTTAAGTATGAATGAGTGAGTAAATGAATTATATGACACTTAAATTTGCATACGCGGATTTGAGTGAAAGGATTTAAATATTTGTTATCTAAGAATCATCGATTGACCCCAACATTCAATTGTACCACACGTCTCTAGGAACATCACTGTTTCTTCTCTGAGTTCCCACAATCGTCTCAGCACTTTGCCGAGACTCAGCCATCGAACACTGGTGTGGTATAAGACATCGGAATGTTCAGTTTCCAGATCGTCAAGTAATGCCTTGAACTGTCTGTGATTAAGTCCCCTTGATCTGATGAGGCTGATGACACTGACAACTGGGTCAATAACATGCTTCATATTCAAAACAGTTTTGCACAGACTTTCTTAATGAATTACACAGTAAAGTGGTAATAATGAGTGGTTTGGATATTCTGCTTTAATCTTATCACTTATCAGCTTTACCAGACCTATATTTTTTTCCATTCAAAGCATGAGCTCCGTCAGTTGTAACACTTGCCATCTTATTCCAAACTAACCCAGTTCATTCACAACAGTTAGTAACAGCATTGAATATATCTTGAACATATTATCTATATATGAGTCACTTTGAGTGACTCAACACTCAGTAACTCTTCAGTGAGTTTAAAAGAAGTGTTTATTCCACGTATAAATATCAATAATTGGGCAGTATCATGTACATCGGTACTCTCATCCAATGCAAGAGAGTACCACAATAATTGTTTACTTGCATCTTGAAGTTTATGCATCAAATTGCCACTTATCTTGTTAACACTTCTGAACATAGTTATCCTTGATAAAGTAATGTCAAATCTGTTGTTTTATTTCTTTTTGTTCTGGACACATAATGTTTGCTGCATCTAGCAAACATTCTGTGATGAACTCGCCATCAGAAAATGGCTCGTTCTGTTTTACAATGCTTTGTGACAGCACAAGACTAGCTTCAGTTGTAGAATCTTGAATTGAAGACTGTTTAGTGAAAACGGTTTGCTGTTTCTCCAAATTTTTCACCAACTCCAGGCATTTCATTTCTCCTCCTTCGGTTGTTAAATTGTTTCCGAAATCGAAATGCTTTGTTTGATAATGTCTTTTTAAATTGTACTCCTTGAAGACAGCCACTGACTCACGACACAACAAGCAAACTGATTTGCGACCAACGTTTATAAAACAGTACTTAGTTGTGCATTCATCATTAAAAACACAGTATTCATCTTCAATCTTACGTTTGTTATTGACACTCATTGTTTTAATAAAATTCGAACAGTTAGAATTGTACAAAACTTTAAAATGGAAATTAAACAAAACCTACTTGCGGCTGGTGTGAAAATGAAATATTCGGAAAACAAGTAGTAAAGTCAGAATAAATTTCAGAAATGTATCAAGACTACTCCAACAAATAAATTAATTTGAACATTGTAAATGTGGAAATAATTTATAACAGCAAAAAACTTTTAAATTTAATATTTTCTTGCAAAATAAATAATGTTATTCACCGGAGAAATATATATTTTTCATAAAATCATCCTTATTAAATTTTTACATGTCGATAAAAATTTCTCTATATGAAAATCGATAAATTAGCATTTTAGCATTACATGGTTCCAAATGTTGCTGTATGTAGCCGGGCGCCGAGTTGGAGTGAGCGTCCAACCTTGCATAAATATCCCAATGGCTCGTGCATTCACCACCTATGCAGCAAAATTCCAACTCCTGGCCTTCTCGTGTCGGAACTGTTTTAACTAACAAGGAGAAGGGGCGGCAGCGAGTCGCTGGCGCCGAGAAATAACAAGGACGCTCTAGATGTGTATGCACGTACATGCTTGTGCAGACATGTGCGTGCATGCCTACACACCTAAACTCGAGTGAGACCACAGTCTGCTCTAGCATAGGAAAGGTGCTTAAGACGGAGGCAACCAGCCAGGAGGCGCACCACAGAAATCAGGATGCCACGCAATCACGCGTAATGAAATATGTCGACTACTGCTAAATGTTATGGTCCTCGCCCTGATTTGGACTCCCAGGCAGGTGCAATGCCGGGCCCTATGCCTCGACACAGCTACTGAAAGTCTTTCTCAGATGTCCTGCTGAGTCAAGGGACCTGAGAATAGAGCGTCTGGCCATACCAAACAAACACTAAAACTAATGCACTTGAATGCGGAGGGAGTCAGCAACAAACAAAGATAGAACTAGAAAACATTTGCACCAATAAAAGGTAAGCGTATGTTGCTTGCAAGAAACTCACCTCAACGAAATCGAAATGATGTCTTGAAAATTGCCGGTACTAAGGACACTACTTTCTGAACTTAGCAGTCAGCATAAGGTCACCATACAGTAGATACCATCCCACCGTGGAGTACCCGAAATCGACAGAACTGATCGATTTGCTAAGGAAGGAGCAAAAGAAGAACAGTCTGATGTGCCCTTTACATACCACCAAAAGAAAAGAATGATCAAATCAGTCAGAAGGCCACCAAAACCTGCTCAAGACGACTACCACGTTATGGACAGACCAGAACAAGTCATTATTCTGCGCCTCAGGACAGGACACAATAGATTACGCAACAAGATTGGTGAATCAGCCATGTGCACATGTGGATTTGCGTCGCAGATAGCAGAGCACATACTCAAAGACTGCCCAAATTACAACATGTCTAGGCAAACCTTCTGGCCTAGAGAGACGACAGTGGAAGATAAACTCTATGGAATGCTGAATGAACTAAAATTGACAGTTAAATTCAACAAGCAGTCAAGTTGAAAAACATCTGATGGCTGCAGAAATGTGGTTTCTAAGGAACATGCAAAGAATACCATGGACAGACAAAAAAAAAAAAAACAAAAAAAACAATGACAAAATACTACAGGAGACAAATGAAAATCTTAAATTGATTAGAGAAATTAGACGTAGACAGTCAAAATTATTTGGACATGTTATGAGAAGAAATGGATTGGAGAACTTAGTGACAACTGGCAAGATCGAAGGGAACATACCAAGGAGAAGACCGAGAAGTAAATATCAGGATGGCTTGGTCACATGGCATGGTCGAGACAGGAACACTGAGCTGATCCACGACTTTGGTTATTGAGTGAAATGGCGAGTCATGACCACCCACGCTTTCCGGCATGGCACATGATTGATTGATTGAAATTCATACAAGAGGCAACATTGCAGTTATAGACATATTTAAGGCGAACGAAAGAAGAAGAAGAAGAAGAAGAAGAAGAAGAAGAAGAAGAAGAAGAAGAAGAAGAAGAAGAAGAAGAAGAAGAAGAAGAAGAAGAAGAAGAAGAAGAAGAAGAAGAAGAAGAAGAAGCATTACAAATGTCAAGGAATGTTTACAAAAATAGATAATTAGAAATATATTTTATCAAAAATGTTACAACTATCATAACGGTACACGAAATTCGGTAAAATTCAACAAAATAATTTAAAAACGGAGTAAAAAATGTTTATTTCTAAATGCCCTCGCGAGCCGCATAAAATCAGTTGCCGGGCCGCATGCGGCTCGTGAGCCGTAGTTTGCCCACTCCTAGTCTAGGGGATCCCTGAAGGGATTAATTTAGATTCTTTCTCACTTCATCACGTGAGGTGATCATGGAATTCTACCACAAACACTATAAGGAAAATACTTCATTCCTTTATATAACTGTATCTATGCGTACTTTTCCATTCCCACTAATCACCTTTTGAATTTGTTATAGTGTTAGAGGACATTGATTGTTTACAACATATAGGACAACCACTGTTGAACAAACATCAATAAGTAATTGACGTGTACATCAACATTGGAACAAACAGTTCACTAAACAATTAAATCAAGATCTGAATAACATATATTCATGTGTAATGACCACATTGAGTTCTGGAATATGTATGGATTGAAATATGACATATGTACACATTCACATGAGGTAAACCCAATGTCCCAAAAAATATCCATGTACTCAAATCAAAACAACAACCACTAATTGGTTCTAACACCATTGGCAAATTTACAGATATGTAAACAATGATACATATGCAACCAAGTAACAATACCAATTAAGGACGTAATACTAAACTAATTATTTAGTTGTATGTTTTCCTTTTCTTTCCTGTTGTTGTTGGTTATTCTTCTCCAATGCGAAGCAGATAAAGTCCCTATTGTACGGGGATCGAATCGATGCCCTCAGTTGTGTTTCACACATACGTTATCCACAGGAAATTGGCTGGTGAATATCTTATAATCCTTAATATCCGGGATTAGAAATAGCAGGATTTATCTGCACAAGCATGGAACACCAATGAACAAGTTCTTCAAGAAACAAATGAAGATCGTAAACTGATTAGAGACATTAGACGTAGACAGTCACAATTTTTTGGGAATGTTATGAGAAGAAATGATCTGGAGAACTTGGTGACAACTGGTAAGATCGATGGGAACAGACCAAGGGGAAAACCTAGAAACAAGTACCTGGATGGCTTGGCCTTGTGGCATGGTCGAGACAGAAACACGGAGCTGATCCACGACACTGGTGATCGAGTGAGATGGCGAGTCATGACAGCCCACGCTTTCCGGCATGGCACATGATTGATTGATTGATTGATTATGTACCTTATCAAAAACATGATTACACATTCATACTGCATTTTCAACGTAACTAGGCTCCAGAGATTAATATTATTTTGGGATATTTGCCCTCCCCAGCGGGGAAGCTTGACGTGTGCGTTCTTTGTTCTGTGACTGACCATTATGGACTAACCCTTTGTTAAGTTTAGTTTAGTTTAGTTTAGTCGTTGGATCAACATCACGGCACACGGTTTAACCCATAATTGCTCCGTTGTCCTCCTAACTCAAACCTGAGTCTGGAGAAACTCAGCTCAATGCACGAACTCCGTTGCATCGGTGAGGATCCGGAAATACTTTGGGTAGATTTTTAAACAATCTACCCTTTATTAAATCTAGCGCCACGTCTGACCGGGTACTCGACCAATATTTGGCTTTCTATTTGAACTTAGATGACGTCACAGAGCTCACGTCTAGCGCTTTTTCTCCCCCATCCCCCCACCCCCAAAGTATGGTATTTAAAAGTCAATACTAGGGAATTGTAGAGACACTACAATTATATTACACCGTGGTTGGACTGCTGGTGTTATCTTGTGGTTTCTGGTTGTTCTTTGGTTTGGCTCGAGCTTGCGTCTCTTTGCCTCCTTTTTTGTGTATCGACTTTATCAGTTCTTTGATGCTTTTTTGTTGAGTTTCATCCTGCGGTTTCTCTGCGACTTCTGCTGGTTTACTCCGGATTATTTCCATTTCAGCTTTCATCAGCTCTCTCTCCGCTTTGATGGTGCTTAGCATTTCTTCGTTTTCCTTCTTCATCTCGGCTATATGTTCCGCTTGTTGCTTGATGTTTTGCTGGATCTCCTTGATTTCAGCCAGCAGTTTTTCATTGTCGCTGATTTGTGCCGGTATTAAGAGAAACTTGACTTGCTTCTTTAACTCGTCAATTTGGCTTTGTAGTTGTGCTCTTTCGTCTTGCGAGATGCTTCCTTATATGACCTCTTGGTATTAATGGCGATCTTTAACACGTCTCTTTGTCTTTGGAGGTACGGACAGTCCAAGTATCTTGCTCCATGTTTGCCCAGGCAGCTGGCTCACTTTCCTTTGCTGTTAGGTGATCGGAAGGCCGTGTCCAGCTTGGCCAGTGGACACTCTTTGAAGGTATGGTGATCGGCACAGTACCGGCAGATTTCCGTCTTACTGCGACATATTGCTCTGCTTGGGCCGGCACTCTGGCATCTGGAAAATTGCCTGATTCTTGGTGGGAATTCTTCAGGCTGTTGTAGTTTTTGGTTTATCGATACCTGGTGTGGTATCTCGCTGCCCTCTGTTGTTACCACTGCTAGCGTCGTAGGGATCTTTGAGTAGGTCAGGATCCGCTCTTCAGGATTCTGTGGAGATTTTCTTCCTGCAGCAGCGTCAGGATTTGTTCATCTGACAGCTCCACTTGAAGCCGCTTGACAACCCATCTGACTGTTTTTGAATCTGGGTTTCCGACTCTGGTGTCTTTCTCCTCCTTCTTCTCATGAAGTCACAACATGACTGAGGGACAGTTAACTAAATTGGGTACAGATTGTACAGAAAACTATCGCCAGATGTACGCAGAACGCTCTGACAGTTTTCTACACCCATTCTGAACGATGGGAGAAAATGTAAGTAAACATTAGACATGACACATCTTGAATCTAAACTGTGGTAAGGGGCTGAATGGTAGCTCAGTGGCTAGGAAGCATGCCTGACAACCCGGCGGTCATTATTCTAACCCTCACAGTGGCGGATTTTGAATTGAACTAAGGTCCCAAGAAAACCCTGAAGTAAAGAGGTCAGCGTGATATTAACCGAATCTTCCACCTAGTGCCGCTTGGTTTATAAAATATGCAACTAGCACCATATACGTGACACCCATCTGTATGTTAGATACATTATTGCTTTCGTATACAACCAATATAGATTTGTACTATAAAAATTCCGACAGTGCTTGAGATATGCCACCAGAATCCTTAAAGACAGAAAATGTTACATTCAACACCCTTTGTTAGAGAACGGACCACACTCCAAGATGTTGCAAAAGCTGCTCTGAGAATAAGATTCCACCGGAATAAGTAAACAACTCCATATTGCACCTGGTTAATTAGCTAGTCTGCCTCAGAGTGGGGCTTTCACTGACCCTAGGCACCTAAAATCATTGGTAAATGCTAAGGACACCCTTCAAAGCCATGGGAATGTGGGAAACAAGGGAAACCCACAACCCAGAAACGCATATGATCACTTTCATAAACTATGTATAGTGATGTTGTTGTTTGATTGTTGCTTGAATGTGGAGAAAATTTCTTGTCGTAACAAATTAAAATAGTTAACAATTATAATTGACAGAGATGAAAAGATACATACCGTACTGACAAGCAGGACCGAACCACCCACGCTCACATGTAGAAGAACCGGTACATTCTCTGTTCTCGTCACAATTGTTATTCTCACAGTGGCATTTGTACCGGCAAGATGAGCCGAACCAATCTTTGCCACATGTTGGAACTTGTCACACATAAATGAAAAACATAAAACCTATATTAGACGACATTCACATTGTGTAAGCTATTTACTGTTGTAGGCCTGGTGTATGTTAGATACATTATTGCTTTCGTATGCAACCAATATAATCGTTGTCCGGGTAAATCTAAACGTGCACATTTAGGTTCAACAAACATAAATATAGGTTATTCCACAGTAGAGACTGTTATTGTTTTCAATGATACATCATGCCTCAATGAGAGACTTTACCAGTTCTCTTTCTCCATTCTCTCTCTCTCTCTCTCTCTCTCTCTCTCTCTCTCTCTCTCTCTCTGCTTCTTTTGCTCTATGCCTCTCACACTCTCTCTCTGCTTCTCTTGCTCTATGCTTCTCTCTCTCTCTCTCTTTCTCTCCCTCTCTCTCTCTCTGTCTCTCTCTCTCTCTCTCTCTCTCTCTCTCTCTCTCTCTCTCTCTCTCACACACACACACACACACTTACAGAACCCTAAGTGACTCGGTGTGTCGAAGCTTCCAACCAGTGACAATATTTTTTTTTTAAATGTTGCATATCCCTTAAAGGACGTTGCAGTCAACACCAGCATGTTTCAGCTGCTGTTAATGTACTAGGCAATATTACGCTCAGTAGTTTGCCATTGCAATACCTAGTCAGTCTCAATATCAACAGTAAGATGTCGTTGTTCACAAACTGAATTTTCTTATGTATGCACCCGCCCATGTCATATTACCTTTCTTATCTAAGTAAGTACGACTGTGTGAAACAATTGTGTGCGTATTTTGTTTAAATTAATCTTTCCACATTTAACTATATATCGCCCGAGAACAACTCTCAGCAGTTAGATTGTACTGTTTAGGAAGAAGCCCATTAAAACTTGCACAATTAGAAGGAAATCAAACTACCCACATGAATATTACTTTCATGATATCTGACCATGGCAGATATACATTTGGATCTTGGTCAGACTTCATTACAATGCACACAAAGGGTGTTAAAGACAAGATGATGGACTTCACTGCATCGGGTTCTACTCCATACGTCAGAGTCTTCTTCCGTACAGCAACCTACCAAAAACGTCTTACAGAGCAGGGACTCCAGCGAAGACCCCAGGGGTCTCAGAGAAAACTGAAATGGTGAACCCAGCGCAGAGAGGGGGTATATCTAGGTCAGTTAGATAAAGTTTCTTATTTGTGTTTGTGTGTTACAGACTAACTTTTGTCTTTGTGTTATCGCGTTGTTCCTGCATGCTATTCGTGGAAATGGACGTAACCAAATTTTGGCGTAGAAAGCAACCAGAGCATGGAAATACTGATGAACAAAAGAGGAATTACAACGAGGAAGAATAAGTGAACATATTATAACACTCAAAGTGAAATCCACAGTTTAAAAAAGAAAAGAAAATAGAAAGGCAGGTTTCACGTAAATCATTCTAATTAGTGCATTTGAGAAAACATGTTTTCAACAATGTTGTATGTAATCCATCCCATCTGTAGGTAATGCCGTTTTAAATATATATGTTACAATTTGTTATTGCTGAAATCAATGCTTTATATTGCCAACAGCACAATTGCCAACGGAAACACAAACTTAAGTATTGACACTACAAATCCGACAGTATTCAGATTTTAGACAATAGAGGGCTGATTCTAGAATCCAAAATTCCACTCTTAAGCCAGACTTCAAGGATCAGCTGAGAAGATGAAAGTTTCCAACTGAGATTCACTGAATCATAAAACATGCTTACATTAAGGCATATACGCACGCGCGCGCGCGCACACACACACACACACACACACAAACTAACACACTCACACACGCTGACACAGACACACACATACACAGGCACGTGTGGTTGTATATACAATGAAACATTAATCATACCTGTCCCAAAACACATGTCAGCATTCAGGGCAAAACTGAGTGACAGAAGTTGTAGAAGCATCATTTCTTCAGTGGTCCTTGCAATGCTAAAATGTATGTATATAGAAAACAAGGCCTTAAAATTAGAAAGACACGCTGATTTCGAATTCAGCCGTTTCTGTTTGATTGTTTTTTTATTTTATTTATGTGTCCTTAATTATAACTGAAATGCAATTCATTCACAGTTGTGAACGGAAGCCCAAGGATTGTTCTGTTATATGTGTCTTCTTATCGTTTGCCAAGAATTAGCCTACACCTACAGTTTTGTTTTATTCATGAATTGTGGTGTTGTCTGTTGATCCTGGAGGCGTTTGTACTGGAGTGTTGTTTCATTAAGTCATATAATACTTCTTTCTGAGCTAATCTGGTACCTTGTTGTAGTGTATCATTGAGTTCAAGGTGCTTACCCGCATGTAATCATTGCTGTAGTACACATCTTTAGCATGTTGTGTCCTGTTGTGAACATACAGATAGCAACTTGTCCAGCTGAGATTAAATTCTTTCTGTGTTTCAACATGTGGCTTGTTGGGTGGTGTTATTCGTTTTTATTTCTCCCGGTAATATTTAACTGCGTGTCTAGTTATTGTGTGAGCTATCCCATGTTCTGGTACACCACAATGGAATAGGATAACCTGTAGAATAATTCTGCGACGTCGACATGTTGGGGACATACGTTCTTACTTTGTGTGCGTGCTGGAGGTGAGTGCTTAGAGAAAAAACAGTAAGCACATCAGCAAGAATTACTACAGGATGCATATTTTCTGATTGTATGAGATTTACAGCTCCTGAAGCAGAAATGATAAGTGCGCTTGTTCTTTAACATATGGTGCGCTGATGGCGAGGTAGGAATTCAACCTTTACACCGTCATTCAGTTAAACTTAAAATATGAATTATCGTTCAGAATGCAATGGTAAACTACTGAACGCAATTTATTGTATAGAGAATACACTTGAGGTTGATCGCAACGTCCTGCAAAGGATATGCAACAATTGTATTTTAGCGCTGCAGGTAATGTTGCTGTGACTACAGAATCAAGATTGCTGCGGAAAGTTCTAGGAGCCATGCTAAAATGTTTTGATGTTTCCGGATACCCTACATATCTCGCCCATGTAATGCAGCATTCTAGCCATGCCGAGTCACTCGTATCTGTAAGTCAGTAAATAAGGAAAGAACCCTTTTACAGATTGTAAGCTGCATTGGACATATGGTGCCAGATCCATACTTGTGTAGTCAATCCGCACTGGGTTGATGATGTGGTCAGTGTCCGGCCGGGCTCATTTACTCCCATCGGTGGATGATGTGGTCAGTGTCTGGTCGGGCTCCTTTACTTCCAGCGACATTTGGTGGTAATAATTGTAGGCTGAGGTGACCTGGAAGCCGAGGTCAGTTTTCTAAAAATACGAATCCGCCTCGATGCGGATCAAACCCCTGACCACTAGATGTCTAGCCATTATGCTATTTTTCCACTTGTTGAAATATAGAACAACTGCGTTCAGCAGTAAATTGTTTGCATGAACTTCATGGAGTTTCGAGCAAGTAACATGCGCATTTGTGCCTGTTAGTTGTTGTACATAATGTTTATTGAAACCATGCTAAATAAATAAATAAACAGATAAATAAATGGGGATAATAGGGTATGAAGAACTCTTTTAAATGACTAAACATGGAGTTTAAAAATGCCACAAAACGAAGTACCCTTTTACACGCGAGAACAGCAAATTAAAAGAGGTGTCGCCAAACAAGAACACTGCACAGGAAGCGAAAGAAGATTGATAAACCAACACAGAGCTGGTGTCGTGAGCCTCTATACGCTGCGGGATTTGCTGAGGAGGGGATCCGAGCACTTATGGACTGAATGGTTCGATGTGCAATGAGGATGATCTGTCGACTAACTAACTAACTAACTAACTAACTAACTAACTAACTAACTAACTAACTAACTAACTAACTTTATACGCCTGAAGTTGCATATGGCATAAGGTGTTAGACCACATTCTTATGGAATAATCAGCAACCTCTGGCTTGTGTGATCAATATTACACGAATCGCCTTTACTTTCCTAGTACACATTTTACGCTGGTGCCTATGTAAATGTTCAACCCGCCTTGATGTGGATTCTAATCAACGAACACTGCGTTGTAATTATAGCATGTTGCTGTCGTAGAGATACCTCCCGGAGCCGTGGTAGAGCATTGGTTAGAGCGTTTGCCTGCCGAAAGGAGGTCATGTGATTGAATGCCCATTGAGGCAGTTGGTTGTTATTTACTTGAGTTCCCAGGTCGACCCAGCCACAGTGGGTACATGAACATTTTCAGGGAATTAAATGCGGTCGTGATATTAACCACATCATTCATGGAGTTTTGAGTGATCTACGCAAATAGGAAATTATCACCGTATAAAAGGACCATTTACTTTGTTCAGTTGATGACATCACTGGTTGTATTCTATATTTTATTTCATTTTCCATAGCACTGGGAATCATCCAGTATAGTTTGTTTGTATTTCTTAACCAGTCAGAACTTATTGATAGTTACGAGAAGTCTCTCCCTGTTTTCCTCTACCTCTCTTTTCACAAATCTTTCCAGTTGTTATACCATGCTTAAGACGTGTGCTTCTCATAATGTGGCCAGAAAAAAAATAATGATGACTGCCTCTTTCTAATGTGTAATGATAAATTGTTTCTGCGACTCAGTCTTTACCATAGGAATCGCTCACGTCTTTAATCGTTTTGCTTTAAAAATCAGCAACCTCTATTCCCAGATATCACTCTCTCTCTCTCTCTCTCTCTCTCTCTCTCTCTCTCTCTCTCTCTCTCTCTCTCTCTCTCTCTCTCTCTCTCTCTCTCTCTCTCTCTCTTTCTCTCTCTCTCACGCACTCTCTCTCTTTCTCTCTCCCCTCTCTTTCTCTCTCCCCTCTCTTTGTCTCTGTCGGTCGGTCGGTCGGTCGGTCGGTCGGTCGGTCGGTCGGTCGGTCGGTCGGTCGGTCGGTCGGTCGGTCGGTCGGTCGGTCGGTCGGTCGGTCGGTCGGTCGGTCGGTCGGTCGGTCGGTCGGTCGGTCGGTCGGCGGTCGGTCGGTCGGTCGGTCGGTCGGTCGGTCGGTCGGTCGGTCGGTCGGTCGGTCGGTCGGTCGGTCGGTCGGTCGGTCGGTCGGTCGGTCGGTCGGTCGGTCGGTCGGTCGGTCGGTCGGTCGGTCGGTCGGTCGGTCGGTCGGTCGGTCGGTCGGTCGGTCGGTCGGTCGGTCGGTCGGTCGGTCGGTCGGTCGGTCGGTCGGTCGGTCGGTCGGTCGGTCGGTCGGTCGGTCGGTCGGTCGGTCGGTCGGTCGGTCGGTCGGTCGGTCGGTCGGTCGGTCGGTCGGTCGGTCGGTCGGTCGGTCGGTCGGTCGGTCGGTCGGTCGGTCGGTCGGTCGGTCGGTCGGTCGGTCGGTCGGTCGGTCGGTCGGTCGGTCGGTCGGTCGGTCGGTCGGTCGGTCGGTCGGTCGGTCGGTCGGTCGGTCGGTCGGTCGGTCGGTCGGTCGGTCGGTCGGTCGGTCGGTCGGTCGGTCGGTCGGTCGGTCGGTCGGTCGGTCGGTCGGTCGGTCGGTCGGGTCGGTCGGTCGGTCGGTCGGTCGGTCGGTCGGTCGGTCGGTCGGTCGGTCGGTCGGTCGGTCGGTCGGTCGGTCGGTCGGTCGGTCGGTCGGTCGGTCGGTCGGTCGGTCGGTCGGTCGGTCGGTCGGTCGGTCGGTCGGTCGGTCGGTCGGTCGGTCGGTCGGTCGGTCGGTCGGTCGGTCGGTCGGTCGGTCGGTCGGTCGGTCGGTCGGTCGGTCGGTCGGTCGGTCGGTCGGTCGGTCGGTCGGTCGGTCGGTCGGTCGGTCGGTCGGTCGGTCGGTCGGTCGGTCGGTCGGTCGGTCGGTCGGTCGGTCGGTCGGTCGGTCGGTCGGTCGGTCGGTCGGTCGGTCGGTCGGTCGGTCGGTCGGTCGGTCGGTCGGTCGGTCGGTCGGTCGGTCGGTCGGTCGGTCGGTCGGTCGGTCGGTCGGTCGGTCGGTCGGTCGGTCGGTCGGTCGGTCGGTCGGTCGGTCGGTCGGTCGGTCGGTCGGTCGGTCGGTCGGTCGGTCGGTCGGTCGGTCGGTCGGTCGGTCGGTCGGTCGGTCGGTCGGTCGGTCGGTCGGTCGGTCGGTCGGTCGGTCGGTCGGTCGGTCGGTCGGTCGGTCGGTCGGTCGGTCGGTCGGTCGGTCGGTCGGTCGGTCGGTCGGTCGGTCGGTCGGTCGGTCGGTCGGTCGGTCGGTCGGTCGGTCGGTCGGTCGGTCGGTCGGTCGGTCGGTCGGTCGGTCGGTCGGTCGGTCGGTCGGTCGGTCGGTCGGTCGGTCGGTCGGTCGGTCGGTCGGTCGGTCGGTCGGTCGGTCGGTCGGTCGGTCGGTCGGTCGGTCGGTCGGTCGGTCGGTCGGTCGGTCGGTCGGTCGGTCGGTCCGGTCGGTCGTCGGTCGGTCGGTCGGTCGGTCGGTCGGTCGGTCGGTCGGTCGGTCGGTCGGTCGGTCGGTCGGTCGGTCGGTCGGTCGGTCGGTTCGGTCGGTCGGTCGGTCGGTCGGTCGGTCGGTCGGTCGGTCGGTCGGTCGGTCGGTCGGTCGGTCGGTCGGTCGGTCGGTCGGTCGGTCGTCGGTCGGTCGGTCGGTCGGTCGGTCGGTCGGTCGGTCGGTCGGTCGGTCGGTCGGTCGGTCGGTCGGTCGGTCGGTCGGTCGGTCGGTCGGTCGGTCGGTCGGTCGGTCGGTCGGTCGGTCGGTCGGTCGGTCGGTCGGTCGGTCGGTCGGTCGGTCGGTCGGTCGGTCGGTCGGTCGGTCGGTCGGTCGGTCGGTCGGTCGGTCGGTCGGTCGGTCGGTCGGTCGGTCGGTCGGTCGGTCGGTCGGTCGGTCGGTCGGTCGGTCGGTCGGTCGGTCGGTCGGTCGGTCGGTCGGTCGGTCGGTCGGTCGGTCGGTCGGTCGGTCGGTCGGTCGGTCGGTCGGTCGGTCGGTCGGTCGGTCGGTCGGTCGGTCGGTCGGTCGGTCGGTCGGTCGGTCGGTCGGTCGGTCGTCGGTCGGTCGGTCGGTCGGTCGGTCGGTCGGTCGGTCGGTCGGTCGGTCGGTCGGTCGGTCGGTCGGTCGGTCGGTCGGTCGGTCGGTCGGTCGGTCGGTCGGTCGGTCGGTCGGTCGGTCGGTCGGTCGGTCGGTCGGTCGGTCGGTCGGTCGGTCGGTCGGTCGGTCGGTCGGTCGGTCGGTCGGTCGGTCGGTCGGTCGGTCGGTCGGTCGGTCGGTCGGTCGGTCGGTCGGTCGGTCGGTCGGTCGGTCGGTCGGTCGGTCGGTCGGTCGGTCGGTCGGTCGGTCGGTCGGTCGGTCGGTCGGTCGGTCGGTCGGTCGGTCGGTCGGTCGGTCGGTCGGTCGGTCGGTCGGTCGGTCGGTCGGTCGGTCGGTCGGTCGGTCGGTCGGTCGGTCGGTCGGTCGGTCGGTCGGTCGGTCGGTCGGTCGGTCGGTCGGTCGTCGGTCGGTCGGTCGGTCGGTCGGTCGGTCGGTCGGTCGGTCGGTCGGTCGGTCGGTCGGTCGGTCGGTCGGTCGGTCGGTCGGTCGGTCGGTCGGTCGGTCGGTCGGTCGGTCGGTCGGTCGGTCGGTCGGTCGGTCGGTCGGTCGGTCGGTCGGTCGGTCGGTCGGTCGGTCGGTCGGTCGGTCGGTCGGTCGGTCGGTCGGTCGGTCGGTCGGTCGGTCGGTCGGTCGGTCGGTCGGTCGGTCGGTCGGTCGGTCGGTCGGTCGGTCGGTCGGTCGGTCGGTCGGTCGGTCGGTCGGTCGGTCGGTCGGTCGGTCGGTCGGTCGGTCGGTCGGTCGGTCGGTCGGTCGGTCGGTCGGTCGGTCGGTCGGTCGGTCGGTCGGTCGGTCGGTCGGTCGGTCGGTCGGTCGGTCGGTCGGTCGGTCGGTCGGTCGGTCGGTCGGTCGGTCGGTCGGTCGGTCGGTCGGTCGGTCGGTCGGTCGGTCGGTCGGTCGGTCGGTCGGTCGGTCGGTCGGTCGGTCGGTCGGTCGGTCGGTCGGTCGGTCGGTCGGTCGGTCGGTCGGTCGGTCGGTCGGTCGGTCGGTCGGTCGGTCGGTCGGTCGGTCGGTCGGTCGGTCGGTCGGTCGGTCGGTCGGTCGGTCGGTCGGTCGGTCGGTCGGTCGGTCGGTCGGTCGGTCGGTCGGTCGGTCGGTCTCTTGTGTAGTCTTCCCCAGAATCTCTTCATTTGTTTGTATTTGTTTCCGTTAAATGCAGCCTATTCTTCTGTACTGTTACATTTCGAGAGCATATGCACGTTTATCAGTGCAATATTCATATTATATACTTCTGCACTTTTATATTATTAATTTGCACACACGTAAAGACGCGTTTACACCATTTGAGGCGTATGGCGTATATGGTAGAAGTAAAAATAAATGACCTTTCAACATAGATCAGTTAATGTAACATAGTCACAATTTATGTATAACTCTACCCCTTCCCTTTTGAAATCGATAAGTACGCATTTATTGTTATGGCGTGAATAAATTAAACAATTGCACTAGCAGAATATCCGCTGCACAATGATAACGATAACCACATGCACACACGCACACACGCCCACACGCACACACGCCCACACGCACAGAAACACATATCAGGCGAGCATCATATACCTCCTACGATTCATTTATTTTGATCCATGTCTTGAAATACTTTACCTCTCGCGTCTCCCCAACGTTTCTAAATGCACAGCTCACGAGAACACTGAGAAAACCGCAGAACTGTGCGAATGTTAACTGTTTCACTTAGATGATCACAACAGTTGCCTAGTGTCACTTGTCGTCCCTGGGGGGAAAGTGGAGTCAACAAACACACCGTTAAATATCCTTTTTCTCAGTTTTTCCCTGCTGGTGGACCTTTGTCTACATACCCCCCTTTATGTCTTATGATCTCTCTCTCTCTCTCTCTCTCTCTCTCTCTCTCTCTCTCTCTCTCTCTCTCTCTCTCTCTCTCTCTCTCTCTCTCTCTCTCCCTCTCTTATTCCATCAGAACATAATCCGACAATACTTTCCTCAGACAATTATTATAATGTGTAATACAAAAAAACTATGTCAGGTGGGTGTATTGAATGTGTATATGTAATCTGTGGTGTAGTCTATTGTGTATGCTAGATAGGACTCTTTATGTATATGTTAAGCATCCCATCTCTCATCATTATACGGCCATTCGACGACACACCACACAGATTTGGATTGAGCTCACTGTCATGGCCTGAATGACAGCCAGACAGAGTTAAAATAGTAGGCAAGTGCACTAGAGGATGAAAGTGGAAGAAGAGCACCATATAGCACTTTGACGGAACAAGGGCGACGTCATCAAGTGCGTAGATTAACAACCAAACGGTTGTCGTGGGGCAGTTCGTGACCAGCATTGAGAGGACTCACATCTAGCGGGAACATTGGACATTGTACCTCCAGGGCACGCATGCACTCCACTCACATGAGGACACTGCACAATACATCGCAACTACTTACACGAGCAGGCATCGGACGAGGTGTCTTGGATCAGGTTTAGCTTCTGACACCCGAGTGGGATAGTGTAAATGCTTCTAGCATCGGGTAAGATAGCATGAAGGTAACCTAGACAGTTAGGACTGTAGCCGGGTCGACAGTGTGCATTGTGAGACTGATGAGGCAATGTTTGACGGGTGTGAGTGCCTGAAGGCATCAGCATCGTAGACATGTGAGTACTTCATTTATGTCTTGCCAACGGTCAATATACTGTTGATTGTCACTGCACCAGAGTTTACTTGAGTCCTTTTCGCTGTGATGGTTGTCGTGTTGTTGTCGTCTGATGTGGGCACGAACACACACTCAGTGTACGGCTTACTCCTAGATCATACAACGAGCAAGAGCGCAGCTGAGCTGATCTGATGGCCGCGCCCCTATGACCTAGCGCCGCTAGCAATCAGCCCTGTGACATGGGTGCTTTCGTCCGTGAGAAGTGAACCGGAATTTTGTCAAGTTGATCGGTTGTCATTGAGTCAAGGGTGAAGGACATTACAACAGCTACATTCACACAGCAAACACTTGGACGATACGATTAACATACAGATACATAGTCAACATACAGGTCTTTGTTTGTGAGGATCATGCCGGTCTAAGTTGCTGGTGACCATATGGCGCATCCTCAGTCGTTCATTTGTATCGTCATTTTGTCAATCGTCAACCGTTAGAGGTTAACACCAATCATGGGCATTGGGAAGTAGTTTTTCACGTTGGAGAGAGCATCGGTACCTGCTTCAATCATCTGTAAATTGTACACTCAGTGTTAGGAGTGTAATTTTATCGTTGCATATATATAGTTACAGTATCGCTCCAATCGTTGCCCACCCAGAGAACTCTCGGTTCTCATCGTGTTATCCAGATCACAGGAGTGTGATTTCAGATTGCTTCGTCTGTTTGGGAAGCTGCCGTTTCGTTTTGATACAGACCTAGCTCTACTTGGGACTATTGGCGATGAGTGAGTGCTGATTTCTTCGGAAGATTCTCAGAGCCTGTTATTGGTCAACGACAGATCGATAAGAAGGATTGTTGGACAACGACAGATTGTTACAGAGGAATATTGGTCAACGACAGATCGATAAGAAGGATTGTTGGACAACGACAGATTGTTACAGAGGAATATTGGTCAACGACAGATCGATAAGAAGGATTGTTGGACAACGACAGATCGTTACAGAGGAATATTGGTCAACGACAGATCGATAAGAAAGATTGTTGGACAACGACAGATCGTTACAGAGGAATATTGGACAACGACAGCTATATACGAATTTTTATTGGTCAACACTGGAATCCTCAAGATGTCAGAAGTATGAAGGCGGAGAATCGTTTCTGACATTTGTCGAGTTTGAGGAGGATTTTGCTGGTCTACAAGTCATGTTGGATACGAGCAGGATTGTCTGACATTGCAGTCTAATACGTTGAGTGGAGGAATCACCGTGTTTTATGAGCTAAGTAAACGTTTGTGGTCTTTCATTTAGTTAAGTGGCAGTCATTAATATTGTAATATTACACACATTTTATTCTTTTCTAATTCACTCATGTCTTCCATTACGTCATAAGCGCGGTACATAATTTGGTGCGATATTGCGCTAGACTTTCTTAATTTTGTGTGCGCATTATTTTAGATGTCATCAGAAGAATGTTTTCTATTCTTAGTTTGACGTAGTTAAAGAACGTTGACTCTGCTTATATTTTCTTTGCTGAATTACTTTTCTTAATTATTATAACAATATTATCTTTTTATTTATTGCTTTGGAATTATTACAACTAGTCTTTGCTATTTTTTTTAAATTGTGGTTTCATTATTTAATTTATTATGTATAGGCTTTATTATTTTTAAGCTAATATCTTTCTGCTTTGCTAAATTCTTTGGTGGTTGGTATTTCCAGGGTCTATATAAGTCATAATAGTTTGGTGTGCGGAATTCTATTTATCTATTTATTGATTTAAAAATTGTTAACTCTGTTTAGTTTGTCTATATGTAGTGCATATCTTATTTTCTATAAATAGTTCTGCAAACTTTGTGTTATTTATTTTCTAGTAGACAATGTCTGGCGTGTAAGCAAACTAATTTTTGCTGCGTTCTTTGACTTTGTCGGCGTTAACTTTCATTTTGTGAGTTACAGGACTTTCGTGTGAAATTTCTCTCTACATTTCTGATCTACAATTATTATAGAATAATACTGTTTCATTGTTGTGTTTAATAGTTATATGCCTGTATACTTTTGGTACTGAACTTCTTTCTACAGTT
This sequence comes from Cepaea nemoralis, assembly GCA_014155875.1. NCBI lineage: Eukaryota > Metazoa > Mollusca > Gastropoda > Stylommatophora > Helicidae > Cepaea > Cepaea nemoralis. Next base: position 162,466 of record JACEFZ010006847.1, read on the forward strand.
CCTACTTGCAATTATTATTGAATAGTGGTGAAACATAGCAACATGTCGATGCTACAAAACTTTCTACAAATATATGAAACTAACACAGTGTTCATAATCGAGAATGACGAAGACATAGAAGACACTCTCATTACTGAACAGGCATTTGTCAATGGAGTATCAACGACGTGTATTAGGGACACTAGTTCAGTTATTGCAGGAGTTGATCACAAACTGATCAACGAAAGGGATTACACAGGGAATAGTATTGGTTGTAGAACATTCGGGGGTACTGTAGAAATATACAAGACCGCGTGGGTTATGATTGAATGCCCGTATTACGAAGGTAGAATATGTGCAGCGGTATTACCAAACCCGGGTGTTGGGTTAATAATTGGTAATATCCCGAATGCCAGGGATTTCGTTCGGAAAGTAGCCATTGAACACAATCTTGACAAGACACTCACAAAAACCCAAGTTCAAACGACGCATACAGAAGAAGAAAATACACAAGTTAAGCAGGTTATATCAACTGCTGATGAACATGATGTAACACAAAAGACTAATAGCACAACAGAAAAGAAGTGTATAAAACATGTCAAACGGGATTATATGTCTTTAGATGATATCTTTCTCAAACATCCCAAAAGGAAACCAAAAGTTACATACACTAGTTGTTGCACGAAAAAGGTACATGCTCAACACGCAAGGCCCATTAAACAATCAAAATGGGATCTAATTGCCATGGTCATTGCTCAGATCATAACCGTGGTTAAACCTGATTATATCACAGGATATAGGCGTCGTCATAAACATGTACACACGAACAAGAGGATATCTTATCTATACCAGTACAGACATGTACGTGCAAGTCAAAACAAACGGTTTAAACTGTTGCATACAAACAAAAAGATATTTTAGGAACTTGATGGGTAAAGGCAAAGAGCATTACAGTAGGCTGACTACACTTGCCTACCTTGACCTCTGGTACAGACTTACCAAACATACGTCAGTGCAGCATATGCAGGACACATGGTACACAAGAGTGAAAACTATACCAGTATTCCAGGCAACAGAGTTACAATATACATATATTGGCGTATGTGCAGAAGAGAGATTCTATAGGTTTGAAACAAAGAAAGAAAGAAAGAAAGAAAATGTATAAAAGGAAGAATATAAAGGAAAATAAATTGGGATGAATGTCAATGTTAGGTAATTAGATAAACACATAGTACAGTACAGACACATTAGGGTATTACAAAAGAAGTGGTCCTGATTTTCGCACACAGTTAAAATCACAAGTACTAAATTTCCTTTTACAGTTCTTGTCTACAATTATTAGTTGATATGGGTTAGACGTAGAAAATATCTTCTTGTCAGCACTTCATCAAGATTGGTATGGATGCAGGATGGATAACATCAGAAGGAATGGCCTGAGCCAAAATAATTTTGATACATAAACATGTGTATTGTTCAGAAGGTTTTACACTAGAATTGGTCGGGATTTGTCCAGTAGAAAATTAACAGCTGGTGTAAACATCTGGAATAGTGAAAGTCGCAAAATGATATATGGATTATAACGTGTGGCGACGAAGTCGCTGAACATAATATGTTCTTATCGTGTTTGGCGGCCTTCTGGCATATGACATGGGTAATTGTTATGTGGCAGAGGTCTTCCTATGCGAATTGTTGAACATATGATAGAAAAGACAACTAATCGCTGTTGTGGGTATGGGTTATTGACACATAACAGGGTTTTGTTGTAGGTAGGTGTGGTTATTAATAGTAGTTAAAACTGATAACAGCATGGAGATCATGCAACAGTGGAACTCTATTGTTGGCGTGTGTATGGGTTAATGACACACGACTACAGTATTGATACAGTGAAGCATGGTTTCAATGAATTTCGTTTATATTTTCTACTGAATGAATTTTGCTAACCTTGCGTAAAACATGTAACGATGTTGTGGTCGTATTGTCATCATGAATATTTTTATAAGATTTTATGTAGTCTACTGTGTTCATTGTCTGTTCATATTCATGATCAATTTTTTTTGTTTAGATGTGTATAAATGAGTATCTTTATCCAGAACCTATGCCCAAATAGACTTGTTAATAGCGGGCATGGCTAAATTTACATAGTTTTCTAAATCATATCTGCTAATACTAAATAAATAATATCAGATACCAGATACCAATGGCAGAAGATTCAATACACATCACCACATTCGCAACACCACTAGGAGTATATACATTCCGTTATCTTCCTGTTGGTCTTCAGAATTCTCATTCATCATTTATCCGTGTGATGTGTTTACTACTCAGAGATATTACTGACATCGCGTCTTACATTGGTGTCCATACTATGGAGATAGTACATCATGCGAATATTCTAAGACAGGTTTTTTCTCGCATTCGAATGTTTGGTCTTATGGTGAAGCCGAGCAAAACTGAAATTGCATTTCAGGAAATACAATTTTTGGGACATAGAAATTCCAAAGGTTTTCTCTATACGGATATTAACATTGTTACTAATATTCTCAAAATAAGTACACCGAAAACTTAAAAAGAGGTCAGAACGACTCTTGGTTTTAATAACTAGTATCAGAAGTTTATAAAGAATTCTGCTGAAATGACTGATAAACTGTCCGAATTACTTAAAAAGGAGTATCCAAATAAAAGTAAATGGTCGGAGGAACATGAGAAAATTCTGCAAGAAATAAAATATTTGTTTAGTTCTACGCTAATTCTTGGAAGTTATGACATGTCTAAAATTTAGTCGTTCATACTGATGCTGGTTCGCATACTATCCCATATTTCGGGAAGTAAAAATAATTTAGCAGATTTATTAAGTAGATTATAAACATATTGGATGAATAAAATATAATTTTAATTTTTGGTATTGGGGTAAATAAGTTAAATGGGAATATTATAATGTCTAAATATAATGTTACTTTATTATGACTGTAACTTACTTTTGAAACACCACATGTATGAAAACAAGTTGTTTAAACTATAAATAAGTCACTTGTTGTTATTAATATTGCAGATGGCAAGATAAATAAGTAAGCCAGTGCGTGATCACATAGGTTGTACGAGAAAATGGACAAGGACGACTGCAAAGGCTGTATTCAATTTAATATTTAATAGATACAAGATAGTAGGACGATTTCGCAATGCGACATTTGGACGTATTCTTTAATTATTTTGTGTTATAGTCTGAAAAGAAAAATAATATGTAAATTCTTTCAGTATTAGGTACAAAAGCAAATGATAATTGATAGTTAAATCACTAATAGTATTAATTTACTAGTGAAGTGATATTGATTTTAATTTTATTGTTATAATTTTATCAATTATTATAATTGGTGATATTTATTATGTTGCAGTTAAGGATAAGTACATACTTATTTGTTTGTGCTAGGGTTATATCATCATTAATAAAAAGAATTTAGATGTGTTATTTCATGACGGATGAATGTAGAGATGGATGAATGAAAACGAGTATATTCAAATACACATACTTAAAATCAGACATAGTTAGAAAGTCAACAGTACATTACGAAGAACAGATAGGACATATAGTTATAGGATAAAGTTGCCAATATCGACTGTGGATGATGGAAGGAGATCGTAACTTGAGTTGACATGAGGCATCTCTGAAATTGATGGGGACCAGTTATTGATTTCTTTTGACTCAGAAGGTCGTTGGGTTCACAACATAGAATTGCATTTGGTTTCACCGAAGATACTCAAGGGTTACAGAGGTCTGAGGTAATTTGTGTCAAGGGGTCAGCATTTATACGCGAAAACGGCACTTTAATTATAGTGTCCGGCGGTGTTTGAACCTTGCTTCTTTTGTTGCAAGTAGTCAATCATGTTAACGCGAGAACATCTCGACGATCATTTCTTTGAAATGTATGAGGTGGCGTTGATTGGGACTTGTGGGTTTTAATTCAGTGTCTGGAGTCCACACGATCTATATTGTCTTAAGATGACATACTGAGTTCCAGAGATGACAGATTTGTAGTCGATCATGACTTACAGTAACTTACATCATATACATTATTGGCATACATGTCGAAGTAAGAATATGAAAATGTAGGACATTTTCTTTTATGGAGGGGGAATAGCTGTCATGGCCTGAATGACAGCCAGACAGAGTTAAAATAGTAGGCAAGTGCACTAGAGGATGAAAGTGGAAGAAGAGCACCATATAGCACTTTGACGGAACAAGGGCGACGTCACAAGTGCGTAGATTAACAACCAAACGGTTGTCGTGAGTTAGTTGTTGGCCAGCATTGACACGACTCACATCTAGCTGGGAGATTGGAACATTGTACCTTCAAAGCACGCACGCACTCCACTCACATGAGGACACTGCACAATACATCGCAACGACTTACACGAGCAGGCATCTGACGAGGATGGGTGTAGCCCTGGAAGATATCTAGCACGTCGGGCATCGGCAGGTCGCCCAGAGGTTGGAATAACGGATGCAGGCTGACGAGGTGTCATGGATCGAGTTTAGCTTCTGACACCCGAGTGCGATAGTGTGAAGGCTTCTGGCATCGGGTAGGATAGCATGAAGGTAACCTAGACAGTTAGGACTGTAGCCGGGTCGACAGTGTGCATTGTGAGACTGATGAGGCAATGTTTGACGGGTGTGAGTGTCTGAAGGCATCAGCATCGTAGACATGTGAGTACTTCATTTATGTCTTGCCAACGGTCAATATACTGTTGATTGTCACTGCACCAGAGTTTACTTGAGTCCTTTTCGCTGTGATGGTTGTCGTCTTGTTGTGGTCTGATGTGGGCATGAACCCACACACTCAGTGTATAGCTTACTCCTAGATCATACGACGAGCAAGAGCGCAGTTGAGCTGATCTGATGGCCGCGCCCCTGCGCCGCTAGCGATCAGCCCTGTGACACTCACCCAGGGACGCTTCTCTTCGTCTGATTCTGGCCGTATTCCAATATCTTGAAATTTTGCACAGTCTGATAACCACTGAATAATGGGATTAATGCAAGTCCTTGAATTCTACACACTCACAATTCAGGTAGTTAATAAAACCCATTGCTGAAAGCACATCAACACTGTCTAAACCACTGTATCTCGATATGTTCGATACACCGTCGCCGGTTAGTCAATTAATGATTTTTTGTATGCATTGAAACTGTTCGTGAGTTATCCCTTTTTCCTTTTTATATTTTTACAGAGTTCAGAATCTTTTGGTTATTTCGCTCTGCCCCAGAGAAGTAAATTCCTATCCACCGAGTTCTTAGACTTGAGGTTATTTATTTCTGCACCAGCATAGTAAATTTCTATACACAGAGTTCATATTCCTGAGGTAATTTATCTCTGCACAGGAGTAGTAAATTTCTTCTTCTCAAGGTTATGTCAGGTGACTTTCCGTGGAACCTGTTGATATATATATATATATATATATATATATATATATATATATATATATATATATATATATATATATATATATATATATATCCAGGTGATATCAACCCGACTCAGACTAATACTTATGTGAGAGTAGACCTCAGGCCATACTCAGATTGTACAGAACGATACTCTAACATAAGACATATGAGTTCATCAAACTCCAGACGACTAGATAAAAGAAGGAAAAGCTAACGGCAAGGCACAGACACCCAGTAGACAACCCTACCAGAATATCCTAGCATAGACCTATAATACCGAGTGCACTTACACATCACTCGCCTCATCCTAAATCCTGCCTCATCCCTCTTCTTCCGACACTCTATTCCTACGATCACACACGCAAGTTCACTATGCTAGATTACTAAGCTAAAGCACTATTACCTTATACACTATTGTAGTCCTGAATCGGAACACATATGCACATTAGTACAAATGTCCTTTGCCTCTAAGCAACTCGGGACATCGTAATTTCTCTTCTAATAAGGGCCACGAATAGATAAAACACTTCTATTAGGTGGAATAGTTGTTAGCACACTAAAACAAAACATGTTTTTCAACCAATATATGCTTGGCACCTTGCCGTCTTGACAGACGATAGTTTGTGCTTTAAAAAGGCATAATAACTTTTACCTATGGCGGTAGCGAGTGTGACTGATAAGGCCAATTTGCGCTGTAAATATCCGTTTACAGTGGGTGCATGTGAACACGTGGTCATTTCCACCATCATGCACCATCTTTCGTCTCAAACGCTCGGTGTGTGACTTATCTGCAATAATTTTCTCCTTTGTCTTTATTCCATTTCTGATGTTTGCCCTCCATGCAACACGTTCAGCGGCGACTTGCTCCCAATGTGCATTATCAATGCCTGTATCAATCATGTCCCGCTTACACACATCTTTGTATCGTAGTAGAGGCCGACCCTGAGATGTTTTACCCATCTGTAATTCACCAAAAAGATGTCCTTTGGTATTTGTCACATTGCGTTTTCAGTTTCGCCAATTTACAGTCTAGTAGAGCAGCGTTTCGAAGAATAAGGAGTTTGACGTGTGGACCACGGGCCATTCCTTTTATGGTCACACCTACAGAAACTCCAAAACGAGGTGAGGAATTTGGCGGTAGCTGGAAATAGAATGGAATAGTTAGGTAAAACTCCCGGGAGGGACCAGACATAGTCACTTGAGTCTGGAAGCCCATACTAGAAAGATGTAGTCATACAGGGAGCGGGTGTAGGCCCATTGTAGGCCCATTTTTTGCCTCTATGTTGCAATGGTGAGTGGAATATGGGTTTTTTTAATGATAATATTTGTATTATATAATTAATACAATATTTGTTTGATATGAGAAATATACTACATGTCATGTAGGTATCTTGGTGAAATTGCTACTGCACCATTGCTTCTGTAAGAGAGACAGCCTGAGATTCGAATGTCTATACCACTGTCCTATAGTCCTACGCTTATAATTCTTATCATGCTATGATTACTGATTTCTCTTCTTTTGAAGATTTTGATATCTCTGTAAATTCTGTATAGTTTCTGCAGAGTTCAATCTATCTTCACTTTTGGTTCAATCTCATCTAGGGAAGAGCCTATCTTTACCGGACTTTTGGTAAAGTATTCAGGTGTTACATAATGCCTTTGTTGAAGATTCAGAACTTGTACGCATATATATTGTGTGTGTGAATCTTTACTTTATCTGTGTGCAGAATGTGCCGGGGATGGAACGTAAAATTTGTGTGTATGACAGCCTGGGGACACAGTTAGATAAGACACCCCATTGCTTTTGTCGGATTTGGTGGATCCTGTATGTCAGTTGGCTAAATCATATTTTTGAGAACCGTTCACATACCTAAATACTCATTTTACCTGCAGTAAATCGTGCAGTGTGCTTGCCAAAATAACAAGACATTGGAGCCAATATTTACCACTGCCTGGCAGCCTTTTGCACATCCTTCCTAGCTTTCCTTAGCTCACTCAGAGTGTTACGAGTTGGTCTTTCCTTGTTTCTTAAGAGAGCTTTCTTCTTCTTACCAATCAAGGGCTGCAGAGTCTCGCTGTTTGCCGCAAACCAGTCATGCCTCTTATGATCCACAGTGCCGTAAATCCCTACGGCAGTTTATAAAGAGTTTCCTTAATTTGACCCCAGTTTTCATTTACTGTACAATTTTCTGGTGTATCAGTGAAAGCATCTTCACGTTGCTGTTGAAACTGAAAGCACTTTTCAGGATCGTGAGTGTTAATAATATTAATCCTGGTGTTAGATTTGTGTTTAGCTGTGTAGATTCTCTTAGGTCTCAGTCTAACCCTTGCAACAACCAAAGAATGATCCGTATCACAGTCAGCACTTTGGTAACTTCGAGTCAATGATATATGGTTCATATGTTGTCTCCGTGTGATGATGAAGTCCAGCTGGTGCCAATGGCCGGATCTTTGATGTTTCCATGTGACCTTATGCATCTCTTTTGTTTTAAAAAATGAGTTTGTAATACATAGGTCATTACTGGTGCAATGCTCCAGCAGCCTTTGACCATTTTCATTCATGCGACCGATGTTGTATTTTCCAAGGCACACTGGCCATGAACTCGAGTCCTTGCCCACACGAGCATTGAAATCACCGAGCATATAAATTTAGTCAGATTTTTGAACTGCCTTGATCACGGAGTCTAACTCCTCATAGAACGAATCCTTCACTTCATCAGAGGAATCGAGTGTCGGTGCATATGCTGTAATAATGGTGGCAAACCCACAAGAGGTTGCCAAGTGCAGGGATCAACCAACCAATATATACTGTTTCGGTAAGACGTCATTTGCGTTCTCCTCCCCACCAAATCATCCCCACGTATCTTTTGATCTTTGTCCCAAAACCTGGTTGACGTTCTTTTTTGAAAACCACGATCTCTCGGTATATCGTTTTTTTTCCCGTGGCTCACGAGAACTCCGCTCATCATACATCAAAGATTTCCGACACTTTGATCGGGATCCCGTGCTTACACCAAAACAAATCGTAGTGAACTTGCTCGACGCTTTATGTCCTTTAAACCATTCGGTCAATGACCCTCACAACAACTGTCTCTGTCTTTTTGCTCATTCGGTCAATGACCCTCACAACAACTATTTCTGTCTTTTTGCTCCTTCATCATGGCGATGGCCTCCAGTATTTTGTGACACCTAGTTATGACAACAATAACACAGTCATATGTGTAAACTCTGGCTGGTCACATATATACATACCATTTTTGAAACCAGACAGGTTTTAGATGCTTTTAATATGCTCTGAGTAAACGTAAGAAGTATTGGTTGGAGTTGGGCATGGCAGCTGTGCATAAAGCTATCTGGACATTCAAACTGGCGAACCAATAGTCTACAGAGACAAAGTGGCTGGACTCACAGTTATTGATAGAAAAGATATTGTGACACGCTCTTAGGAGAGGACGCTGACAATGAATCAACCGTTTGCCGAGGAAAATTAGTGAGAATTCAGAACGGCAACAAATGGACCTGTAGGATGGAGAGAAGGTGAATTGAAAGACATAGATCGTGAATCAAGAACAATCACTTAAAGGTTTGTGGAAGCTAACATTTAATATTAATCTCAATTATATACTTACCGGCCGCCCTGGTAGACCACCAGGCACGGTAGAACTTGATGACTATTTGATGATATGCAACAACCAATAAGCTGTTTACCAAATTAAACAGAGATTGATTCTGATACAATCATGTCAACGATTTGACCTCATCTGTTCTTATGGTTTTAAACCAAAGCGCTGTTCATTGAAAGAGAGCTAGATTCTTTACAGTTAATGTTCCAGTTTTAAATATGAAAGCGTTTTGGCACTGTAGTAATATCCGTTTTTTCAAGCATGTGATTGTTTCTTATCTGGTCTTTCCCCGATATGCCCAGGATACGTCTCAGACATCTCATATGTGTTATTTATTGGTATATGTGAAGTATTGCCAATTATGCATAACAAGATTACTGGTACATGTGAAGTATAGCCAATCAAAATTGACACAGTTATTGGTACATATACAGTATAGTCAATCGCATGGTGATTTGCTTGGGATAGAAAGATATAAAACTGTAATGAGTAAAACTTTAACGCATTCTCCGCGAAGAGTATTAGTGAATCCCAATGAACATTTAATATTAACCCCACAATCTTCGTTAACAACTGCTGTTTCATAGATGGTTGACTCAATCAATCAATCATGTGCCATGCCGGATTGACTAGTCTTTAGAAAATTAATCTACGTTACAAAAATATTTAAAGCCAATGCTTGAACATAAAGATTGAATTTCGCTTGTCAAAGGATATAATGTGATCATAGAATATGATCTACAGAAGAGATGCTAGGGATAGCCGTCGGTGATCATATTACAAATAATTTACGTTATTGTGACAACATTGTTTGGCTAGCTGCAAATTAGTATTAACTACATCAAATAATAAATAAATATGGTTCAAGAAACAGGGTATCACCTCCGTTTGAATACTAAGGATGTGTAAATAATATGTGTATTAGTTGTCTTTTTGGGTTTTGTTTTTTGTTTTGTTTACATTTTTAGTGTATTTTCATCTATGTCCCCTTACATTAGTTGTTTTTTCTTTATCTGAGCTTAGGCCCTCGTCAGACATGTATATGTGTTGTTTTAAAATGTGTTCTCATTATTGAAAGATATATTTTTGTCTTTTGTACTGTTATATCCTGCTGCAGACAAGGAAGGTATATCCGAGCAATAATAAGGAGACATGAGTAATGGTAACATTATATATATCTATATCTATAAAACAGAGTGTATGTTTGTTTGTTTGTGTGTGGGGATTTTTGTATTGGATGCGTTCGATAACGGTACATCCGATTGAGATGAAATTTTCTACACGTCTTCCTTTCATTCATTTGCATCGACTATAATAATTTCTTAATGTAAAATCTTCGACTTATTTAATAACATTTACTTTTCCATTTTCATTATATAATGTCTATATAGCAGGGGGAACTTCACTCTAGAAAAGTTATTTCAAGGGGCATAACTTTTAATAACATTTCTATATACTTTATAGTCATATTGTTGGACTTACTTGCACTATTGTTAAACTTTTTGTCTATAGTTATTTTCAGGCATATGAGTTATAATAAATAATGATATAATCTTTAAGGCATTTTCAAAGTTTTCATAAAAATAATGCATAATGCATAACATTGTAACCCATCTTTTTCTACAGTTTTCATTGAATGGTGTGTGGAAGGACATTCTTTTAAGTTACTGTGCGCCAAGAGCTGGGCGAAACCACGCCGGTCAGACAGATAGACAGACAGACAGTCGGGAACGGGAGAGCTTATATGACTACTTATATGAATTAAATTAGATGCTCCCCACCAGGGACTGGGTGAAGCCGGGCCGGGACAGACAGACAGACAGACAGACAAACAGATAGTCGGGAACGGGAGAGCTTATATGACTACGTATATGAATTAAATTAGATGCTCCCCACCAGGGACTGGGTGAAGCCGGGCCGGGACAGACAGACAGACAGATAGACAGACAGACAGATAGTCGGGAACGGGAGAGCTTATATGACTACTTATATGAATTAAATGAGATGCTCCCCACCAGGGACTGGGTGAAGCCGGGCCGGGTCAGCCAGACAGACAGACAAACAAGCAGACAGACAGACTGATAGATAGATAGATCCCCTCCAGGGCCTGGGCGAAGCCGGGCCGGGTCAGCTAGTTATATATATATATATATATATATATATATATATATATATATATATATATATATATATATATACATACTATATATATATACTAGCTGACCCGGCCCGGCTTCGCCCAGGCCCTGGAGGGGATCTATCTATCTATCAGTCTGTCTGTCTGCTTGTTTGTCTGTCTGGCTGGCTGATCCGGCCCGGCTTCACCCAGTCCCTGGTGGGGAGCATCTCATTTAATTCATATAAGTAGTCATATAAGCTCTCCCGTTCCCGACTATCTGTCTGTCTGTCTATCTGACCGGGCCCGGCTTCACCCAGTCCCTGGTGGGGAGCATCTAATTTAATTCATATACGTAGTCATATAAGCTCTCCTGTTCCCGACTGTCTGTCTGTCTATCTGTCTGTCTGACCCGGCCCGGCTTCACCCAGTCCCTGGTGGGGAGCATGTCATTTAATTCATATAAGTAGTCAAATAAGCTTCCGTTCCCGACTATCTGTCTATCTATCTGACCCGGCGTGGTTTCGCCCAGCTCCTGGCGCACAGTAACTTAAAAGAATGTCCTTCCACACACCATTCAATCAAAACTGTAGAAAAAGATGGGTTACAATGTTATGCATTATGCATTATTTTATGAAAACTTTGAAAATTCCTTAAAGATTATATCATTATTTATTATAACTCATATGCCAGAAAATAACTATAGACAAAGAGTTTAACAATAGTGCAAGTAAGTCCAACAATATGACTATAAAGTATATAGAAATGTTATTAAAAGTTATGCCCCTTGAAACTTTCGTTTCTATAGTGAAGTCCCCCTGCTATACAGACATTATATAATGAAAATGGAAAAGTAAATGTTATTAAATAAGTAGAAGATTTTACATTAAGAAATTATTATAGTCGGTTGCACAGGAATGAAAGGAAGACGTGTAGAAAATTTCATCTCAATCGGATGTACCGTTATCGAACGCATCCAATACCCACAAACCCACAAACAAACATACACTCTGTTTTATATATATATATATATATATATATATATATATATATATATATATATATATATATATATATATATATATATATATATATATATATATATATATATGTAGCGATTTGAAAATAAAAGTATTATACTGTGATGATTGTGTGGGTGTTTGTTTTTTAATCTTTAAATCGTATGTCTATGAAAACTAAACCCAAATGCGAGTCTGTACACAATTCTACCGTATGTGATACGCTGCTTGTCCACAATGGTTTCATGCCACATTAAATAGAGACATGCTGCATGTCCTTGTACAGGGCGTTGCTATCAACCTTATGTTAATTTTCTGGGAAATTTGACGTTCATTAGTTTGCCGTTTATGTCTGAACGAGAAGTCAACCTTTAAGTCTAACTTAATGACAGTGTAGGAATGCACCTCCTATCTCGCCATCATCGCACAGGAAGATGAAGAGCGAGAGCTATTATCTGTTCGGCCACGTCGACGCCTAATAAATATAATCTATTATTCTTATCCTTGAATGAAACATGTTCATCCAACTTGTATACCAACGACATAATTTACCTCTCAAGTGTCCCGGTGATTGTAGAATAGTAGACAGTTAGTATCTCCAGCAGTCTTTGTTCCGTTCACAACTTGGTTGATTCTATGTCGCAACAAGGAAAGTGTCTCCTTTAAATACATTGTATCTAAAATAGAATCACTGAAGTAATTCAGCAAACTCGTGGTATAGAAATTTCACATCCTCCTGTATTCATTTATGTTGTTATGCTGCGTCAGACGCGATAGCGCTGTGGCCAGCCCGATTGCATGCCGGTTCGATGTTAATTCAAGGTCTTTTCGAAACGTGGATTTTGTGAACATTGTAATGGTGTACAGGCATAATTCACCCTTCACTGGACACCATGTAATTATCTGGCAGATAACAGAGGCCTGCGGGGTCCTGGCAAACTCACTGATTAATGTAGAAAATGTGGGCGTAGCTTATATATATATATATATATGTGTGTGTGTGTGTGTGTGTGTGTGTGTGTGTGTGTGTGTGTGTGTGTGCGTGCGTGTGAGGGTGTGTGCGTATGTGTGCAATAAAACTTCGATCAACTGTCATTCATGTAACCGACAGTTTCTGTTATCCGTCATCGTCTAAAAATATGCGTGCTACAATATAAAGGATACTGTTTCAATGTCGTCCCTGCCTGGACTGACCTTCCATTGTCTAACTTAAATAATGTGTGGGATAAATTCTTTTCTGATCCTATTGACAAAACTTAAGGAACTATTAGTGTTGTCGAAATTGTGCGACTGTGCAACAATGTAGGGCTAAATAGTGAACAACATTACGCCAAAAGAAGTAACAGATTGGTTGGAATGTGACACAGTGTGTGAAGGATTCGAAATTTTGAACGATGATGAAATTGTTTCTAGTGAACAAGAAGAAAAAAAATGATGACGATGAAGGATAAGTTCTAAACCAAAAACTTACAACTAGCCATTCAGAACCATAAACAATGTTGGCAAAGTGCATCTACTGGTTTGTAATGCAAGAAGTGGCAAATGCAACACAACAATGTTGTTTACAATTGTTTCTTTCTAATTATATATGTTAATATCAATAGCAGAGATCAGCATGGCGGAAAGGTTAAGAGTCTTTAGTCTTAAACTTCCAGTGCGCCGATGGCGGGGTATGGGATTAATTCCCTACACTGGTAGCTGAACCTACATGTTGACTTCTCGTTCAGAAAGTAATGGCAAAGTACTACAGACAAATTGACTAGAAAAGTAACCTGACCGCAACGCCTTGCAATGAACATGCAACATTTAATATCGACAGCATTTTGTTAACAAACATGTGGCTAGATAAATACTATTAGTAGTTAATCTGACACACACACACACACACGCTTACACATACACACACACACGCACAAACACACAAACAAACACACCCAACTATACACCCACACATGTGTATCTTCTTCTTCTTCTTCTTTTTGTTCGCTCGCTTAAACTCGAGCATAGTCCTTACACACTGTTTAGAGTAATAAAGGACTGAGTTTTGCATGTTGTGTATAATTTTCAGGATTGATGTTACTGCTATTCTATTTTTCAGGATTAATGTTGCAGTAATTCAATGCGTCATGCCAGACACTGTGATTTAGGGTATTTGAATATGTACATTGTGCATGAAGCAGCGTGATACCCGCCTGCTATAATAACAAGATTTCCCCGCAATGTGTCTTAGTATTGGAACCTGCACATTTGGCACGATATATAGTCACGAACAAAGAATGAAAAAAGTGTCGAATGACACCTGGAATAAGGCACCGAAACACATTGAGACGGTTTTCAAAGACTGATGCTAAGTTCAACAATGACATAGTTACTAGCCTTTTGTGTAAGAGATAATAGGTCGGCGCTTTGTGGAATCAGTGCGAAATATACACGCGGGTAGAAGAACCACTGTATTCTGGAACTTTCCAAAATAAACCCCAAGGCCTCAGTATCAGCATATATAGTAGTGAAATTGTATTATCTTTTTTTATACAGTGAGAATGTTCATGTTCAAACCCAGTAGCACATGGTGGTAGTGTGAGCAATATCTGCTATTTTTCATGTTTGTAATAGTACGTGGTGTTTATGTAAAAATCTTGTTCAAGTAATCACTGGCATTTAAGGAGGTCTTGCTAGTGTTGTTAGATGAATAGGAAAGGATGTGAAAGGGTTAATTGCAGGGCTTGTAGACTATTACTAGTGTATTGATATTTGTCATTAACATTTACCAGAATGCACAGACAAACCGGCAATAAATAGAAGCAGTAGTGGAAGTCAGTCGACTGCTATAAATGAACACGACACAACGTACATCTAACAGAAGTACATCCAAGAAGTAAGAAGCGGGCGGATAGGAAGTTATAATTAGCGGGCAAGCTGACCAGCGAAACAAGCAAAGTGGAATTTTCTGAGTGCTGTACATACTTTGAGTTGTTAATGAGCAGATGGAAAGTGGTTAGATAGAGAAAGGAAAGTAATATTATGTAACACAGTCGTACTGAGACGAATGAAGAATAAATAAGCTGACATCAGCCAATGTTAGCTTGATGATCTCGCTTTAAGCAGGGGTGTTTTTATTCATTGTTTAACTGATCAGTTATTATATCTGAAATAGTCTGCGGCAATGATAATGTTGTAGCTGAGAACTAACGTGTTTTTTCTATACCTGGTGGCTTTATTACAGAACCCAAATTTGTACGACCGTTCGACAAAGTCTCGATAAGGGCCCACTCTCTCTCGATGAGTAGTGGGCCTGCAGTCAGTAAACTGGTATAACTTTTTTTTCGGTCAGTCCTGCCGGCGTAGCTTGAAAGCTCGTCTGCAGGCGTCCAGTGGTTTTGCATGTATCACCTTGTACCGAGAGGGCGCGCTTTTGCGATGCTACTCTTGGCTTGCGTGTGCGTGAATAGTCCGTCTGTCCGATAGATATCTGGTTGAACCTGCCAGTAGTCATACGCTTCTCGCTTGTCGATTGTCACTACCTCTGTCTTAAAGCTGAAAATTAAAGGAATTGACGGTAGGGCCGTTGGCACGAGGCTCTCGAGAGCCAAAACATACAGGGATAACTGGCCGTGGCAGCCTAACGTCCACTGCATCTGTGTCCGTCTTCAGTCTTTTTGCCATGCTCGCCACTGGAACCAGATGGACGCAGACTAGAGAGCGAGGTCGATGGAGTTGCGCGACCACTACCTCGCTATAATCCAAACTAAAGCGCAAGTCATTCGTTCTTCATCAAAAGATGTAATGAATGAATGGTCCTCATCATTTGTGATGGACGAACATCCATTACAGAACCAGGCTCCTCAATGAGAGAAGAGAACAGAGAAGACAGAGTGGGCCATTAGAGATTCACACAAGACACTAACAATAGATTGCACGATTTATTGCCTGGCATATTTCACAGTATCTCGTCAGGTACATACTGCAGAATTCACGCAACATAAAGTAAAATAACTAGATATATCCTTCAAGCTGAAATATACGCATGTTCGCACAGTAATGTCAACTGTCTACGACGGTAATTTTAAACTGTTTTCACAAAACTGGATTATGTAGATTAATCATGATGACTTTTGCAAACTTTAACAAGCCACTATTTGGTGTATTAAACAACATGCCAAACGCACTGTCTCAATCAATTATTGATTGTGATTGTTTGTGTCTTCGTTATTCAAATTAACTACGAGAAAACACTGTTTTGTTTCACATTAAAGTTATGGGCAGCGTAGAAAAGAAGTGCTGATGGTGCTATTACACAAATTATGTCAGAAGGAATATGATGTAATGTTAGTATGGATAAGGATATGGTGGAATAGAAGCCGAGGAGTAAATAAATTGGTGTTGGTCGATTAACAAGGATCAGTCATGCATATATACTGTGTTGTTTACTATTTATGTATGTCCTGCATATGTGACTGTAACGTCAGCTGTAATATTATGTTTGTCAGAATACTGAAACCCAGAAAGTTCGCCAGATAGAAACTTTGTGTTCCTTCTTTTACAGAGAGCCCCTGACGATATAGTGTAACAGTTACCCTGACTGGTAGTTGGTTGCTACCTTTTAGGAGTATAATAACTCGTAAACCTGTTAGTTGATTGTTACTTTTCCTGGGTGGAAAAAAAGGGGGGGGGGGGGTGAGAGGATTGTAGATTAATCCACTCTCCACTACGCAAATCTTCATCTGCTTTAAATTCCTATTATTATTATTATTATTCTGTTCCTCCCTTTACCTCTTGTAATCTCCTCTTTCAATTCTCCTGCTTTATGTATGTGCGCATTATCTAAACAAACAATTTCTTTGGTTTAACTTCTCATACACTGAAGTTAAATTCTGGTTATCACGACTCAAGTCATCAAATTGAACACCTGACCGGCCGAAACACTGGCTCCTGTCCTCCATACACAGCATCGATGTTTTCCACACACAATCCTCCTCATCATGTGCAATGTCGATAGGCGTGGGCAGTCATGATTCGCCATTTCACACTATCGTCAGTGTCTTTAATGAGGTGTTTTCTTGTCTCAGTCAAACCATCCAGGTATTTATATCACTGTCTTTCCCTTGATCTGTCTGTACCCAGCTCCGGATAGTGATGTTTGAACCTGCCAGATGCGTAACGTTATCATTCGCAGAGGGTCATGGTATAGGTCCTAGCGTCGCTAAAAAACAAAGAGCGGGAAGGACCGGTCCCTCTCACCACAAAAACTAAAAGCACGATAGGCGTCCATGCCTATAGTGGAATCCAGTAGATTCGAAATAGGTGCCAACGCCTGAAATTAGATCGTGAAGATCCTGAAAGAATATGGTGAGAGACGTGGCATTCCTGTAGTGTACGTAACCAAAAATATTATTGAAATATCAATACATTGACCAGGAGGAGACCTGGCGCGAATATGCAAGTAATGTTGGTTTAATTGATAGGAAATTTTCAACAGGAATGTGAAGGATTGAAGAACCACAAGGAAGGATGTGTCTTTATCCTTGAGATAGGCGCCTAAGGTTTGACCTGAATCATGACAAGAGCTAATGGAAGGTGATATTCCACGGATTAGCAAGTAATTAATGGGAACCCGAGTGCCAGGGGATATCTATAATTATTCATGGTTAATTGTGGTTGATTTATGTTGGTGTAAAAAAAGGGTTGCCGGTCTCCCTGGCCTAGTGGTTAAACGACTTTCTCCGTAATCCCGTTTATCCACGTAGGGTAACGCGGCGCGCGAGAATTGGAAGCGGTTCTCGTCACGATGGTAACTTACGGGATAAGTGAGCCGGCCGCTCTGAAAGCAATGGCAAACTACTGAGCGAAATCTTGACAAGAAATCAACGACAGCGGTAACATGCTGGTCTTGACAGCGATGTCCTGTAAAGGATATGCGAAAAAAAACATAAAAGGTTAATGCTGGGAAAGGGTGCAATGTGTGATTTTGCAGAGTTAATGTTGTCACAGCAATGTAATTTGGATTGAAGAAGGTATCATTATTGTTGTCAACCATGGCTGATGTAGCTAATACAATTAGCAATATAGGTATTGATATTAAATTAGGTATTGCACTGGTGATCATTGCTTCATGAGTGCTATATAATTGTAATTAGGCACATTAATGGTGAATGATGATGATAACAGAGGTAAGTGAACTAAGTGGCCTGCAGTGATGAGAGTATGCAAATAAGGACTGTGCAGTTAAGGACAGGCAAAGTACACTCTATGTGGTTACATTACAATTTAACCCACAGTTATTGGCAAGGTGCTGAACAGAAGATATGTTATCCATATTTGAGAAACACCAAATGCTTTAGGATACATATGCCGTGAAAGAAGAAATATAATGGGAGAATGAATTCCATGAAATGACAGCCACAGAGTGCAAGAATCAATGCACCTTTAATTTGCTGAATGTATATTAGTAATTATAATGTAATCACGGCTATGAGTGAGACGTGGAACACATCGAATATGCTGTACATGAGAAGAACAATTTTTTAAATATATTTAGCATTTCACAGCAGTAGATAACACCTGTGCGTTTATGTTAAAGTGTATCAGAACAGTATATGATGGTTGTCCGTGCGCAGAGTAGCATATAGGGGAACTGTGAAATTTTTGATAGACGAAGTGCATCATAGTGGCAAGAAGAGAACTGTACACCTCTATTATATTAGATCAAGGCACCCTAATATCCAGTATGGAACAATAGGTGATGTTGTGTCTAACAGCAGATAGAAAAATATGGAGTATTAGAATATAGAGCGATAGGTTACGTTTGATTCTGGATATATGATGCCCTAAAACATTGGTAGTGATCTATAGTTGTGTGTAAGACTGATTGGGGATAATACAGGCAGTACATGTGTGAGAAGCCTATAAGAGGTGCCCTATTATGCTGTGTGATGTCGGTGACTTAATAGGAATTAAAGTATACATTATCTTATAGAGTTTAGGCAATGAGATTATTATGGGTTCCTTTATAGATGTAGCTATATTGGGAAATTATGTAGGTAAATCTCACTAGTGTTAATATTGTATCTGGTTGTGTCTGATTATGGCCAGCATGAGAATATTGTCTTACAGAGACAAATTCAGGAAAACCCTCACTTTGTGTAATTGCACCATCAGCATTTCTTCTCCATGCTGCCCGTAACTCTTATGTGAATCAAAACAATGTTTTCCCGTACTGGATTTGAATAATGAAGACACAAATAATCACAATCAATAATTGATTGAGACAGCGCATTTCGCATGTTTTTTAATACACGAAATAGTCGTTTGTTAAAGTTTGCAGAAGCCATCATGATTAATCTACATAATCCAGTTTTGTGAAAACAGAAAGACATGATAGTTTAAAATTACCGTGGTAGACAATTGACATTACTGTGCGAACATGCGTATATTTCAGCTTAAATGATTTATCTAGTTATTTTATAGGCTTCCCACATACTTTCTGCCTGTATTATGTCTTGTTGAGTCACGACTGGGTGCCCGATAATATTCAGGAGATGTGTTACGCCTGCATTTTTGTATAAGGACTTAAGCAAGACAGGTTCATGTAAATGCTGCTTTCGTTTATCTACAGGAGGAGCCATTACTTAGGTGACTGAGGCTCTCCTTGGTTTATGCTTATATACTTACCTAAATTTATCATTTTTGCCTATTTACATATAGATTTATGCTTATCCACAATGTCTTGCTTACTAGCATGTTTAGTTGACACCTGTATATTTGCGGTTCAGTTAGTTTTTTTGTTTTTTTTGGGTGCTATCCCTGCATAACTTTTATAAGCTTTTGTTGATGCTAAGTGTCTGTATATGATAGTTGTCCTTAGGAGCTTAATAAATGAAATGATACTTGTGTTATTCTTGCTGTGTTGTTTAGTTTGTAGGTTCTACTTATGCATACATTGATGCTAGAACAACCTTTAGGGTAATTCTCTGTTTGTAATCAGAGAAAGTATTCTAATTCTCTATCAGACAAGATCCAGAGTCTTCTTATCTTTTTGCTATCCATATTCATGAACGTTTGGGACGGTGAGAGATTCTCTTCCTCTTCTTTTACTCCTTCTCATCGCTTTGGCCCGTACGCGGTCAGCGTTGCGCTCTCTTCTCCTCTGATCACCGTAGCAAAAGTTCTTGCTTTTGTTTTTCTCCACCCGCTTAATATCCTCACCAATTTTGCCAGTTGCCATTAAGCACCAGTAGTAAAATTGAATACTCTTACTTTCTGCTTTCTTCATCATTCGAAATGAAAAATAAAAAGAAATAAAAAAAAAACAGATCCACGTGACTTGTAGAAACATATCTTCACGAGTAACCGGCGTTGTGGCTTAGGGAACAATGGAACTGCATTCTATACGGGGCGTTCATCTGAAATCCGTTCGTGCCGCACCGCGCGTAATTGCGTACGTTGAACATGACCATGTCATAGTCATGTGATAAGTACTGACCAATGAATAAAAGAGCACGTGCTTATCGTCCCATGATGCATAGGTTCTGTTTCTGACCGTTGAGAAAATGGCCGGGTTGATCCAAGATCCATCCAAAGAAGCTCAAAGAGCTGTTATTCAGTGTCTTTCATTTGAAGGATGTCGACCAGTGGACATTCATCGAAGAATGCAGGCAGCGTACGGTATAACAAATGTTTGTTTAAGACAACAGTGACAGACTGGACATGAATGATTCGGAAAGGACGTCAGTTCACGACAGATCTCCGAAGGCCGGGTCAAGCGCATATTGTTGCAACAGAAAAAAACCATCGCCAACATTGATGCAGCGGTAAAGATGAACCGTTGTCGAAGCATACGTTCGCTAGCTAAAGAATTTGATGTGTTAATTGGGACAATTCAAAAGGTCGTTCGTAAGAAACTGCAATATCGGAAGGTCTGTTCACAGTGGGTACGACAGATGTTGACCAACCACCAAAAAGAGGAACGCATGGGATGGTGTTTGAACCACTTGCTGCGTTACAGAGTGGAGAGTGATGCATTTCTCTTCCGCATAGTGGCAGGCGATGAATCATGGTGTCACCACTTTGAGCCGAGCAGCAAACGAGAGAGCATACAATGGAAGCATGCTAGATCACCAAAAGCCACACAATTCAAGTTACATGTTTTCGCTGGTAAGGTTATGCTGAGCTCATTTTGTGACCATGAAGGGCAATTGTCGGCCGACTTTAAAGAACTCGGTGTCAACACCAACTCTACCCACTACTTGTAAACAACAGACAAGTTGCAAAAATCCATGAAGAATAAACGACGCGGTGTGCTTTATCGCGTTGTGATTTAGTTGCACGATAATGCTCGTCCGCATGTAGCAAAGATTGTGCAGGAAGCATTAGCAAGGAAGAAGTGGGAAATTTTTAAACATCCTTCCTATAGTCCTGATTTGTCACTATGTGATTTTCAATTGTTCGGACCTCTAAAAAAGCTCTCAAGGGGGCAACCGTTTCACACAGATGCAGCCGTAATGACGCGGTAAATACTTGGTTCAGTGAGCAACCACAATCCCTTTTTGTGGACGGCATTCGCCGCCGACCTAAGCAATGGGATGCTTTCCTGCATGCCTACGGCGATTTCTTCTGACCAACCCATGGTGCAAAATTCATTGAAAATTAATGCTTTGTTTAATTCTACCACACCTGTTAATGTTTCTTTCATGCTTTTGTAATAAAGCCATTGCAACGGCTTTCAAATGAACGTCCCTAATAAAATATCCAATCATACCGAGCAGAGGGTTCGAAATCCCGCTACTCGAGTGTATTGCAAACAGACCGCTGTGCATTGATTTAGATGGCAGAAGACGTCGGCCTTTCAAAGGGCAATAGCAAACTGCTGAACTAGCAATATCTAGTAAATCATAAACAACCAATACACCCCCGTGTATGGCATTGTAGAAGAATATTGAAGGATCATCCATAATGGATATCACATGAATGCAGTATACTTCTGTGCTTATAATCTTCATCAGTCATGTGAATCTCAATTAAAGGAAAGGGAATCTTTAAAACCTTGTTAAGGATTCTGTGATGACAACAAGCGTGTATTTATTTCTTAATGTAGTCGGTCCGAATACATTGATGTAAACAGAAATCACACTGGGAGAATGAATAACAATAATGTAAAAACGACTAACAAAATAAACAATAGGTACATTAAAACATAACATGCCTGTTCAATGTTCCAGTTGTAACATTGTTTTATCAAGAGCAACTCTTCCTCGATTTACCTCAGTGAAGAGTTGGGGGGGGGGGGGGGGGGGGGGTGTGAAAAGATTGTTAATGATCTCCTTCTAATGCTCTTTGTAAGTTCAGATCTTGCGGAATAACAAATGGCACAGACAAGTGTGAATACCTTTCAATGACCTAAGGCATTGTAAACAGAAATAACACTGAGATAATGAATAACAATAATATAAAAACGACTAAAAAATATAAACAATAGGTAAATTACAACATACCACGCCTGTTCAATGTTCCAGTTATAACAACTTTTATTAAGAACAACATATGCATAACTAATAAGACGATTTATTACAAATTTCATTACACAATGTATCGACAATTGACCATAACCAGGTAGAAAAGGGAATAGTGAAAATCAGGTACGCATCACCCGAGTATACTAATAATGTGCAGTAGTTCCAGTGTTCTTCCTCTTCACCCCCCCCCCCCCCCCCATCCCCGCGCCTTTTCTTCCTCTTCCTCTACGCTTCCTCGATTTTCCTCAGTGAAGAGTTGGGAGGAGGTGTAAAGATCTTTAATGATCTCCTTCTAATGCTCTTTGTAAGTTTGTAATCATAGTTTCAATGTAGTGGTGCCAGATTGTAAAAATCAGAACGGAATATTGGCATGACAGACGGAGAGAAAAAGAGCTAATTATTGGCTTTTCTGTGAACACAGCTTGACGGCTTTGCAAACTTAAACATTCTCAAACATCTAATGGTAATTGTGGACCAAAAATAAAGTCAAACGTACATGCGGAGATGAATAATATAATGACTATAAAAAAAGTTTAGTTGCATATCATTTACAGTATGTTGCAGTCAACACCACCATTCTTTGCTGTTGTGATCTCTTTGCAAGTTTACGTTCAGTAGTTTGTCATTGCTTTCTGAACGACCGGCACCCATACCATTTCGTAAAAAAATAAACGCAACCGTACAGCTGTGTTTCCAACGAAGGTATGGGGGAACAAGAATTGCTTCCGTAACCCCTTCGCCACCGGAGACGATTATAACAACACAATTATATTGTTAAAAGAATAGGGATTGAGGAGCGATAGAAGAGGACGATGGTTGACTGGGAATATGCTGGATAAGATGACCCATTGTTAAGGCAGACTATCAAGATTACCAAGAGTATAGGAAACATGTTTGGTGTTATGGAAGACTGTCAGTGGCTGAACCTCTCTAGAGTGTAGGAGACATGTTTCTGGAGAGACACGATAGCCTTCTGCGTCCAGCGTGCCACTGTAAACCAAAGCGTTATTACAAGGAATGTGGTAACAAATATCATTTTACTAAAATATATAATGAACGTAATATGCAATATCTCACTCCTTTGTAGATAGATTATATAATATGAGCATGCTATCTATTTAGTATTCACAATAGGTTTCTAAATAAACACACACAAGTTAAATACTATGGCTCTCTAATTAACAATGGGGAATTTCTCAAGATGTGAGAAGAGTGACCATAGTAACACAGAGATTAAACAATATTACAAGATTATGGCACACTACCAGCAAACAAAATAAAGTAAACCTTTTGCTTTTGTCTTCCTGTGGCAAGATATGATTGTGTACCATATATTATTTCACAATCACTAAAGAAAACAATCAAGACTTCAGAATTTGAAAATTACAGTAAAATATTTTAGAATGCCGTCTACCAAGAAGAAGAAAATACTGACATTCTTCAAATATGAATATCGACGAAAACATTTCATAAACGGCCTCATGTCGCTGAAACCGAAATACTTTGGCCATATGACACTTCACTGTGAGTTAGACAGAACTGTGATCTAAAACAAGATTCCCGGGAGAATATTCAGGGGTAGATCACCACGAATGTAGACATAAGAACACGTAGACACTATGGGCTTGACAATGAATGAGACATTGAACTGGTATAAAATTGAGTCTTTCGGGCGGCTTGTGATGACAGACACGTTCTGTGAAGGCTCTGCTGCATAATGAAACACAACATGCAAGGACACTTTTAAGAGTTTTATTTTTTATTACCCATGCTGTAAAACCCTATTAACCTCTACACATTGTGTGTATTAGGAATCTCAATTATTATACCCACAGTTAGCCTCATTGATTTCGAATTTGCTTTGGGGCGGAATTGTAAAACTGACCTGGGCTTCTAGGTCGACCCAACCCAAAATGGGCACTAGGAAATGTCTTTGGGCGTAAACGCGGTCGGTGTGATCATCCCTTGAGTGTCTATTGGTCTACACAAATAGAGGGCTAGTAATGCAAGCCATATACACTTCAAGGCGTGTGAAAAGTGTGCTTTTCTTCACTTCTTTATAGTTATCCATTTGGAATATAAGAACACATATTATATTTCCAACTAACATATACGTGTGCATTACACAACTTGACATTATGTGTGATTATATTTTACACTGTAAATCATGTCATGAGTGCAGACAATGAACAGGACCTGCAAAATTTAGTAGATGCGGTTGCTGCACACAGTGAACAACTAGGGGTAGAACTGAATATTAAGAAGACACAGATTATGGTCGTCACTGGGAAGAAGGAAATACCACAATGTGATATACGAGTAGATGGACATATTCTTAAACAAGTGAATCGATACTGTTATCTCGGCACAGTCATAACATCTGATGGGAGATGCCTTGAAGAGATTAGAACAAGAATTGCCTTTGCGAAGGTAGACTTTTGCAAGATGAAAAACATACTGACCAACAAAAAGATATCAATTGAAACGAGAAAAAGAGTGTTGAGATGCTACATAGAACCTGTGCTTTTGTATGGATGTGAAGCGTGGACAACAAGCAGTCAAGCTGAAAAACAGCTAATGGCTGTGGGAATGTGGTTTCTGAGGAAAATGCAAAGAATACCATGGACAGATAGAAAAACCAATGAACAAATCCTTCAAGAAAAAAATGAAGATCGTAAACTGATTAGAGTCATTAGACGTAGACATTGAAAATTTTTTGGGCATGTTATGAGAAGAAATGATTTGGAGAACTTTGTGACAACTGGCAAGATCGAAGGGAAGAGACCAAGGAGAAGAACATGTATTAAATATAGATAATGATTGAACATTATGATTGATATATCCTAGTAACTATACTGTTCATCTTAAGATTAGTTAACATCGTATACTTATATATTATGCACATGTGGGCTACACTTTCACGCTGAAACGAAGACTGAGTGGATTCACAAGGTTTAACATTCATTTTCATTCATCCCACCGTTGTGTTAAATAAATTTGGTGGTCGAAGCGACATTGAGCTCTTAAGCAGACCTGTTCAATTTTCCAGTTTAAAAAAACCCGTTAAAACTGAACAAGTTACTAAGTGTTGTTATCAAATGATTTTTCTTCAAGTTTATAAAAGCATTAATTAATTCATTCATTCGCTAGCATGTCTGTTGCAGAACCTCGCTCCCATAACAACCTTCCGTAAATCTTCTTGGTCACTGGCTAGATGTCCCGCCTCCGATAACACCCATCTGGAGATCATCTGCCGCACCCTGCATCCATCTTCTCCTTGGTTTTCCTCTTTTTCTCTCTTCCCGTTCTTATACCCCTCCATTATTGTTCTCTCCAAACTCTCATGACGTTTCAAATGACTAAAATATTTCAAATTTCTTTGTTTTACCGACTTTAGTAGCGAACCTTCTTCAATATGCAGATCTTATCGTATTCAGATCTTGTTGTATATCATGTTTATTTCGTTACAAACGACAAACCAGCACATCGCATCAATAATTATGATGATTACATCATGTTAGCTTAAAAGAAATAATATTAATTTTGAATCGACAAATACATTAACATAAATTAAATTAATGAAAAATTATAAATATTCAAACATTATATTTAACGTATAAAAACACGGATGTGGTGGCTTGGCTGTTTGTTTGCGCGTTGATGAATGCGTTGATGGAGATCAAGTATTGCTGAAATTGCTGTATTCATTATTCGCTTCGTTGAAGAGATTCAGTACTTGGTACAAAAGTCTGTACTGATCCTATAGAAGCACAGATATAATGTCAGTGTTCAGTGTGATACAATTATGTAACAACAAGTACAGATTTAAGTAAAGCAAAGAACCCACTGTCACACCGATTGGCCTACTAAGTATATGGTGCTAGATCCATATTATAAGACCTGTCAGCACTCAGTGGGTGATCACGTCATTATCACAACGGCCGCTTTTATTTCCCAAGAAATTTCCAAGAAATGGTTGTGTCACTCTGAG
The DNA here is from genome assembly GCA_014155875.1 of Cepaea nemoralis. Classification (NCBI taxonomy): domain Eukaryota; kingdom Metazoa; phylum Mollusca; class Gastropoda; order Stylommatophora; family Helicidae; genus Cepaea; species Cepaea nemoralis. The sequence continues at coordinate 189,139 of JACEFZ010006847.1, forward strand.
AGTACAGGTCTGTGAAAGTCCCAGCCTCGAACAGGACCCGAACACGTTACCACTGTGCCGGTGGGCAAGGGTGATAGCCACTACACTACCGCCACTCTCACAAGTACATCTAAGCTACTTAAAGTGAAATACTTTACAAAACAACAACAATGCCAAGAAATATGCGTAGCTACATGAACTTGCTGTAACTTCGTGAGAGGCAGAAACAGACAGAGAAATGTGTTATATGTAAAGTTTAACGAGTTGAGCGACACATAACAGAACATGTCATCAAAATATCTCATGACATAAAAGAATGGAGAGTCATATCCGCGATGTATAATCTAGACCAGGCTCTTGTAAAAGAAAATACAATTACGATTCTTTGGTCATGTCTTAAAATTAAACAAAAACCGAAAGTATGAATCATGACACCAAGAATCTACATTAGTGCACGCGTGACTTTCCCACACGTTCTCGGTATCCCTCTACAGCAGTGTTTCCCAACCTTTTTTGTACCATGCCCCACTTAAGCCTTTCTAAAATTCATATTGCCCCCCTCCCCCCCCCCTCTCAACATATACATTATTTTTAATATTCAAAAATTGAAATGTTCACTAAAGAAACTTGAATGATAGGTTTTAGGAAGAAATCACTAGGTAATTATTGAGCACACAGTAAGTAAATTTTCAAAACATATAACGGAGAACTGAAATTCAAGTACAAAATAATTTTAATAAAAGATTTTTCTATATTATTTTAATTATTAGTAATTATTTATTATTTAAATTTAGTGAGATCCTTGCGCTTGATGCTTGCTGCAAAGAGATCTTATGTCAGGTTCCAATTTAGTTAACTTCAGTCTCAAGTCTCCCCGTTTTGTTATATTCAGCCGATTTCTTCCATTTTCGAATTGCCCCCCTTAACAGTCAAATTGCCCCCCTGTGGGGCGTGGGCCCCACGTTGGGAAACACTGCTCTACAGCATCCAACGAAGAGTTCCCACGGAGCCTTACTGAAAGTCCGACTGCTGTTTCTTCTACTCATTGAGTGTCGTCCAGACCCTTTGCTCACTCTTGCTGATCCAGCCTCTCCATACGTAGGTCCTATGTTTAATTTTCTGCCCGTTCCACTCGATCCCGGACAGCTTTATTTACTTCAGTCTCGCCATAATCTAAGTCTTCACCCAAAGGAGCGACAGCAATCGCCCTTTCAGCCTGTTCATCACTTTGCACACACGCTTACCCTCGGCAGAAACCCCAAGCTACGCTAATGAACTTCGTATTTTTGTCGAGCGAAGCAAGTCACTCCACGCGGAACATATCAATTTCTCACTTTATGTAGCACGTTTTGCGAGTCTGTTATAAACAACATGGTGTTCTGTACTACTCTCCAGTCATCGGATTGTTATTGCTGCATCCTCCACCTCTCTTCTCATGCAGCAAGTCATGATGCCATATACCAGACTAATATTTTACATAGCTCCCCTTAACTTTTGCAACGAAACCCCTCTCTCTTTACCTTGCACATGCGTTGTGGCAAGAGCGTGTCATAAGAATAAAATACTGGAAATGTTGTGACATCGTTGTTGATCATGAAGCCAAGTTATTCAAAGTTTATGATATCTTAAATTTCTTCCTTGTTGATTTTAATCTTTAGTTGGCAAGTACGGAGAGAGACAGTCAAATGAAGATGAGTGAAAAGAATATTATTATAAAATTATCAGTATATGCATATGTACTAAAAGTATTGATTTGAAACATAATCATGTTGTCGTCGATGCCACATTGCCATCCCACGTGGCATCTTCATTACGTGCTGTTCTCTGTTTAACTTAAATATTCAAGACTGTCGAAATAATCTCAAGACTGTCGAAATAATCTCCAGTCCTTCTAATCTCATACTATGACAAATACAAAGCTTGGTTTTATCTTTATGTGAGCAAAATCTGAATATGAATTTGCTGAGATCAGAACTATATCATTGATGTCAACAGGATTCGCAATATTGTTTAAAGAAATCAACTCTTAGTGGGCTCCTTGATTTTCCTTTCTTTGTAGTTGGTCACAGGGCATAAAAATAGTCTTCAAATACCGGAAACATGTCTTTACTGGAAGCGTTATGTGTGTCAGTGGTCATACATAGAACATTTTTCGTACTGTCTTTGCTTGAGGAGTTCTGTATTAACTATACAGTTGGTATTTGCCACACTAAATACATTCAGACTAAAGAAATATTAACCACCGATGAAAGAGATATTGCAAAATACATTATCAAATAAGTACCACACGCCTTACCAGAGTTGGAACTATCTGAGGTCTAATAGCCTTGACTGTTCCAACTACAAGAGGCACAGAAACTTGTTGGTCGTTGTCCATACGGTCCAGCAAGAGTGACAATGTATACACCAATCCACTCCACTCAGCGCCATTCCTGATTTTCATAAATACATTGTGATTAAGTCTAAACGTTGGAAATATCAAAGGCGATGTGACGTAAACCATATATGAGGTAACCGGTTAATGAGACTGTTAAGTTTTAAAATTGAAGACTTCCGTTGTTTAAAATAAACAATTACAGTTGTGAAAACATTCTCCCCACCTTTCATTTTGAAACAATTGTGGTAAGATTCATAAATTAAAAAGGCCGAATTACTTTCCTTTACCGTGACAACGCATATAGAATTATTCGCCTCATGAAGGCGATAAGTAAACCGCTGAAATGTAGATCAAGTATTTTCTTTTCAATGAGATTGAACTGGACAGTTGTATACTCATCTCATCTCATCACCTCATTTTCCTCTTGTACCTTACGATGTCGAGGTGAAGTATAAACATCGTGAGAGTGTCCGATTATGGGCTCCATGTATCGATATTCCCATGGATATACAGTTGTATACACCATAATATATATATATATATATATATATATATATATATATATATATATATATATATATATATATATATATATATATATAAAGAAATGACCATTATGTTAAATTCAATCATAAACTGAAGTAACCGTCGTGACCGTCTACGCACCAACCATGACCAATGAAGATGACGTCAAGAACAAGTTCTATGAGGACCTGAACAATGTCTTATTATCAGTGGCCAAAGGAGATAATCTTATACTTCTTGGGGACATAAATGGCAGAGTAGGCGCCTCTTGGAGTGACATTATTGGAGAGCACAGAGTCAGAAACTGTAACGGCAATTGACGCCTCCTCCTTCATACCTGTGCCGAAATCGATCTCCTGATTACCAACACAATATTCTGTCTTCCCATTAGAAAAAAGACATCGTAGATGCACCCTCGCTCGAAACTTTGGCACCTCGTCGAGTACGTCATCGTCAGGAGGAGTAATAGACAAGACTTTCAGGTGACAAAATCCATGTGTGGTGTCGAATGTTGGATATACCATCGTCTGATTGTTTCAAAATTAAAATACACATCAAACCACCACGCGTCCTCAAGGGAAAAACCCCCACTAAATATCACCCTCTTAAATAGTAAGAAAGTGCAGCTGTCGTTTGTAAATATGCTGGAGGACGCGTGTTCCCAAGCCAAGCCTCAAGTCAAGTGCTGTATTTAAACAAGACGTGAAAACAGAGTGGATAGGGCTAAAAGTCGCAATCTACAACACTGATACGGAAATCCTGGGCCCAGCCCACCGAAACTGCCTTTAATAACACCCGGAGAGTCATGCAGCAGAAACGTCGGCACATGAGAGACTCCTGGCTGAGCAATAAAGCTGAAGAGGTTCACGGCTTTGATCATACGCATGACATGAAACACGTCTATGACTCACAGAAAGCGGGCTATGTCCCTACATCACCAGGTAAAGCCCCCCCCCCTCCCCACCCTTAGTGCAGATGGGGAAACATTGATCACTGACAAGAAAGAAACAATCCTCCAACACTGGGCAGAGCATTTTAGCAACATGCTAAATGCAACGTTTTCCATCAAAGACGAAACCATCAATTGCCTTCCCCAAGTTCCCACTAACGGTACTTTTGCTGACTTACAAACCATAGTGGAAATCAACAAAGCTATCCATCAACTTTCCAGTGGTAAGGTCTCTAGTCCTGCCTTACTATCGGCAGATATTATATATATATATATATATATATATATATATATATATATATATATATATATATATATATATATATATATATGTAGGTATGTATGTAGATAGCTGGGCTGGTAGGTAGGTTGGTTTATTGGTCTGAACAACATCCGGAAGACTGAGTTTTAACTGTTAATTCCGACTCATTATCTTTCCGATTTACTGAGCCATGACACACGCTTGCTTAAACTGGAGTGAGGTTGGTTAAAGGCATGAATCTTGATCCAGAATAAATGTCAATCTTCTACGTGTTGTAGAACCCTCATTGAGTCTCCATGCTCAGAACCCAGTGCAGTGTCCGCTACTGGAATGATACAACTAGGGAGAAGCATGCGAGGATGTAACGAGGTCATGATTCAGAATAACATTTACATAATTATGGAGTTAGTTAGTCAACAGATCATCCTCATTGCACATTGAACCATTCAGTCCCTAAGTGCTCGGTTCCACTCCTCAGTAAATCCCGCAGCGTGTAGCGGCTCACGGCACCAGTTCTGTGTTGATTTGTTAATCTTTTTTGGCTTAGTGCATAGTTCTTGTCTGGTGACAACCCTTTAAACTTGCTGTTCTCGCAGTCATACCATGGTTGTGGATTCACATTCATCACTTGGTTCTTGCAAACGTCTTACTTCTCGTAGATTCAGTATATCAGCCTGGTTTATGGCTCGTCTACCCTCCACGCTAGCCTTAACTGCAAGCCTGTCACCTGCTCATTTCCTTGTTCATCCGCCTGGCACGAAAATGAAATTAATCTTTGTTAGCAGTGACCACCGCTGAGACAACAACCACTGTCTTCGGATCCAACCCATCTCTATCTTCCTGAGCATACTCTTTGCGCCACTAAGGAAACATGCCCGAATGAAGGTTTGTATCTCGAGCCATGTTATTGCTTTACTTACTGCCGTTTTGTAACAAATTGTCCACTTAGAATTATGGAATTATGGAATGAGGCCTAAATAGGAACTTTGTTCCAGTAGATGTTCCAGATGTACCAGTGTCAACAGAGTCCAATCCCATGGAGATTCTAACATGCTGATTGCCCTTTGCAGGATGTTGCGATCAACTCCAACCCCAGTGTGATTTAGTTTAATTAGTTTAATTACAAGCTAATTAACCCCGCATCCACGTTTACCTCTTATAGGGATTCTACAATATATAGACAGAGCGGACAGTCTTCATATTTAACTATTACATTAATGTTACAATAATGTCAAATCCAATTACTTTATCATTTGCCGGTGGAAGTCGCGTTTTTGCACATGAAAAAACAAATCTGCAAGTCGTTACTTAAAGTTACCTGCATGTAAATAATGTTCTTCCTTCGCCAGCTGGTTTCATTGCTCGAATTTTTGTCATCATATTCAGCAGATTTGTAGAGTCAAGATCTTTATTTTTCCATGACAGGTGTGTGAGATTGTATTCACCTATGAACTGTTCAGATAAAGATTACTTGTTTAAGTATTTTGTGTGTGGCTGTATCTTGTATAGTAAATTGGCTTGCGGAGTCACATCAGAGCAATAGTGGTTCTAAATGCAAGCCCCCCCCCCAGATGACTATTTTTATAGGGGCCACGTGGCTCTGGGGTTGACCCAGCCTCATAGAAATGGGTGCCAGTAAAGTGGATGACAGTAAAGTGGGTGCCAGTAAGGTTTCTGGGAAACTGACAAGCGGGAAAGCCATCTTGATACTGACAATAACAACAATCTAGTGTCGCTTGGTATAACAATATGGGAATATAACCATCATACCAATAAACGACTTCTCATGAAAATTGGGGTCTTAAACTAACCAAGTTTTCAGCTGAATTGCATGTTTCTGTAAGTAACATCAATAAGAGCGCAAATCAAGGAAAGACGAGACTCTGAAGAAAATATTTTGCTCACATGTCTTATAAGTTTAAAAAACAAACGCTCTAAATATATATGAAATGACATAACTAGCCTTCTCGTCTTTCTACAACTGTTAGATCAGTGGTTCTCAACCTTTTTTGGCCCGTGCCCCCCTTCACCATATTTTCAGAACATCACCCCCCCCCCCTTCCTATAAAAAATATGGCCCGTGCCCCCCTTCACCGTATTTTCAGAACGTCATTTCCCCCTTTCATATTTCCTATCTAAAAATCCCCCCACCACTATACAGTATACGTAAAAATATAAGGTAAATTTAATAGCACATACTAAAACAAGTCTAGACATCCACATAAAACATGATTTGTGGGTCTACTGACTTTATAAAATGAATTTCAGAAGGATGAGACGTTCTTAACTGTAAAGTATGAAGGGAAAAACGATATCAAGTAATCGGTTCTTGTATTAACGCGATCTTTAAATGGTCTTCATTCCCCTCTCCCCTGGAAACCCTAAAAATTCCCCCTGGGGGGGGTGGGGATTCCCCACCGGTTGAAAACCACTGTGTTAGATGGACGTAAACATTGACGTTTTGTTCAGAAACAATGGGAAACTACTGAACATAAAATTATCAATAAAATTAACCGTGATTGATCCCAGCGTCCTGAAAGAGACACATAGCATATTGGTCTTATGTTACTGATTATAATCCTAGCGTTTTATGTCAATACATGAGACATGTAAATAGGAGAAACTCATCAGTTATGTGCCATTTACTAACTATTAACGATGTTATCCGTCAGATATAGTATTAACAAAAAACTTATCAACTGCTTATAGTACCTTGCAGTGTAGGACAGGGAGGTCTTGAGCCTGGGGAATTAAGGCCGCCTGACTAGAGCAGAACTGCGAACTGTACAGGTTAGGGTTTTCTTTTTGGTCCCGACAGAAAAAAAAAACATCCACACCTTAACGGGGATTGGAACCCGATCAGATTTAGTAACCCAGAAATATTGCGCCATTGAGTTGTTTCAGTTGCCAGGATCACGCCTGGTTAATGGTGTTGTAATTTTTACACCCCAGATCAAAGACCGAACATGTAGCCGGCCCCACGGGAGAGGGGAGAGGGGGGGGGGAGAGCATAATGCTCGAAATATATCAATCTCTGCAGCCTAGCTCTGGAAAGGCAGGTGGTGGTTTTGGGACATTATCACCAAACCGGAAACTGGGTTAACAGCCGGTAGGAAATAATGGCATCCTGTCCTACATATAATCTAGACCAACAACTAAATGTTGACTGCTGAATTTATTGGCTGTCATAGCCAGCAAAAGACATGGACGAAGAGGATTGACACGATGCGATTGATATCCTCCATTAGTTGGAATATCCTGGACGGACTTCAGTATCTAAATATTTGTCAAGATAAACAGATATACAGAGTAACCGAAACCAGCGTATCGTCTGCTTTACTTCTGAGAGGTACCGCCTGATGCACAATCAATCAGCAAGGTCAATGAAACTATGGGACTATCCAAGTTAACAAAACTAACAGCAGTAAAAACTCTTCAACTGTCTGCTGGATTCCCAAGTTAAAAGAATACTCAAAAGTATTCTCCTTCATCTAGTCATACAGCAGCAAACATCAATATCAGGTCCAAGACCTGAACATAAATGGGAAGACACTGCAAGATTATGAAACAAGCAAGTACAACTAAGATCCTAGACCGAAACACCAGTTGAAAGAACACCTTCAACACAATGTCCCACAGGGACTGCCACAGGGATTTGCAATCTCACCAGTGCTCTTTAACGTGTATACGAGCAAGATTGCAAACATAGAAGCACCAGGGGTTGGTATGATACTAACATTTGCAGATGATGTTCTTGCATATAGGCAGGGGAGAGATAGGGAGAAAACAGCCCAAGAGCTGCAGGTGATAGTAGAAAACGTGATTGATTGGTGCACTGAAATGAGTGCTGTCATCCACCCGGAAAAGGCGGCTGTTTTATGGTGCTCTCTGGACAACAGGATTGTGATAGATGATGCTCCAAGCCTCTCGATAGATGGTAGAGGCGTCAACAGAGAAAACAAACTGAAGTATCTGGGAATCACATTTGACAGGAGACTGCCCTTCAAGGATCATGTGGAGACGGTTGTGACAAGATCTCAAAAGGGACTCAATGCACTTAAAACTACGGCTGCAATGGACACAGAGGAGAGAATGCCCTTCACACTATACCAGCACTTGATCCTCTCAGTGACTGATTATGGACTAGGACTTCTCACTGTCTCAAAGAGTTAGCTGGTTAAATTAGAGCGCATACAGAACGAAGCTATGCTGGTCATTCTGGGATGCACTAGAGATATCCCAGTCGTGTGTATGCGTTACATCCTTGGTCTGCCGACTGTTGCTGGTAGGCACAAGGTAATGCAGGCGAAAACATACCCCAGAGTAGCTCCAGACACAGATTACCCGTTGCATGAGGCGCTGGACGTAGTTAAGGGTCAGCGACTGATAAGAGGGAAATCATGGAAGGCTCAGACGGAGGATACGATCAGACAGGCGTGCCCCTTGGAGAACATTAGGCGAGGAGAGGTGTGGGTCAGAGTGCCAGCCGTGCAGTCAGACTTGTGCAGAGTTATAATCACATTGAGCCGGGAGTGCAGGGAGTGGCGAGCAGGGGCCACGGAAGTGGAAATCCAGCAACTAATTCAGGATAATGCTCGCCCGGGTGATATGATTATCTACACGGATGGTTCGGTATTGAGAGGTAGGAGAAGTGCCTGGGGATTCTTATAAAAAGCTAATGGTCGATGTCTGGTGCAGGAGAGCCTGGCGTATGATGCCACAATATCTAGCTTAAGAATGGAGGCGGAGGCGGTCACTGCAGCTTTCCGCTGGATGGAGAACACGATACATACACAGATTGTGATTGTAACTGACTCAGAAAGCATGCTGAGGAGGGTGAGGACAGGCAGGCTTCGTGCAGAGTGGTTTGCTTCGCTTCGGAGGTCACGGGTAGCAAGCATCACCTGGATCTTTTCTCCGAGGCATGCTGGTGTGCCGGGGAATGAACAGGCGGACAGGTTGGCTAGCTCGGCAAAACGTGGTGGAGTATTGATGCATGACAAAACAGACGTGGTTGCGGCCTTGTGGGAGCACGTGTACACATCGGAGGAGCAAATGGATCACCATAGTCTGGTAAGAATGAGGCAGCGAGGTGTGACTAATGGATCTGGTCCTCGCTCGACGCTCAACGGAAGGGCGAGACTGACATATAATCAGATTGCTACCTGAACTATTAGTGTTGGAACTCTTCGCTGCTGCTGAGGATGGGGACGGAGCGCTTATGGGAATGCCCCGAATGCTGTGATGTCGGTTCCTAAATCAATCAATCAATCAAGATCCCAGACCTGAATACCAACTAAAATACCAACTCAAAGATACTGAAAGAAATTAGTGGAGGCAAGGTGTATACATACACAGCAGAAAGAATCATTCGACTGTCTGCGACTCACAGTTTGGGTGCTGGATTTATTCTTCGTAAATTTCTTGCCTGCAGCAGACCAATCCTGAATATAATTCCAGATGCTACCAACTAGTGTTGCTCAACATGCTCAACTCGTCATAGCAAACCATTATTATATTATTATCTTCTTCTCTTCTTCTTCAGCGTTCCGGGCCATTGAGGTTCTTTGCTGCAGATACAATCCGTCTGCATTCATCTCTCTGATTGGCCTTCTCTTGCCAGTCGTTGATTCCAAGTGATTGTAGCTCTGTATATATATTGTCTCTCCACCGTCTTCTTGGTCTACCTCGGGGTCTACGGTCATTTATTTCCTGAGTGTAAGCGAGTTTTGTTTCCCTATTATCTTCCATTCTTTCTATATGCCCCAGCTATTATAGTCTATTAGCCTACATGATACCAGTGATTAGCAGGGACTTAAACAGATCATAAATGTCTTTGCTACTTCTTCTTTTCCACTCTCCACTTTATATATCCCTAATAGGTCCAAAGATGCGTCTTAAAAGTTTGTTCTCAAAGGTTTGTAACAAGGCTTCGTCTCTTTTCGTTGTATTCCAGGTTTCAGAGCCATACAGCACAACTGGTCTGATCAGTGTTTTGTATATTGTGATTTTGGTGTTACGAGATAGCGCATTTGATTATACTATATTATATATCTTTCATATTATTATATCTTTAAAAAAAAAATTTAAAAAAACCTCACAGCCCTCTGGGAGCGCGTGAATAATGCAGAAAAACAGATAGGCTTTCATGGTGTAGAGAAAATGCGACAGCAAGGTGTGGTCATATGATGGTATACAGTCGTCTCTAAGAGGTAAAGCAGGACGGACTTATAGTCAGATTGCAACGAGCATCATTATTATTGGAACGCTTCGCTGGCTGTTGAAGATGAGGAATGAGCGCTTATTGGAATGCTCCGAGTGCATGATGTCGGTTTTTGACTTAACTCAACTCAGCTCAACGGCTGTTAGGTATTTACTTGTCAACAGATGTCAGCTGAATTCCCTGGTGTTAATTTCAGTTTCAAGATCACGTCCCGTCGTTCTCAGATTTTGTTTACTCGTGTTTGACAGTATCGATTAATATTATGAATAATTAATGCAACCTTTCAAAAAGTTCAATGCCCTTAACATGATGCCACACAATTAACTCCATTTCGCTCTGAGTTGGAGAGGACAGGAGAACTGGTCACTTCATATAAAAATATCATGACCTAGTGTATGTTCGATGTTTACCATTTTACAGTGCGACAGCACTATATGTAGTAAGATAACTTAATAACTTTTCAAAGAGAAGAAAGGAGTGTAGTTTATTATTTCAATGAAAAACTTACAGATAAGTTCGACACATTGTCTTCATTGGCTGTGATTGTAATTTTATGCACCTCCCAGGCATCAACAGAATTCAATCCTGTAGTCGTGATGTTTAAAAATGAACAGCTTTTTGTTTCACCTTCACCTTCAGGCATATAATCACCAATTGTCTGAAACGAAACACATTATTCAAAAGTTAACTCCCCTTTACATCTATTTGTAGTCCGAGTGTGGGACAGAAGCACTTCTTGAGGGTACACCAACATGTGAAATAAGAACAGGAGTGTGACATGTATGCCTTTTGTCACCTTCATTATTCTTATTGACAATAGATTGGATGATTAAGGCAACGATAGCCAGAAATTAATATAACTGTGCTCGAGCAGAGCAGATTGGTGATACAGGCTCAGGTGACGACATTGCCTTCCTGTTCCAAACAACGACATCTGAAGTAAGATTAATCACACAAGATGAGAAGTCACACAATTAGGTCTAACATTCACAACGAAAAAAAGAAATGAAAATAAGTAAAGCAAATGAGAAACCTCACATCAAGCAGTAGAATTACAAAATACACATATTTAGATAAGAAAGTAGACAAAGTTGAGGAAACAGATTCATTCATCAGGTGCAATGTCGATAAGCGTAGGCGGTCATGATTCGCCATCTCACTCAATCACCAGAGTCGTGGATAAGCTCAGTGTTCTTGTCTCGACCATAACACGTGGTCAAGCCATCAGGTATTTACTTCTCTGCATTCCCCTTGTTCTCTTCCCCTTGATCTCTTGAAATTGTCAGATAGGGATACAACAAAATGCAAGAGGAGCCCTCGATATATTAGGACAAATGTAGTAGTCAAAATAAACTAAAGCTACCAACAAATTAGAATGTTTAACTCTAACTTCAACTCGGCACTGTTGTATACGATCAGGAACACGAAGAATAGCTAAAACAATTACTGATAGAATGCACACATTCATTAATTAGCACCTGCACATAGCAGAGGAATTAACATGTTATGACAGAATCACTAGTGTGAAGCTTATGGAAATAACTGAACAAATTACAGTGAATCAAGAGGAGAGGACAAGACACTGGATCTGGATAGCACACACTTTGAGAAAACCTGAGGACAGTATAACTAGCAAGTCCTGGCTGTGTAACCCACACTGCAAAAGAAAAAGAGGGAGACCTAGAACACACTGGTAAAATAAAAAATTAAAGACCGAGATGAATAATATGGAGACAACATTGTAGAAAATAGCAAACGGTAAGGATAATTGGTGTGAGTTGGTTGAAAGCCTATATCTCATTATTAGATACAAAATAGCAGAAGGTAAAGAAGAAGAAGAAGAAGAAGAAGAAGAAGAAGAAGAAGAAGAAGAAGAAGAAGAACAAGAACAAGAAGAACAAGAACAAGAACAGGAAGAAGAAGAAGAAGAAGAAGAAGAAGAAGAAGAAGAAGAAGAAGAAGAAGAAGAAGAAGAAGAAGAAGAAGAAGAAGAAGAAGAAGAAGAAGAAGAAGAAGAACAAGAATAAGGACAAGAAGAACAAGAACAAGAACAAGAACAGGAAGAAGAAGAAGAAGAAGAAGAAGAAGAAGAAGAAGAAGAAGAAGAAGAAGAAGAAGAAGAAGAAGAAGAAGAAGAAGAAGAAGAAGAAGAAGAAGAAGTGTTGAACAAACTCATGAATGTTTCGTGACAAACTTTGATACAGTGTTAATTTAGACATTGTTAACGTCAGGAAACACTTATCTATGTATCTATGTATGTCCTTTATGTGTTCGCGAACGGCCCATCCGATTGAGATGAAATTTTCTACACGCCTTCCTTTCATTCCAGAGCTGCCAACTGTGATATTTTGTTAGTGTGAAATCGCCTGCTTACTCAGTATTATTTCATTTTTCATTATAATTTCATATATTTCAGGGGACCTAACTCCGTAAAAGTTATTTCAAGGGGCATAACTTTTCTGTATAACTTATAGTCATATTGTGGCATCGTTTTCAAAGATTTATAAACTCTGTGTCCATAGTTATGTACCGGCATATGAGTTATAATAAATAATGATACAATCTGTAAGGCATTTTCAAAGTTTTCATAAAAATAATGCACAATGCATAACATTGTAACTCATCTTTATTTGCTTAAGAAGTTACTGTAGTCATGCAGGTGATTAGAAAGAGTTTTCATTAAAAATAATGGATGGTGTGTGGAAGGACATTCTTTTAAGTTACTTTTTTTGTTGTATGAATTTAATGAGAACTTATATGACTACTTATATGAATTAAATGAGATGCTCCCCACCAGGGACTGGGCGAAGCCGGACAGGGTCAGGCAGACAGACAGACAGACAGACAGACAGACAGACAGACAGACAGATAGTCGGGAACGGGAACTTATATGAATTAAATGAGATGCTCCACACCAGGAGCTGGGCAATGCCGGGCCGGGTCAGACAGACAGACAGACAGACAGACAGACAGACAGACAGACAGACAGTCGGTAACGGGAACGAGAACTTATATGACTACTTATATGAATTAAATGAGATGCTCCCCACCAGTGACTGGGCGAAGCCGGGCAGGGTCAGCTAGTACTTTATATAAAAAGTCCATCACTAATGATTACCATGTCTTCAGTGCCCAAATCCCGCTCGAATGCTACAATCAAAGACACCTTGTACTGGGTCACAAGCCTCCAGAAATCAACGACTGTTGTCGGTAGTGGTAGCTGGGTTATAATTTGCTGGTCATGTTTCCTAGAGCTCTAGTAATAAAAACAGGGAATCCAATCATTTTACATAAAATAAATCATAGTAGATCAAAGCAATGTTTCACAATCGAAACTGACATCATTACATTTAACAAACATTGTGCGAACAGCTTTGGACGGAGGTGCTCAGTTTGCAGGGCGCAAGCTTTAACCCATTGCGAGGAAATGCAACCTAACGACTAAATGTGATGGCAGGACATATCAGCAGATCTAAGCCTTGATCGGCATCTGGTTTAGGGTGGTAGCTCAGACAAACGGTCAATTAAAAGATTGCTTTGTTGATCCGATATCAGCTTCAGCTTGTCTTGTCACAGACGTACTTGTGTTACTTTTGCTCTGGAGTAAGGCATGCGAGCCGAGAGAGGGATCATCCTGCATAGGCAACGCACGGTTTCTAAATTATGCCGAGGCTGAGTACTTTGGCGAGGTATAACTCCATTTTACAAACTATCGTTTAGAAGACGGCAAAGTGTCAGTCATATATATTTAATATATGATTACTCTTCATATTTAATCTATAATTAGTATACATATTTAATATACAATTATTTTATATATTTTATCTATAATTACTATACAATTTAATCTATAATTACTATACATATTTATTCAAACATTTTTTTTTTGCATATCCTTTACAGGACATCGCTGTCAACACCAGCATCTTTCAGCTGTATGTTGATTTCTTGGCAAGATTACGCTCAGTAGTTTGCCATTGCTTTCTGAGCGGCCGGCTCACATACCCCGTAGGTCACCGATGCGATTCGAACCACCGCTGATTCTCACCGTCATCACGTTAACCACGAGAGTATACGAGATTACGGAGAAAAGTCGTAACCTCTAAGCCAGGAAGCCGGCTATAATAAATATGAACTCTGGATACATATAGCACAACTGCTTACCGGAACGAGCACTGCATTGATGTAATTCCCCAGATCCTTAGTTTCACATCTAAGAATAGGTCTGTTGAACTCCCCTGTTTCCGAAGAACATGTATCATAAGGTATCACACCATAATAACTGTGGTGTGGATAGATTTTGCGTTTAGGATTTATTTCAAGCACAATTATTTCATGGACAGTTAAGTAGGATGAACCATGTTTATTTAGTAATCGTAAGCGCTGCTTTATTATCTCTTATTATATATATATATAATCATATAATATATAAATATAAAATATATAATATAATCATATAAATGTTATTTCGCCTGATATATCACATTTACTAATTTCCCTATTGTATACTAATTGTCTTGTCATAATGTAATTACATTACGGAGTTTTTGGATGTAGTTTACAACCACGCCATACTGACATATCACTATTATTAGATGCTATATAGCAGTACTACATCTAGTCTGAGAATGGAGATGGAGGCAGTGACTGCGGCTTTTCAGTGGCTGGAGAACACACACACACACACACCCACCCACACACACCCACACACCCACCCACACACACCCACCCACACACCCACCCACCCACCCACACACACACACCCACCCACACACCCACACACACCCACCCACACACCCACACACACACACCCACCCACCCACACACCCACCCACCCACCCACACACACACACACACACACACACACACACGCGCACACACACACACAAGTCGTGATTGTAACGAACTCACAATGAGAAGGGTGAGGACAGTGCATGCTGAGAAGGTAATGACGGACATGATTCGTGCAGAATTGCATGCATCAATTAACAAATCAAAGATAGGGGGCATCTACTGTATCTTCTCTCTGGGAAATGAGCAGGGATCAGATTGGTTAGATCTACACCATTGGATTTCTTAATGCTTCAGCTTCTTGAACTCAAGATAAGGTCATTCCTCCTTAGTTGGATCGCTGCAGCTCTCTTCTAACGGAAAGTAGCCTTTAGATGTGATAGATGGACCTCTGAAACAACAACAATATACCCGGGCGTGCCACAGGGATCACCATTATCTCCGGTGCTGTTCAACGCCTACACTGTGAGAATTACCGGCGGGCAGATCAGAGGACCGGGGAGGACATTGTCATATGCCGACGATGTGTTAGTATATCGGCAGGGTAAGGACAGACATCGAGTGGTTGTGGATCCACAAACATAACTTAAATCGCATAAGTACTTGGCGTGTGGAATCTGTGGCAATGGTCAACCCAACGAAGGCAGCAGTAACATGGTTCTCTTTAGATAACCATATTGTGAACACTTCAACACCAACTGTAAATCTGGTTTCAGAGATGGCGAAAAGATGGCAGGCAATGAACTACATGGGGATACGTTTTGATCGAAGTCTTGCTTATCATGAGCACATAGACAGGGTGATAACAAAGGCCAAGCGAGGTTTGGCTGCAATGCGGGTGATGGCGGCGGCAAACTGTGAGCAGCGCCATTTATGTCTCCTGTACGAGGGTCTGGTCCATTCTGTTTTGGAGTATGCCATGGCGATACTGACTATCAGCCGTAAGCAGATGGAAAAGATTGAGAGGATACAGAACGAAGCTATGCATATAATTCTTAGATGTACAAGAGACACGGCATTCAGGGCGATGCGCCACCTTCTTGATTTTGCAACCATTCGGGACAGAATACAAATTTGCATCGCACTTACCTAACTCAGAGTCAATGCAAACACACAACATCCACTGCACAGTGAAAATAAGAAGGTAAAGGACAGCAGGTTACAAAGAGGAAAGTCGTGGATGGGTCAAAACGAAGACGTTCTTCAGCAGGTGTGTTCACTTGAGGACTTAGAACCTGGCGAAGAGTTGGTACGAATGCCAACAGATTTCTGCACGTACTTTTCAGTTTGCATCCAACTAGACAGAAAATTCAGACAAGAAAATGCGACTGCTGTGGAGGCGGAAGTTCAGGCTTTGATCTTCGACAATTCTTTGGAGGGTGATTCTGTCATTTATACAGATGGGTCAGTCGTTCGACAAGTGAGAAGTTCATGGGCTTTTACGGCTCAGGCAGGAGGGAGAATTGTGAAGGAAGATTCTGGTGCTTTTGCTTTGTCCACGAGTAGCCTGATTATGGGGGTCATGGCAGTAAGTAAAGCAATAACATGAGACACAGACATTCACTAGGGCATGTTTCCTTAGTGACTCAATGAGCATGTTCAGGAAGATAGAGAAGGGATTGGTCAGAAGAGAGTGGCTGCTGTCTCTGGAGCGGTCTTGGCCGGCAAAGATTAGTTTTGTTTTCGTGCCAGGACATGCGGGTGTACGAGGAATGAGCAGGCTGACAAGCTTGCAGGTAAGGCTACTGTAGATGGCGTACGAGCCATGGACCAGACTGTCTTTCTGAATGCTCTACGAGAAGTAAGACATTTGCGAGAACCAAGTGATGACTGTGAATCTACGACCATAGCCAGACTACGAGAACAGCAAATTAAAAGAGGTGTGGCCAAACAAGAACACTACGTGGGAAGCCAAAGATTAATAAACCAACACAAAACAGATGTCGTAAGATGCTACACGCTGCGGGATTTACTAAGGAGGGGATCCGAGCTCTTATGGATTGAATGGTTCGTTGTGCAATGAGGATGATCTGTCGACTAACTAACTAACTAACTAACTAACTAACTAACTAACTAACTAACTAACTAACTAACGAACGAACGAACTAACTAACTAACTAACTAACTAACTCACGAACGAACGAACGAACGAACTAACTAACTAACTAACTAACCAACTAACTATCTAACTAACTAACTAACTAACTAACTAATAATTGATTGATTGATTGATTGATTTATGAACCGACATCACAGAATTCGGGGCATTCCCATAAGCGCTCTGTCCCCATCCTCAGCAGCCAGCGAAGAGTTTCAACACTAATAGTACCAGTAGCAATCTGATTATATGTCCGTCTCGTCTTTCCTCTGAGCGTCGATCGTCGGCCAGACCCCTCGTCACTCCTCGCTGTCGCATTCTTGCCAGACCATGGTGATCTATTTGCTCCTCGAGGTGTACACATGCTCCCACAAGGCTGCAACCACGTCTGCTTTGTCATGCATCAATACTCCACCAAGTTTTGCCGAGCCAGCCAATGTGTCCGCCTGTTCATTCCCCAGCACACCAGCATGCCCGGGAGAAAAGATCCAGACGATGCTTGTCACCCGTGACTTCCGAAGCGAAGCAAGCCACTCTGCACGAAACCTGCCTGTCCTCACCCTACTCAGTATGCTTTCTGAGGCAGTTACAATACTAACTAACTAACTAACTAACTAACTAACTAACCAACCAACCAACCAACCAACCAACTAATTAACTAACTAACTAACTAACAAACTAACTAACTAACTAACTACCTAACGAACGAACAAACGAACAAACCAACCAACCAACCAACCAACTAACTAACTAACCAACCAACTAACTAACTAACCGACTAACTAACTAACACCGCTGGATGGGGTACAGTCTAAGGCAGCATTCGCCAATGCCCCGTGGGAGCATGAAACTAGTGTCGAAGAACAGATAAATCATAATGACCTGGAGAGAATTGTGGTCGACAATACATCAAGGAAAGGTCAGACGGACACAATCAGACCACAACTGGTACCATTAGTATTGGGTCTCTGTTTGTTGAAAATAGGCCAGACGCGCAGGTGGAACTGTCCCGAGTGGTTGGTGTTTTGTTTATGTGTGTGTGAGAGATTATGCTGTACAGTTAAGAAAAAAACGTTAATGTGCTTAATAAAAGCTTTAGACAATGATATATCTATTTGCTAAGAGTGTATATTGGAAAGAATACATAATAACAGGTATGTTGTATAGTGAATAATTATATAATGTAAAAGTTCAGTAAATTAGGAAGAAACCAAATTATTACCACAGACGTTGATGTGAGTCTAGGACCGACATCACTGCACTCGGGCCATTCCTATAAGCGCAGAGTCCTCATCTTCAACAGCCAGCGAAGAGTTCTAATCCTAATGGTGCCCGTTGCAATCTCATTGTATGTCCGTCTTGCGTTACCTCTGAATGACGAGTGTCGACCAATTCCTCCGACTACCCATTGTTGCTGATAGTCTATCTGTTCTTTTGTATTAATCACATTCTTCCTGAGGGCTTTCACCACACCTGCCTTATCATGCATCAAATCACCACTTAATGATGTGACATCAGCCAGTATGTTTACCTGTTCATTTTCATCCACGCCAGAGTGTTCTTGATAAAAGATCCAGCGAATGCTCACAACCCGCGATCTCTGAATCGATGTATGCCATTCTGCAAGAAACATGCCAATCTTCACCTTTGCCAGCGTGGTTTGTGAATCAGTTACAAGCGCAACATGCGTTAACAGGGCTTTCTCCAACGATCTGAAAGCTGCAATAAACGCCTTCATCTTCAGTCTCAGACTTAAGGTTGTGGTGTCATATGCCAAGCTCTTCTTTACCAAACATTGGCCATTGTCTGTCTCTATGACACCCTATGCACTGTTTTGCCTCTTAACACAGAGCCATCGATACAGATAATCACATCGCCAGGACGAGAGTAGTCAAGAATGAATTGCTGAATTTCAGCTTCCGTCCCTCCTGCTTGCCACTTCCTATACTAACGGCCCAAAATGATTATAATGACACTCAAGTCTGCATGTCTTTTCGGCACTCTGACCCACTCCTTGCCTCTGGCAATCTTCTCAAGTGTGCACACTTCTCTGCTGGTATCTTCTGCCTGAACCATCCATGATTTTCATCTTAGCATCATATGACCATTGACAGCATCCACAGAAATCATGCAGGAGGTATTCCTTGTCCGCAGGTACCTTGAGGTATGGCCTTGCGGTTATGCGACAAGAGAGTCTGGAGTAAGATATGAAAACACTAAAGATCGAAAGTGTTAGAGACACGGGTCAACAGGGAGACAATGCTGTATGTGTTGGCTAAGTGGCACAGAAGAGGGTCGAACTAGACAACTGTTTCTATAGTAATATGATCACCTGAAACACTCGAACTGCACATAATGACAATAGTTTTATGCTCTGTCCAGTCAGCAAAGAGACCGATAAATATACACAATTCCTCCATGTTAATATATTTTGTAATGAGGCCAACATACTGTACAGGGATTGTGATTTCATATACAAGTTAGCGTCTAACAGTTCAACATTTTCGTAGTTAAAACATAATTTAGCAAAAATTACATAATTTAATATGGAATGCATCTTTTGGACCTCTGAACATGGTCGTGTAATTAATTGTGTTTGGTTGTTTAATTTGTAATTAAGTTATTGTAACAGGTTTTAGAGATTAGCGTAGTTGGGCTTAAACTTCTTGTATGATGATGGCGGGGTACGGGGTGCATTCTCTACACCAACCAGTTGAACTTCAGCGTCGAGTTCTAGCTCAGAAAACAATGGTAAGCTAGTGAACATAAATGTCCGAGTAAATTGACCTGGAGTTGGAGTTAATCGCAACGTCCTGCAAAGTAGATGCAACATTTTGTGTCGTATTATCTTAAAAAAAAAAAACACACACACACACACACACACGCACGCACGCACGCACGCACGCACGCACGCACGCACGCACATTGTGCCAAAGAAATTTTTTTTTTAAAATTCGCATATCCTTTACAGGACATCGCTGTCAACAGCAGCATCTTTCAGCTGTCTGTTGATCTTTTGGCAAGATTACGCTCAGTAGTTTGCCATTGCTTTCTGAGCGGCCGGCTCACTTATCCCGCAAATCACCAGCGGGGGTCGAACCGTTCCCAGCTCTCGCCCGATACGAGACTCTGCGTGATAAACGGGATTACGGAGAAAGTGTTGTAACCCCTCGGCCAGAGAGACCGACGCCAAAGAACATACGTAAGAGAAATATGAGTTTGCATTTTAGGAACTGTATTTGTAGATACTTGCTCTGACTTACTTGGTAGAACATTGTGCAGTCGATTTTTCAATCTGTTGGACAGCAGACGACTGTTATAGTACGTGTTGTTTTCCTGAACGTCTTCTTCCTCTTCTTTGTATTCATCCTCACCACATACCAGACATAGTGACTGGTAGAACATATAGAAATGGCACACATATTTAACAACGAGGTTAGTGTTTCATTTCACACATTAAAGTACTGAAACATTGGAACTATTTAAACATCACTGAGTGAATCAACGAACACGAAAAGTAGAATCGGGAAGCGTTACTAGAATACAACCACGCGTGACACAATGGTCGTTGTGGCTAAAGCCTGCGTCAGCACATAAACAACAAACATACCAAGAACATACACTAAAACAACTACGTTAACAAATATGTATATACGTTTATATATATATATATGTATATATATTTATTTATATATATATATATATATATATATATATATATATATATATATATAAATATATATATATATATATATATATATATGTATATATATTATATGTATATATATTAGTCGGTCCTAGACTCATATATATATATATATATATATATATATATATATATATATATATATATATATATATATGTATATATATATGTATATATACATGTATATATAATATATATATATATATATATATGTCAACAACTCATGTGACAGGCATCATCGGATTACTTCTTTCACACCACACAAGAAACTTGCAAGTCGTGTGAAAGGAATTACATGGTACATTTTATTGCAGTAGGCTCTTTACAAGTACATAACAGTCGCTATCAAACCACACACAAAGCCACAGAATTGCCTATCACTAGTGTCACGAGCGCCATGAGTTAACCAGCTAATAATACCGACGTTTGCGTGGCGTATATTTTCTAGGCCACAACAGTCGTACTAACAGAGTAAACACAGCTGCACAGGTTACAACGTGTCAGCCCATAAACACATTTGGTGGTGAGTGAGAAGGAATGGATACATCGAGTTGGCAGTTCATTAACAGTTAGAATCACATATGATTGTCGGCTTAGGATATGGAATGTTTCCGTTTGTCATCTATACTGCCGGACATCAGACGGAAATGGCTGCTGGGATTGTCACCACGGAACAGAAGATTGACAGTTTATCAACAGGTCGGAAGTGCCCGACTAGGGAGAAAACAGTGCATCTGTCAATTCTTGGTTTCCGGCACATCGAGAGGATTGACGGGGTTATTTGCAACTCTTTGTTGTAACTCGACAGAAACTCGCTGGCTTGTTTGAGAATCTAAACTATTACTGACAACTTTGACAGGACTAAAGCCAGGAAAATGGATTCTTGACAAGGGATGATCTGCCACGGTGCCACCTGTGTGGGGGCATAAAGGATAACGTCACGTGGCCAACTTTGGTAGTTTTGCCATATAAACCCGAGTTGGGATCAACTAGGGGGGGGGGACTTGAATAATGCTCTAGTCAGAGTGCCAGGGCACTGCAGTGCTTAGTGGAAATAATATCTACCGTGTGTTAATTAGTGACTTAATTTTGCACGTGCCTATAATGGCAGATGTAGATATGATTGATAGGACTGCAGTAGTGCCATTTAAGGTTCCCTACCAGATCCAAGGAAACTCTACAAGTTTTGGGAAAGAATTAAAAAAAACCCTTCTAAGAACACAGTTCAAGGTCATAATTTCTACAGAAACTAACTTTCGC